>CM037473.1:5412500-6012500 GCA_021014325.1 Plazaster borealis
TATGGCTGGAGGGGCTCACATGGATATTCACCATGTGAAGGAATTGATGTCTGTGCGTGATGAGGGCATGTCTTTATTTCCAGCCAATGCTGGACCGGAAGCATATCCTAGTAAAGTCAGACAACACAACAGTGGTGTCTTACATCAACAGACAAGGGGAGGGGGACGAGGTCACCCAGTCTGTGTATGACGATAAAACATCATGTGAACTTGTCCGCGGTACACATTCAGGGGGTTCGGAATGTTCTGGCGGACAAGTTGTCTCGACAGTGCCTGGTGGACACAGAATGGTCTCTGAAGAAGTCACTTGTGAAGATCTTATATTTGAAAACGGGGGAAACCAATGATTGATCTTTTTTCGACAATCGAGAACAGACAGGTTCCCTCCTTCTGTTCCAGACAAAGATCGACTGGCGTTTCATGTGGTCGCATTGACACTCAATTGGGACGGCCTAGCGGCTTTACGCGTTCCCTCCGTTTTCTCTGATACATTTGATTCTGGATCGAGTAACACAATACAAATGTGTGTTGATTCTGATAGCACCTCACTGGCCTCGCCGGTCGCGGTTGCTGAGATTACTGGATCTCTTGATAGACATTCCAATTCAGCTTCCTGCAGTACCGGATCTCTTGCAGCAGTGGGAGGGTACGGTGTGGCACCCGAAACCGGAGGCTTTCCATCTTATGGCATAGAGACTGAGTGCCAACGTCTCCGACAGGCAGGTCTTTCTGAAAAAGTTATCGACACAATCCAGGGTGATGTTAGATCATCCACAAAAGAGGTGTATGGTAGACAGTGGTCAATGTTCAGAGATTGGTGTGTGGAACGGGGTTCAAATCCATGCTCAGCCTCTGCGAGCGAGGTGTGTGCGTTCTTACAGTCGTTACTTGACAGGGGTATGGCATATCGAACTTTAGGGGTGTTCCGATCCTCCATTTCAAAGGTCCATAATGGACAAGATGGCAAACCGATAGGGCAGAATGCAATGATTTGTCGTTTTTCAAAGGGGGATTTCCATAAGAACCCCCCTTCTCGAGTTTTTATTCCGGCGTGGAATCTCGATGTTGTTCTTGGAGGCTTGCAGAGGGAACCATTTGAACCTCTTTCAGATTCTACCTTGCGACACTACACTTTAAAGACAGTGTTTCTGGCAGCCATTACATCAGCGAAGAGATGTTCAGAAATTCAGGCAATGGGTCGGACAGCCCCTTACCTTCGATTTGAGGCAGGCGGGGTGAGAGTACGACATGTACCAGGGTTTCTCCCCAAGACTGCTACCCCTTTTCATTTGGGTCAATACATTTTCTTACCCGAGTTTCAGGAGGCTGCTAACAAGAACCTTCGTGTTAAGCAAGCCCTGGAGCATTATCTTGTAAAGACAAGCTCTTTAGTTCAGAAGGGAGAGAACCATTTGTTTGTGTCCTTTGGGGGCAGGAAACCTGGTTTACCCGTATCAAAACGGACGGTTTCTGGATGGTTAGTCAGAACGATAAAAGAGACTACCAGTTGATGGGGGCTGATATCCCCCCTCTATTTAGGCTCATTCTACGAGACCCGTGGCAACGTCATGGGCCATGTTTAAATGGATCGTCTATTGTCATGAAAGCAGCGGACTGGAGGAGTTCTCAGACGTTTTCAAGACACTACGGGCTGGACTTATGGAAGAGAGCAGATGGACTGTTTGGTCGAGCGGTGTTACATCAGGACACAGACTAGGAGGTTGAATTGGGTTTCTCATTGTTTTATTATTTGGTTACCTTTTCATTTGGGGGCAATCAATTTTGAGTTGCTTCCTCCCACCTACCGTATTTACTGCTCTTGATTCTGTCCTAAAAGTTATCGGCGAGGCAGAAGTAAGTATACGAATGAGAAAGAATTTACAATTTCGAATAAATTATGATTCTTGAAATGAGTACACTTACTTCTGCCTCGCACCCACCCACCATTCCGGCAACTCTAGATTGATTCCACTTTGTTTGGTATGTTTCATATGCTTAAAGGAAGCACTGGTGCGCATGCTTGAAGTGGAGCGACAGGGAGGTTGGGTCATTGGCACGAGGTTGAGATTTTAAGCACGATTGATTGGGGGTTTGAGGAAATGTCCTAAAAGTTTATATTGGCGAGGCAGAAGTATACTCATTTCAAGAATCATAATTTCTTCGAAATTTTACATTTCATAAAAACTTCCTACGACAAGTATCCACACGTCTTTAGTTGTTTTGTATCAAAGATAATAGAGCGCCGAAGGCGCAAGATGGGGGAAATTGAGCTCTAGGCCTGTCGCATGGGCGCCATTTCAGCAAGTGGTGATTTGATATCATTGAAGAAATGGTCATTGTTCAGAGGAGTTACTTTTGGCGTCCAGTGCACTTTTCACCTTTCAGCCAGAGTTCCTCATCTTGCGCCTTCGGCGCTCTATAATCTTTGGATGTTATACTTCAGGGTGTGAAACTTTTCGTGATATATACACAACAGTCAGGTTACTGCAGAAACACACTGTCAGGAAAATATACTTTCTAGGCGTATAAAGTTGTGTTGATTCCAAAAAGAACTCGTGATGGACCAACTTGACGTTTCGATCAGTATCATATCGTGTTTCCCCTTAAGATTAGATGACCAAAGCATACAGATTGAAAAGTCGATGAGACTTTCTCCCGCCCAAGATGTCTTTTGTTGTTTTTACCCTCACTTGATTTGGCGACGCAATTTGTTGTAGTACAGGGTGCGCAACATCGACTGGGTGGGAGGGACTGGGCAAGTCTACGAATCTTGCTCAAAACTTGTTAAGGTGTTTGTATGTTTGATACAGATAGTCTCTTCTCCAGTAATTCGTGATTCGTGTTGCGATCGGTGACCTTGTTAACAAAATGAGCGTCGCTATAGACTAACGATAGTTTCCCGAGTCTTCCGGGGGGGGGGGGGGTTCCACATTTCAGACAGAGGGTCTACAATACACTCAACAATAGCTAATTAAGATCTAATAGCTCCCGCCAACAACATGCTAATCTGTAAAAAAAGAAAAAAAATAGGCCTATGAACAATGATTACAGGCAAAGACTTTTGTGGGTAATTTTTATTTTTTGCCATGAAAAATAGGCATAGGGCTACATGTAGGCCCTAGCCGTTTAAATGAGAGGCAATTATTTGTCCCGATCTGTTGTAACTTCCAAACTTCATTTGTCATTCAATGACAATATCACCGAAGGTCGAGAATTGTACGAAAACAGTAATCATTGGGTAGGGCCCAGCCTCGCTACCATGGGCAGCGCGCCGTATCGATACCTCTCGCAGTCCGAGCAAGGCATTCTAGAAGTAGAAAAAATGGCGCGGCGAGATCGTTTACCACGTTCACCGCTGGGAACGAGGATAGGCCGTATCCGAATTGGCGGCTACAGCTACGGCTACAGCTGTTGCTAAGGGTGTTGCTAAGGACGTCCTATACGTCAATGCATGATGACGCGGAAATCTAGCCGTAGCCGTAGCTGTAGCCGGCATTTCGGACACGGCCTTGGGTAGGGCCCTATCTCGCCATTTTGGAAGTCAAATGTTATGTAACAATCACCGGTTAGCAATCAATTAGTTGGTTTGTATTTTGGTAGGTAGGTACGTAGCCAGCTATAGGTAGGTTGGTGGGTGGGGTAAAATTGCCATTTGTATATCCAGTAATAACTTGACATAGTTTATAGGTTTTTGGCAAAGGCCGTGTTTGTGTGAGTGAATAAAAGAGAAAATTAACCACGATGGTTGTACCGTGGACTTCAAATGTGGAAAGCAAAAATTGAGACGAAATGATCGACGCGCTTAAGAAATAATCCACACGATTTTCGAACCAAAATATACCCGACATGTATCAATTTTATTTTATTTTATTCATCGATGAAGACCGGTACTGCAATCAGTATACTATTACAAGTTGTAGGCCTACAATTTATTTTTAATGAACTGAAAGTCGGAATCATTAGGTATGATCTGAGAGTCAGGTTTTTTTGTACACCGCTATTTTACTGACGTTGTTCACATTTGTTTACAAACACCGTTGATAGTTCCAACCCTGCTAGGATAATAAACTCATTGTCTTCCGGTAAACTTTTCAAGTTTGATCAATGTCTTGTAATGGAGCTAGATGTAAAAAAGTTGCTCCTTGATTCCAAAATACGTATGTGGCTTTCAACGGGATGTTTCTCCCGAGTACCCCTCGAAGAAAATAACTCGGAGATTCATTATCTGGGGATTTGTCACTTGGTCTAAACATTGACAAAAATGATTATAATAATATATACTTTGACATTTATGTAATCTTTAGTTGTATGAATTTAAGTTGGAACTACCAAGAAGCGAAATGGTACTTTCTATAAATGAAACTACTGTACAAATTAAGATACCATTATTATCCACATCAAGTCATTTAAAATATGATTACAGATTAATAACAAATCCTCGAGTGAGGTTATGAAAAAACATTGATGGATCCAGACTGGTCGTTAAATAAAAACTTAACGGCAAAAGTTTTTTATTTTTTATAAAATACATGTTCAACTTTTTGGTACAACCTTAACAAGTATTGATTATCTAGATCGGTCCTTGTTGGTCGAATTCATCCACTTTTATTTTCGAGAGTTTTCACCTTCAATAATTGTGTTATTTCTTATTAATTTTTTTGCGCTGGATCAATCAATGAATTATTAGCTATATATTTTTAATGGTAATCTCATTTTAAGAGTCACCAAAGAGTCACCAATGTGTCATCAAAATGTCACCAAATACAAAATTACAATCAAATGCTAATGTTTGCAACAATTCACCAATCTTGTTACCGTTTTTTTTTGTGGTTTTTTTTGGGGGGTGCCCAATTTTCGCAGAAGTAGTGTGGGGTTTTTCGTTTTTTTTTGTGTTTTTGTTTGTTCACCAATATTTTCACCAATCTTGTTATCGGTTATTGTTTTCTCAGTATTAGTAAAAATTGTATTAATATTAGTTGGTTTTTGCCCACACACGGATGTGTATATCAGTATACTCAGTATTTTCACGGGTTCTCTGAAAAGAAATCCACAGTCATATCATTCCGTTGGGATTTGAACCCACGACCTTTGCCATGCTAGAGCAGAATGTCTTGCCACTACTTCACCGAGTTATAGCCCGGTGGCTCGAAGGAGTTCGAATCCCGTATTTTAGCAGCGTGCGGGTATACCGCAAGGATTTAAGATGTTAATATTGCATCGGGGATAAAGAACATTGTTTTGGTTTAAGCCCTGCACTGCACTGCACTGCACTGCACTGCAATGCACTGCTTACTCAAAACTTTCCCGAGTTCTGTGAAAAAAATTCACAGGCATCACTCGTGTAAATCGTATCATTATTTTTCTTAGAAAGGTAAGTTTTTCTTTTACCAGAACACATTTCTGTACCTTAAAGTCGCATGGCCCAATTTTCGCAGAAGTACTTTGTTGTTGTTGGGTTTTTAATTTTTTTTTTACTCCCAACAATTTTTGACAAATATTTTCGGCCGAAAATTTGACCTTAAATCCTTTTTTAATTCAAGATAAGATTAACGAAACCCCAAAATCTGAATAAAGTTACTTTTACAGGTAATATATGAATTTTAAATAGACATTCAATAAAATAGCGTTTAATAATATGCTGAGCATTTAATATTTACAAAGTTTGCAAAAACAAGTAACACTCCAAAAACTTTCGGGTCATAATTTATAGACATCATTAATGGATCCAGACTGCCGGGAAATAAACATTTTCCGGTGCACATGACTACCAGGCCTAACATTACTGGTCATGCTCAAAGTTATTCAACTTTTAGCTTTCAATAGTTTTTCGAAAGAGTATATCTGTCATTGAATTTTTGATCAATCATTGATTAATATTAATTAAAATGTCAAAGAAATGTTTATTCGAAAGGGAAGTTATCGTTGTACCTTAAAGTTGCATGGCCTGATTTTCGCAAAACTAGTTTGTTTTGGTTTTTTTTGTTTTTTGTTTTTTAAAATTGAACGAATTTTGAAAACGAATGTCGACCAAAAATTGGACCTAGCATCTTTAAGTCAAGATAACCCCCAAATCTGAATAAAAGTCACATTTTCATCACGTCAAACTGAAAAGCGGGTTATAGCCCTATATAAATTTTAAATAGACATTCAATATTAAAGCATTTAATATGCTGAGCGTTTAATATTTACAAAGTTTGCAAAAGCTTTAGTATACCGGTATAGGTTTTGATAAAGTTAAATTCCCGAGTGAGAATTATTATAGATAGACATCAATGACGGATCCACACTGCCGAAAAATAAATAGTTTCCAGCGCATTAGCTATACTTAGGCCTAGAACTTTCCACCAAAGAATTGAAGTTTTTTTACGTTACTGGTTACGCTCGAAGTTTTTTAATATTCATTTTTGGGGTTTTTAAATAGATAGATTACGGTATCTGTTATTGAATTCTAGATCAATCATTGATTAATACTAATAAAAATGATAAACAAATGTTTATTTGAAAGGGAAGGTATCATATCATTGTCAAATAGTGGGAATTAGTGTCGAACTTTCACACGAAAGTAGTAAACACTGTTAAAATACCACATGCAGGTCGCCATGCAACGGCTCTTTGTTGGACGCCCCTATTCAAAAATGACCAACATTATTACCAAACTGTATTACAAAGTAAATTGTTGAATTGGTTAAATTTGTATGCATATGTGCTTCTCTAAAATCAGCACAAACTGTTCGAAAAAGTGTAATGACAGTTGAGCTAATAGGATAGAATCGGATACCTTCCCTTTGAAAAAAAAATCAAACAAAAAAGAGGTTAACATGAAAAACGTTTTATATGAGTGCACTATTTGGCATAGTGCCCTACTAATAATTTGAACTCAGCTACAATTTTCCGATTCTTGCAACAACCGTTAATTACTATTCACAATTAACTATGAAACTGAAACCTCGAGTGAAGTTTTAAAAAGAAAGATGCAATTGATATTCTCGTAAACCAACCAGTTGATCTATAGCATTCATTATTTGCTAAAAGCAATAATCACCTATCAGTAAAAATGTTGTGGCGAAACCATTTTAATTAGAACGCAGTGTGGAGGGTGCGTTCCTTTGAGGTGGAATCATTAATTTGCGCGAGCATAAGATTTACTGTACAATGCGGAGTCACAACACGAGACGCAAAGTGTACACACGTAGAAAAGTATATTTCAGTCCCCCCCCCCCCCATCCCCAATACTGCACATGCGCTAATAGGAATTAGACTAAAAACTTCACCACGCATATGCAAGAGTTGCCCAAATTGAGTAAACACTCACGATCAAAACTCATGAGAGAACCTTTTGTTGTTGTTGATTAATTGATACTCGCACGGGGTAAAACAAATCTCGACTGTGCTTGCAGTCTGTTACTGCCTTGTTCTTTAATCTGGTAGTACAATTAGTGTAAAGTTACGTTCGTAAAATCAGATAGGGAATATTTCAGAATGCAGAACTCGATTTAAACAAATTATTGCTGTACATTCCCCGCCCAACCCAAAGCCCTGCCCTTTTCTCATCTGATGTACATGATTAAAAAAAACTGACTTTCCTGCCCCCCAAAAAAATCCATCGGTATACACAAACAAACGCAGCCAGGGCCCAATTTCATAAAGCTGTTTAGCAGAAAATACTGCTTAGCAAAGAAGGATGATAGCCAGTCAGAGTGAGAAGTCTCGTCAAGAAAACGACAAAAGACACCTTGCTATGGACAAGTAAACATATAATAATAATAATAATAATACGAGATATTTATATAGCGCATAATGCAGAAGCCTCTATGCGCAACCCCTCTTCGCTCACGGAAATACTTCCTTTAAAAACATCACGTCATGTAATAGTGATCTTGTTTTTGAATCAATAACACTATCGAGTCTAAAACACACACAAATCATGCCCTTTTTAGTATGATGAACACTTATCAGTTAGGCCTAAAGATTGCAGATGCACAAAGAAATTTGATAAGTTGTTGCGTATCGACTATTAGACCTTCATGTTATTAAGAAACGTTGACCACCATTTTGTATGGGCGGACTTGAGTATCACATAATTCTTTATTTACATATATTGTGATTGTTTTTATTTTAGTTTTTTATTTGTCATCTGTAATTTTATTTTTACTGCAAATTCCAAGGTTACCACAGCTCCAAAATATCCAATAGTTATTCAGCATCTGGGAATCAGATCGTGTAAGTTGCACTAAGCGTGACAAATTCTCAATAATGTCAACGCAAGTTTTATGATATTCCTATCATCATCGTTCCGACTATTGTTTTTAAGCGCAGAGTAAGTGTGCTGTAAAACGTTGACAAAATGTGCTCATAACGAGCCCCCCTCATTGCCCACAGTGCCCCCCAAGAAAAAAAGGGTGCCCTCTAAAAATAATGGAGAAAAAAAAGAAGGAAAAACACGGCTGCTGGTGTCCCCCCCCACCACCTTAAGACGTTTTTCAATTACCGCCTGTTTTGTTGATGACTAGTTTTGACAACAAAACCCCAAAATATATCGTGCATTAATTGGCCTGAGCAATTTTTAAAAAATATGTATTTTTCTTATTTCTTTTTAAAAGCACACACAGTGAATAGTAATATTGTTGTGCTATTGTACTCATTCATAGCAATAAGTATAAAAGATCCAGCTTACCGGTGCATCATACGCAGCTATACCGACATAATTGACTTGCACCCTACGGGTCTCATCATACCATTCCATAAATGGGTCGAGTTGACCCCCTTTTCCCACCTGTATGGTCGCGTTGTCGTAGCTCAGCCAGAACCAACGATACTCAAACTCGTCCAGGAGGTCGTCAATGAGAGCATTCACATAAACCGGTGTAGGCCTACACTCTTTTCCACAACTGATAACGGACTGCGTGTTATACCAACCACCAATAACTGGATGATAATGCAGAACAACGATTAAAAGCAAAACAATGCAATCGGCTAAAAGGTATCACAGTAATGATTAATTTTCTATTTTTCACTTATCATCCTACCATCCCGTTACATTAATCTAGCACCCTTCACAGAGCGGAAGGGCCAATAGATATGACCACATAACCACATAATCACTAATTATGTAACTTTTTCAAAGTGTAATGACTGGGGGAGTCAAATTCCTCGATATCCTAGAATGGACCGTTCCACATATCTATGAGGTCCCAGAGTTTTTTGTTTTTGCTTTTTTTTTACAGGATTTTTTCAAAATCTATCTTTAATGCTATGGTCAATATTGGCCCTTTCGCTCGTCGGGAATAAAGTCTGGGGTGTTGCCACGCCCTTAAAGCAAATGTACAACATTGGTAATTGCCAAAGACCAGTATCCACACTTTATGTGGCCCAACATATACATGAAATAACAAACCTGTGAAAGTTTAAGCTAAATCGGTCTTTGGAGTCATAAGAAAACAGTGAAAAAAACCATTATATGATTTCACTGTTTTAATCAAACATCGGTTTTTATCACCAGTGATAAAGACTAATTGTTTTACTAATTTCCCCAAAACTATAGCATTTCAAGCAAAACTATTTCAAGGGAAGTTTTCCACCATGACCTCTTTATACCATGTAAGTCATGTGCAAATCTGTGAGCATTTATATTTTCAACCTTAACAATGTTGTACACACCCTTTAATTAGCTTAGATAATTAGAGAAATATAAATTACTGGGTAGCTAAAGGACTCAAATAATCCTAGACAATAGCTGGGCATATAAAGAAGTCACTTTAGATGTAAAAATTGTTGGGAAATGCACATAAAAGATTGTTTAATATACCTCAGATGGTGTGGTAAGAAGTATTGGCCATTTTAAGCATGATGTGCGTATAGTGTAGGGTTTTCACGCACTTATGGGGAGTGTTGGTGAAAACAACAAAATACTGGGGATGTTATGTCAAAGAATCTGTGAGCAGTTGGAATTATTAATCCAATCCACGTGACGTCATCACACGATGGAGCCCTGTTCTACGTGAGTTAGTTCCGTGTCCGAACAGGCGATAGGCGAATACGGCTACGGCTACGGCTGGATCTCTGCGTCATCATGCGTTGAAGTATAGGACATTTTGGGCAACATATAGCTGTTGCCGTAGCCGCCAATTCGAATACAGCCTAAACTATGCAGTGCGCATTTAAGGCGCAACGCGAGCACAGTTTAGACGCAAACCAATTATTTACATGCATTTGACTTCCCGAATGACGTCAGCGCAAGAAGCCATAAGCAATGGGTCATGGGTCGCGATGGGGGGGGGGGGTTGCTAATTTCTCAACTTTAACACTCTACCGTATTTCAGACGGAAATACTTTAGTGGAGGAGTGGTGTACACATTCTAATAAAAGTTTAAGTTCTTTGATAATAGGCCTACCAATTATATACTTTCTCTACTTTGTTGTGAACATTCTTAGCGTCTATATAGATACTTAATTATGATTGAGTAAAGGTGGCCATATATACAAACAATTTACATAAAACTTACCTATCTCATAAAACACATCTTAATTTCCTTGTTCAGAAAGGGCTAATAAGGCGTCGCTTTTCCCTTTAACTGCAAAGTCCAGTCTGAATTTGGTGCTTGAGTTGAGTCTCGGGAACACGAACTTGTAATGATAGTCATCTGGGATAGAGCTACGCGGTATCTCAATAATATCGCATTCTATGAGAAATAAGTTGGAATAAACATTCTTTAATCATTTCTTGAAAATTGCAATTAAATTAAGTTGCTTAGGCCTATTATTATCCAAGTTCAAGATAATAGTTTTTATAAGTTAGACAATTATGTTGCAATTTGTTGTAATGTTGAATATTCCAAAAATAAGAAATTGTTCACATTTTAATAATTAATCCCTTTCCATATTGTCGCGTTGACCTTAGCTTTTCCGGTTCACACAGTTTTCAAGGAGACAAGGATACTTTTTCTTGTGTTTTCTGAGCGTCTAACGAGAGCTTTTATTGACACAATGCAACTCCAAACTTTACAATAATCAAGCGTAACTAGGAGACGCATCCCCGGCAACCGGGTTACCCAATCGCCCAGCAGGGGGTGTGCTTGGTTCCAAGACCTTCGTACCGAAATTGATCAATTCCAACAACAGAGGGCGTCACTATCATTGGTTCGATTTACGTTTGCACATGTAAAATTTGACACAAACTTGAATAGCCAATTGAAGGCTCTCACACTCCATTTTGAACAATTTCAAGACAGTGTCAAATGCCTTTTTACGATTAAAACTATTCCAGATGTGTGTTAAATAAGAGCCCCTTGTTTAACAAAATTGTGATAAAATAATTGATTTGGACTAAGGCATAATAAAAACAAAAAACAGGGAACTAGTTTGTTTCCAAAAATATATTTTCAACATTGCTCAATCGGTCCATTTTGAATAAATAGTTTGGATCAAAATTAATAAATTTTGAACTTGAATTACAAGTTTAAGTAGGATATCCACCCAGAGAACAACAATTAAGATCCAACATATATGAACCAGTATCATGGTGCAGCCATCTTTTTGTCTCCCATTGAAACTAGTGTAACCAAATCGAGGCTAGGAGGGCTTTACTTAAGTATATTCATTATTGATGTTGCAGCCAGCAAATTATAAAGACAAAAAGATTGCAGTCATGATAATGAGGTCTGTAGTTTGGGGTGCAGGCAGTCTTCAACAAGTATTTGAAAAGTCAGCTGATTTCATAGGGATTGTATACGTTTGGTAATTGAAACCCACTGTTTGTTTCAATCCTATATAGTTATAGATATATACCATAAAACTAACCTGTGAAAATTTCATTTCAAAAGGTGGTGGCGTATTTGAGATATTGCCGAAAATCTGGACGAATAATCTGCAATTGGAATACACAATCTGAGAAACGTTTCTGACAGAAACGCTTCTCAGATTAAATTTTCTTTTGATAAAAACTGATATCTTTTTCCATAACCACATTACTTCAAAGTGAAATGTTTCTCAAAATGCTTTATAGGCTAATATCAGAAGCTACTGTACTTCTTACCAAGTAAGTTTTTTATTGCCATTAATTTTATGAATAATTACCAAACGTATATACAGACTCTTTAAGATGGTGAAAATCACCTTAAATCTTTTTTAAAGGGAGACCTTTCAGCTTAAAAAAGGGATGTGCAAATCAGGAAAAGCTGTTTCATTAAGGTTTATCTTACATGTTGTGTCTCTAGAAAACTTCCTTCCCTATAGCTAGGACAAAATCTTCCAGATCACTGCCGAAAATATAATATGCACATTTTTTAACTCTAGTTGTAAAAAAGTTGTTTGAGAAAGAGAAGTTACAGGAACAGCAGAAATTTTAGCAAAGATCTTAAAATGGCTTTCGTTTTCTCTTAACGAATTAAACGCGTTCCATTCTGAATATGGTCATGACTGAACCGAGGCCACGAGGTAGCGGTTTGTAACCGCCTCTTTTTGCTAATTACTTTATTACGGCCCATAATGTTTGTGAACAAAAAGACAGCCAATGTGTTTACATGCAGGACTGGTTGTGACTGGCTTTGGCTTGGCATGTGGCAATACAGTGACAATGTCCAGGTGGGATTGACCAATAAACACACTCTACTTGATGTGTATGGGTGGGGCTTGGATACAATGGCCAAAGCCCATGTGTTTGCGTGCAAAAGACAGCCCATTGCAATGGCACAAAATCATGTGTTTATTTAAAACACAATAATTGGAAGTCAAAGACGACGACCAAAACTATAACAAGTTTCGAAACACAAACTTTGAACAAGTGAACTCATCATGAACGATCAGTTGGTCAATAAGCATTTTCTCTCTCATTAATTAAAAAAAACCCTTATTTTCTGTAATTTATGAAGAAGAAAAAAATAATTAGCTGTAGTGTCGCAAACTGCTTACCAACCAAAATAGCCTATGGTACAAATAACATTCAAAAAAGAAAAAGAACAAGGGAATAAAAGCAGGTAGTGACTATCCGAACCCACGTCCACAGAAAATGCATTTACGAAGAGCACTTTATTTGATTCTTAGGATATTATTTCCCTAATTACGCCCGCTTCCCCCTCATTTTGTTCACGCCCCTGGAACAAATTAATTCAGCCATCTTGCAGGATTGCGACTTTTGGTCAACAAGTTCATTCTTCGCATTCACTTTGGAATGTCACCTCATTGAAGATCTTTATTGTTATGCAAATTTTAAGGAGTTTTGCGCTTTTTTCGAAGCGCCATTGTGGCCAGTCACGACACGGCATTCTCACCGTGTCGCGCACTGGAGCAGCACGCCGTACCTCTCGGCTCTAACTAGGATTTGGACGTCGCGTTTTCTGACGAACTTTACCTGTAAATTTTTCGATATTCTTACCATGGCCAGTCATGTGCATTCCGAAATATTTCGACAATAACTGTTGCACACTTGGAACCAGTTTGGCCGGGATTTAAAGTGGGCCTACAAGACAAGAAGTCTGAACCTTGTGCATTTTTGTCACTGGATGGCCAGAAAGTTTTTACTAAAAACTGCAGTCTTCAACACAATATTCACTGTTGAGTACATTTCGAGAGTTCCACGAAGTTCTCAGGTTCCGACTACAGACTTTGGCGGCAAATGTTAACTTCGGTTGAGCCTGTGAGTGGCTGGGAGAGCTCCGCTGGATTGCAGCGGTAGACTGCAGTGTTGAACTTTACAACCAAAGCCGGACACATCGAGCTAACGACATCTTGTGAGGTAGGCTCGGGGGAAAAAAATGAGGGGAGGGGATTTTTCGTCGGTGAATAGAAATATTAAGTTCATAGAACAAGTTTTACACGATGACCATGTGTGTATGGGGACTCTTTGGTTAAGTGGGGCAGAGAGGTTCATTTACCCAAATTTTACACAGATGAAAACAAAGGGTACCAATTTATAATAGACATACCAGCATGACTGGGGTAAAAAAAGTCTTTTTGTCCTTCTGCCCTAATTTTCCCCGCTGTTTTGCCTGAATTTGGCAGGGCAGCCCCCCCCCCCCGGGACGTACAAATTCATATCTCCTGAACTACATGATAAATAATTTAGAATATTTGTGTCATTGGGATGAAATAGCCAAGGTGAATTTTTATGTCTTGTATCCATAATCTTATTATTCTTCTGGTTCAAAGTGAAAGTTCAAATTTCATTTGAATATTTAGTTATTTGTATAATTTTAAGACCATTTAATTTCTAGTTATTTAACCACAAGCATAGACTTAAGATACTTGTTAAATTTCTCCTTTGTACAAAGCCCCTAAAGGGTCAGGTAAAACGACCTGAAATAGTAGAACAAAAGAATTATTTCGTTCCCTTGAAATATTATTTTACCTCCTCAAAATATGATTTTGGTCCCTCGAAATATTGTTTTGTTACCTCAAAATATTGTTTCGCTCCCTCAAAATAGTATTTCGTTCATAGAGCATTATGATAATTATTAAATTATTTGTAGAAATTTGATTTAGGTCATTTGTTTTATTTATGTAATAAATAATTTATTTAAGTTTTCAGTTTTCTGAGAACATTTAATTTCTTGTTATTTAACTACAAAATAAAATAAATAGACTTGAAATGTTCGCTAAAATACCCCCATTTGTTTTTGAACTGTGGCATTGATGTATTTATGGGTTTTCTCAATTCAGAGACGGGGAATGACTGAGGAAGCTGTAATCGGTGGACGGAGACTGGGAACGCCTTGAGGCAGACCAAGCAGTCAGCAGCGAGCTCCCGTCCAGGCAAGCTTCAAGAGACATTGATTGGACTGTTTTGTGCTGACGACTCTCAAGAGACTGTGAACTGATGGCTGTTGAAGATCTTTCGGCATATTATGTGGTATGTGGACATACATTGGAGGTTGACCAAGGTAAGGAAAACTTTGCAGTATATCCGACCTCCACTGTTTTTAAGTCTGCTCTTGCGATTCACCCCTTTGGTAAATGTTGGACTTTATTTCCTTTTTTTTATTTTTTTATTTTTTTTTTTTAGAGACTGTGACCAGATGGCTGTTGAAGATCTATGGATATGTGGTATGTGGACGTACATTGGAGGTCGCCAAAGGACCAAGGTAAGGAAAACTCTGCCGTATATCCGACCTCCACTGTTTTTAAGTCCACTTAATTATTTTTTTTTCTCGACTGGCAGTTAATACAATCTAAAAAGGTTTGTGGAGACACATCTACATTTTCAAGAGTTTGTTTTAATGTAATTCTTACTGCTGTCCAATAGAGAACAAATTTCGTTATTTTTTGACATGATGAAATAAATTGAATAAAAATGTACATAAAACTCTCTATTATGAGTTGGGATGTTTCTGAAAAGAACCAGCGATTAAATGTGTAAATTATAACATTTTATACCAATAAGCCTATTATTGACTTTAAAAAAAAAACAATTATTGAAAAGAAGAAACCAAAGTTAGATTATTGATAGAGCGTAATAGTGGAGGTCGGATAACGCAAGTTGACCTTCAAGATAAAGACAAGGTGAAGACTGCGAATGGTAGGAGAAGATCTAACCCGTTCTCTTACAGAGTCCCTCCCCTTTTCTATCCCCCTCCCCCTCCATGATGATCAGCGATCTTGTTGATGTTGTCCTTTCTTGTAGAGCTTTCAAGGTGACATCAGAGTTTCTTGGCATTTCTTGATTTGCATATTGGTCGAAGCCAATGATGTTTTGTATTTAGGAGTCTGGTCTTACAGGAAATTTCTGTCAGGGTTGATACTTCAAGTCGTCAGTTGTCATGTTTATTTATAATTGTCATGATTTTACATTTCAAATAGCGTAATGTTTAGAAAGGAAGAGTACAAAATCAAACTAAAACTTCATTTTCAATAATTTAAAAAACGAGAATTTTTTTATAGAGCAGAAAAATATAAATATACCAAATAGATTCTGCACTTTTCCCCTCTGCTGCTGTGCTGTACTTTGTATCCTGGGCACAAAACCAACCACCATAAGTTTTTTAGAAGTAATCATCATGCAGTCAAATATTGTAGTTCAATTACCAATCATTTGATGATTAATGTTTGATTTAGGAGTATTAAATAGATAATTTAGGCCAGCTAAATAAATATTTACATATTCCTAATATCAGCATTACATCAGTTGTGAATGAAGACGATGTTTCAATTAATTAAGTCTTTAAAGAAAATAAATAATAAGATAATCAATAAACAACATAGCTGTAACCCTTGGTCATTTAGATCAAAGTTCAAATAAAATAACAATGGGGACAGGGAACTTAAAACAACAAACACAAAGTATTTTTTTTAAAGCTGTCGTCTCAAAATGCAAATCTTGTAAATTAAGATTATAGGGCTAACTGCAAATAATTTCCCTAAACTACTTATTTGCGAGCGCTGCAAAAAAAAACCATAACGAAAAAATAAATAAGGAGAGGAAAAAGACTGAAGAAGACGAGAGAAAAGAAAGGAGGGGGAAAAGAGCAAATCATCCAAAGGGGAAAGACGTCAGTGGTGCCTAGGTTTGTATGAATGGTAAGACAGTAAAGGCCTAGACTATTTAAAGTGTTGGCCTAGAGATAAGACTAACTCTCTACTCTTTCAACAGATTTACTGGCTATATGTAGAGTATAAGGTGTGACTGGTGTAGTTCTTAGTCTTGATTCTAAGATACTCAATCTTGACCCAAAACTAAGAACTACCCTGTCATCAGTAAAGCCAGAACTTGAGAAGACTCTCCCTTTGATGTCCCCGATGAGTGACTGGTGGAGGCAAGTGAGGTCAGGTGTTTGCAGCTAAGGTCAAGTATAATAGGTGAAGTATCATGTAAAAGTATCTGGGTAAGTTAGAAAGAAAACTAACCTTTCTTTCCACAGCTTTTAACGTTTCCCTCAACAGGCTAACCTTGTTTTTGTTTTCCACAGTCTTTAGGGCGTTCTTCCCATAGTGAAAGTAAAACTTTGTGACCCGAGGTCAGGAGGGTCAATAAGGTCAGGTGCTGGCAGCAAAGGTTAAGTATCGGGTGAAGTATTAGTGTAAAGTATGAGGTTAAGTATGAAAGAAAACTAACCTTTCTTTCCACAGCTTTTAACGTTTCCCGCAACAGGCTATTATAACATTTTGTTTTTGTTTTCCCAACAGTCTTTAGCAACCTGTTATTGCTAACGTTGATGTTGTGGCAAGCAATTGTGCACAAATTGCAGCTCTGGGACACCGTAGATGACATTGGTGTGGTAAAGTATTGCAGTTATCTCAGGTAATGTGTATGGCGAACCTGACTTTTGCTAATTGTGCGACCCCAAAATGCTAAACCTTCTATAATTATTTGTTCCAAAAATCAGATCAGGTTTTCTTCTTGAGGATGATGAAGTAGTTGGTGTGCTGAAATCGTCACTGAGCTGAGGTGATGCCTACCAGCAGGGACTGTGTCATGCAATAGATTTGGTAATGTATCACAGGATAACAAATTACGAGTTACTGGTGAAGAAATTGCCTAATAATTTGATCAACAACTAATTCAAGAAGCTTGGAGGATCACAAACAAATCTACATCAGTTTATTGATAACTTAAACAAAACATGCATCAAAAATTCAGATTTCGAATTTCTCAAAAGTTGTAACCAGCAGTCCAAATACTGGTATCATTGAGATTCTACAACAGCCAACAATCGACCTAAAACAACTTCAGACCCAGTTAACTGTTTTTTGTCTTTGTACAATCAAAACAAATCAAAATTCTTCCCGAAACAAAAGAAGTCTGCTCTTCTTGCAATAACGTAAATATATGTAAATACATAAAGACAAATTTGTCTGTGCCTACTAACTTTACTCTTGGTTTTGAGCAGTCTATTGTGAAGTTTCAACCTGTTTGGATGAGCATCGTTGGATGATACGGGTGCACGGGGTCAACAACAAACCACTTGGTAAGTTAGAAAAAAAATTCATTCAAAATATTTGTTGAAGGGAAGGTTCATCCGAAAAGTTTAGCAAAGGATTACTTGTTATTATAATGTTTCAGAATGAGCACCTTTGAAGGTTTTAAATCATCGATTTGAAAAAATACATTCATTCCTATCCTTTAGTTTGCAATAAAAACACCTTACAACAACTGCTGGGAAACTTCATTAAAAAAGGTCAGGTTTTCAGAAAAAGATAACTAAAAAAACCCAGGAAAACATAACTTGGAATGTTGTGTACATGTTCATTGAGTTGAAGAAGTAATCGGGAGCTGGAGGAGAATGGTCTTGCACATGCCCATAGCATTCAGACTGAACTATTCCTCAGAACAACTAAAACATTGTATTAAACGATTTATCAAAATAAATCTTTGAAAATCATTTCTCTACCACAGATTGAGACGATGACCTTTGAGATGACATACATCCAATCTTGAGACCAATCAACGCTTTTTGGACTGAGTGCCATCAGCTGAAGAAGCACTGTGTCAATTCAAGCTAGGTGACTCACTACAAGTTCAACCGTTAAATTGACGTAGGGATGTTGAGGCTAACCATAGCTTTTTTGGACAGGTGCAAAGGCTCAACATCAGATCGTTGGTAAAATATCTTCTAAACTCTTAAACTTTTGTCTCACGAGAAGGTTCAACCCCAAAATTTGGCAAAGGATTTAAGTTTTAAAATGATCGTCTTTGAAGGTTTCAAATCGTTGATTAGAACGAATATATTCATTCCAATCCTTCAGTTTGCAATAAACACACCTTACAACCGACTGGTGGAAAACTTCATTAAAAGGAGGTCAAGTTTTTCAGATTTCTTTTTTCAAAAACAACAGCAAACAAAATCTGAATTGTTTTGTCATTTTGTGGGTGCATGATCAATGAGTTGAAGAACAATTTGGAGCTGGAGGAGCGTTTTCTTGCACGGGATAGCATTCAGACTTGACTACTCAGAACAACTGATTCTTGTATTAAAAGAGTTTATTAAAATCATCTTTGAAAATCGTTAATCTACCAAAGATTGAGACGATGACCTTTGAGATTACATCTTCATGCTTTTTGGACTGTGTACCATCAGCTGAAAAACTGAAAGTCTTTAGATGTTTCTCCGCTACCTGTTAAAGTGACAGAGGGCTGTTGAGGCTAACCCCCACTTTTGGACAAGTGCAAAGAGTCAAGAACAGACCGCTTGTTAAGTTTGAAAAAGACGATTCTTAAACTTTTCTTTGAAGAGAAGGTTCATCCCACAAATTTAGCAAAGGAGTTAATTTTTCAGAATTGGTACCTCTGAAGGTCTCAAATCATTGATTTGAAGGAATGCATTCATTCCCATCCTTTAGTTTGCAACAAACGCACCATCAAACTGGTGGAAAACTTTATTAAAATAGGAGGTGAACCTTTTCAGAAAAAAAACAGATTACAAAAAACTCACAACAGAGAAGCACATAACCTTGAATGTTGTATGCATGTTCAATTAGTTACAAATTGGTTGGAGCTAGCTGGAGGAGAGTTTTCTTGCACATGCTAGCATTTCAGACTTAACTGCTCCTCAGAACAACTGATACTTGTATTGAGTTAATAAAAATTAATGAATTAGTGAACATTTACTATTGCAGATTGAGATGATGACCCAATCTTGAGGACTCTACACCAGCTGAAGAAGAACTGTGTCAAGTCTAGCCAAATGACTCCACTACGAATCAACCGTTCAAGTGACGTAGGGATGATGAGTCTAACCAACACTTTTTGGACTGGTGCAAAAAGTCAACAACAGACCACTTGGTAAGATTGAAAGAACTCATAATAAAACCTTATGAAAGGTTTATCGTACAAATTTGGCAAAGGAGTAATGTTTCTGAAATCAACTTGAAGGTTTCAAATCTGTTTTATCAATTTGCTACACATTAATTCCCCTCCTTTAGTCTCCAATAAACTTGTAGAAAACTTCATTAAAATAGGAGCTCAAATTTTTTTTGGTTTTTTTTTTAACACAAAAAGAACTAGAGATTCAGTTTTTGTGACATCACATAAACAAGGTGTTCGCAAGTAATGTCATCAGATTTGAGTGAATGAATTGGTTAGGACATTTTACCTTATCAATCCAATGTGTGGTTTAAAAGTTATGATTTTTTGAAACATTGAATTCCATCTTTCGGTTTGAACAATGTGTGGTTCAGGAGTTAATAAATTATCAAATATTAAATTTCATCTTTGTTTTGAACCGGAAGTTATGATTCTGAACGTCCAGATGTAAAGGTTAAAATGATGTCATATCTGTACAAAAGTTTAAGCAGGCTCACTCATCTATAACCTGATGCAAAAATTATGATGAAAAAACACGTGGTTTTTGAGATAAGAATTTTTGAAATCTTCAATTTCCGGTTTGAACCGGAAGTCTATGTCAAATGGGGTCATGCTTTGTGTAGTGTTTGTTGAATCTTTAACGACCTGTCCGATGATGTATAGATTGTAAAAATCATGAGTTATGACCGGAAGTAAAGTTCATACGATTTCGGCGGTAGTAATGTTGCCCCAGTCTTTCAAATTCAAGGACATAGTGGCAATTTACAAATGGCCATTTTTCAACTTTAAATACATTGTAATTCGACACCTGATGACGTCATTACGACGTCATCAAAACTGTGCCGTCTTCATTTTGAGGTTTAATTTTTTGATGAGTTTCAAGGTTTAAGTCAGTTTCAATCTTGAGTTATGCTCCAGAGAAGAAGAAGAAGAAGAAGAAGAAGAAGATGGAGACGAAACAAAACGAGAACAAAAACAAGGAGGTATTCGTGCTTGTCTTGCACGAACACCTAAAAACAACCTGTAACGTTGTGTCATGTTGTGCATAAGTTCATTGAGTAAGGAGCTGGATGAGATTTTTCTTGCACATTGCTAGCATTCAGACTTGACTATTCCTCAGAACAAATGATACTTGTATTGAAAGAGTTTATCAAAATTACTCTTTGAAAATGTTTTATTTTTCAACCACAGGTTGAGACGATGACCTTGGAGATGACATACATCCAATCTTGAGGTTAATCAACGGTCTTTGGAGTGTGTATCATCAGCTGAAGAAGAATTGTGTCGATTGGAGCATATGTATCCATCTGAAGAAGAACTGTGGCAAGTCTAGCTAGATGACTCTCCGCTACAAATTTAAACTGTTCAGGTTACATAGGGATGCTGAGGCTGACCAACACTTTTTGGATTGTGCGCCACCAGCTGAAGGACTATGTCTGGTCTAGCTAGCTGACACTCCACTGCAAGTTTAACTGTTCAAATGACATTATAAGTGATGTTTTAACTGTCACTGACTGAAGAAAGACTGTGTCAAGTTTATAGCTAGATGATTGCCCATGTTCAATTGAAACAAGCTGGAGTATGATGGCACCTTACTGATTGAAGACACTCGAGGAAAGGACTTTCTGAATGAGTGGCTCCCGTTATGGCTATGGCTGTTGCTATGGGCCTCACATTATGCTTGAACGCATGTTCACAGGACGATCAAGCCGCATCCGCAGCCACTAATTCAGATATGACTTAAGTTATTGTTCGCTCAATAATCGTTTCTTGAATCCATCAAACTCTAATCCCATATTGTACAATGTAACTCGGTACTTACATAATGATTTGATAAAATTGTCATGCCTGGCCTCATGCCAAAACTCGTTGGTTTATCATGGAAAATCAAATTCATTAAGTTCAAGTACAATACCCTTTTGATTTTGATAGAATCAGAGTAGTCAGGAATACAAAGATTGTACAGCTTTTGTAAAGAGAAACAAACAATCAAATCAGGTTACCAAATATGCCAGTAGTGTAAATGATGTATTAAGTGCAATTTATGAAGTGTCTTTGCTAGCCAAAACCTTTTGACTAAAAATTAGTGAAAATTATTTCAACAGTAAGCAGATTGAAGGGAAAGAGAATTAAACTAAAGTCACCAAATTGGTCGCAGACATGCTTGAAATCATGGCAAGGAAAGCTCAGATTTAGACATTTTATTATGGAGCACTGCTTTGTAAAATAATTTGTTTGATGAAGGTGGAGAAATTGACACAATCTTTTGACAAAATTATGGTGTTATTTGGTACAACTATCTAAGTATTTTGAGGTAATTATTCTAGGCCCTTCATCTATACTAGTGAGGCAAACTACATTGCTTAAAAAGTATAAATCAAAGATGTGTAGGAATGTTAAAAGTGTTTGAGCACAAAAATAGACAGAATGCTTGTTTAGCAAAATGCGCGAACATGACTCAAAACCATGGCAACAATCACAACACCAGGGCTCGATTTCACAAAGAGCTAAGATTAATCTTATAAACTGCTTAGCAAAGTGTGGTATCACAATTAAAAAATATGTATGGTAATATTGACACTCTTAAGATGAATCTTAGTGTTTTGTGAAACTCGGCCCAGTACTCCTCACCCTAACACTGAACTAAAACTTCACACTCTAACTTAACCCTTGCACTAAAACCAAACAAGTATCACTCACAATATTTCATTACTAACAGGTCACCCTCAGCACCAACCACTAGTCAATCCGCGCATTCAATAACAAAAAAGCGTTAATTTATTAAATATGCATTTTATCTATACTATTGCCCTCAAACAACTTAACCAGTAACTCGTAACTTTATATCCTGCGATACATTACCAAATATATTGCAAGACCCCAGTCCCTGCTGGTAGTTATACAGTAGATATTTAATGATTGCCATTTTTTTGTAGTGTTTATTTTTTTTTACTGTGTAGTTTATCTGAAGTAATGAAACTGTAGCAAAACCCACATTAGCCATTACTTGTTAACGAAGAGAAAATCTAAATGTAAACCTAATTATAAATTGTAATGAAGGTTTTTCTAGTTAAATTATAAATTTGGTGCTTGATATGGGGCATGGTGTACCCCCTTCTATTGTGTCTTCATTGTGTTTTTTTTTTTGGGGGGGGGGGGGGGGGGTGTACTGTATGTGAGGAAAATAGTGCGGGAGTATGGGAACATGGGGGGGGGGGGGTCCCTACCCCGTATTGGGCATGGTATAAAATATAATGTCACCATTGTTGTCATGTGCCCTGCGTGCATTAGCATTCACTGATACTGTTTCTAATTATAAGGTACCAGACTATTTTGGCATCCAGTCTCGGCTTGGTAACGCCGAGTCCGAATTGACAGCTTCAGCAGTAGCTATCGGCCGGATTGATGAGACGCCCTTTCCTCAACATTGTCGCTGCAGCCGAAAATCTATATCGTTTAGTTTTTCCACAAAGGTTACACTGATAAGGACTTGTTGACGATTCTATGGTATTTCTTGGCATGAAAAGTTGAAAGCTTGATAAAGTTTGAACCCCGAAGACACATAATCCAAGATGGCCGCCGGATTTGGTGGCCATTTTGAGTTCCCACAATGCATTTATTACTGTTAAGTCACACATCGCTACCATTTATTTTGGGGAAAAACATTAGAACAAGTGGACAAACATTTTTGTTTACCATAATGACCCTTGATTTAATACTGGGGAATGTCGGCCCCTTTGCGGTGATCGGATGCAGTTTTAAAAAGATACGGGCAAAAATATCATATTGGGGCACATTGTCACTGTGAAACTCCAGACAAAACCCCAAACAAAACAAAACAAAACAAATTAAACAAAAAGAAATCTTTAAAACCACTGTTACCAAGTGATTGACATGGCAACAACTAAAATGCCAAGATATAATAGTTGAACCCTAAAGTTAGGGTAAAAGTTAGCAATTCTCCTGGTGACTCGCTGCCACCGGCGGCCATATTAGATATCATTTAGATTAAATTAGATATAATTTATTGTCCACATTTAAAAATACAGAAATTTGATTTCCACTGGCAATAGGAAAATAACAAACATGTGTTTTTTACAATATGCACACACAAAGTACAATGAACAATAAATAACTAGCGTTAAAATACGAAAATACAGGATGTACACGTACAGAACAATGAACATTAAAAACTACCAAAAAACAAAAGATACAGCCATCTTTGATTTTGTGGAAACAATATCAAGTTTGTTACCAATGTGTTTTTTACCCCTCAGCCCAAACAGGATGAAGGGGTATTGCCATTGCCTACGGCGCGGCGTCCGTCCGGCTTTCGTTTCTAGACCATAATTTGAGTTTGAAGTGACATTTTGCTCTGTAACTTGGGTGGCGGGGGGTTGCCCTTGGGTAAAGATTGGACCATGAAAATTATATATGACGTTTGGAATGTAATACTTAGTGATACAAAATATGAAAGTGAAATCAATTCAACAATATTGCGAAGAAAACCCGAGAATTAAACTTGACCTCAGCTTCCGGTTACTAAAGTTAAGAATATGTGCCCACCTCCGATCATAAAACTTATGTAAACGATTGTTTTGGATGCGTTATAAGCCTTTTAATTGCAGTCTATGGTCGTTGAGGCGTCAGTGTCCTATATAAACTGCGTCACGCGTTAATTTTATGCCCGTGCGTTTAGTAGTTGCACATTATTCGGGCGTTGATTTACAAAATTGGTTTCTAAAGAGTTGAGATGAAGTAAGCATCCTTGTCCCAGAGTTTTAATTTTATGTCAATGATAATTAACAAATTATTTGTGTATTAATTATAAAAGCTAAACTGATTAAGGATAAAACAAATGTTAACATTATCCCAAACAATGAAGCATTTTTGTTTGGTAAAACCGACTTCAAGTGTAAAGCAATTAACCTTATTCTTTTAATTTGCTGTTTTCATATTTATAAAAGGAAACTGACTAAGAATACACCATCCTTATTAATCCTCAAAAAAGAACTTAAGAATTACTACTCCATGGAAAAGTTAATTTATACTTGTAACGATAATTTGGCAAATTTTTACCATAAATGGGAATTCTTCTCCGTACTTTATCAAGACTAATGCTAGAAGTATTAATTCCCTGTAATGGTTGTGATTTGTTTTTCACCTTTATCATATAGGTATTTAATATATGATTGTGAAATTATGACAATAAACTGTTGTCCCCCGGGATAAAATAAAAAATTAAATAAAAACAACCCTGATTTTATAAAAATTGTAATGAGTATTTTTGTTGTTCAGATTTTTTCTTTGATATAATTTAAAACAAAAATTTGATTTCAGAAATAAATATGTTCTTCGTGTAACGTGTATTCTCGTTAAGAGCGGATTTTGCACCGATGTACTTGGCACATAAATATCTCATGTCAAATACAGACCTACCAAGATCTAACCCTCTAATCAGTGGAACCGTCTGTTCTTTGTATGCAGCAGGCTTAATGTATGTGATTTTTCAATTTATTTGTATTCCTTTCTTTTTCATTTAGGCTATTTGTTTTCTTTTCGATCAGCATACACTGCAAAAACTGGGTGTTCAAATTGACACCATGGGTGTTGTCACATATAGATACCGAAGAGAGAATCAACATTAACATCAAAGGGTGTTAAAATAATACCAATGTAATTGTTTTGGCAGAAAATAGTGTTATTTTAACACCCTATGGTGTAAATTTTGATTCTTTTTGGGGTATCTATATTTGACAACACCCATGGTGTGAATTTTAACACCCCAGTTTTTACAGTGTACAGGTCCAAGCATAGTACTGAATCGGCACTTTTGCGAGTGCAAAATGACTTGTTCTGTGCTATGAATGAAGGCCATATGACTGCCCTGATTCTGCTTGATTTAAGTGCGACTTTTGACACCGTGGATCACACTATTTTGCTCAAGAGACTTCGTGATATTATTGGTTTACAAGGTAACGCCCTTAAATGGTGCCAATCCTATTTACAAAACAGACCACAACATGTTCGCATTGGCAATTGCACATCGGAACCGGTTGTTCATGATTTTTCGGTCGGTTCTTGGACCGCTGTGGTTTACAGTTTACACCTACCCAGTTCATAGCATCATCATGAAACACAAACTAAACTATTATGTATATGCTGATGACACTCAGTTATACTTCTCTTTTAAGCCATTCCAAATTTCTGATGATGAGAGCATTAGTCGTATTGAAACATGTGTTTGTGAATTACGTGTTTGGATGCAGGACAATTTCCTTAAGCTAAAATGATCACAAAACAGAATTTTTGATACTCGGTTCACGGCAACAACTCTCTAAATTTACTATTCCCCATATTAATATTGGTGACTCCGAAGTTACCGCTGTTACCAAAGCTCGTAATCTTGGTGTGATATTCGACCCTTCCATGACACTTAATTACCTTAGTGTAATTACCTTAGCTAAAAAGTCCTGTCATATAACGCCGATTTTAAAAGAATTACACTGGTTACCAGTAAGTAGTATATAGGATTAAGTATAAACTTCTGCTTTTTGTGTATAAATCGCTCACCAACAATGCCCCTGCATATATTGATGATCTTCTAAACCCATAGAATCCTCCTCGCAAACTCCGGTCTTACAATTCTAGCCTCCTTATTGAACCCATATCCAATCATTCATGGGGAGACCGATCTTTCTCACATGCTGCCCCACGTCTATGGAACAAATTGCCTGCACTAGTAAAATCATCCGTTTCTTTAACACAATAAAAAAAACTTAAAACACATCTTTTCAACCAGGCATTTGAGTAAATGGTTTGATTTTGTTATTTTTGTTACCTTCGATGTTTTCTTTTATATTGCATTTGTATTGTATTTCTATACCACATGTTCTAGATTTATTCTCAACTTAGACCTACGTTTTAATTTTGGTTATTGTACATAATTTGAATGTTATTGTTTGTATTTTAGCGCCATGGTCACTTTGTTGGATTTGTGCGCTTTATAAGTTTTCATTATTATTGTTATTCTTATTTTATATATTTTTTTGTTTTCTGCATGGCCATTCAGGCATTCACAAATTTCACTTTCAGATTTGCTTTTGCACGAGGCATTTTAAATTGTTTAAATATAGTTGTTTCTACTTGTTTATCTCTCCTTTTCCTATGTTATTATGTATCCCTTCATTCCTTACATTTTTAAAACTATAAACGTTTACTTTTACTTTTTTTTTTAAGAGAGAAAATAAAACACGAAAAATTCAATGGAGACAATTTGCTCCTTATTATTTTGTACTAATTAAACAATAATTAATAAAACAATAATTCATTAAACAAAGACAAAGGGGCTCAGATAGTCCTATATGGGCATGTGCAGAAGTGATTTCATGTACAAATAATGGGAAATGCAGCACAACAACAACAACAACAACAACAACAAACTAATTTTTAATATATCTTGGATGGTGGATATAAATATTGGTACGTCCAGCATCGACGTATAGTGGGAGGCTGCCACGCCCCTAAGGGTTGCATTGGGGAAGGAGCTTGTAGATGAATACAACTATTCCATCCAACCAATGCTTAGCAGATCAAGTTGTTCTTAAATTTGCTCTTCAAATATTTTGTCCTAAAGCCTTTAGATGTCTACAAGAACACTCCAAATATGGCCTTCTACATCAGTATAATGAAGTTGGTATGAATTATTTAATGTTTACGTGGTATAATGCTCATCAAACGCTTGCCAATATGCATGGTTTGGTGATCACTCAGCCAAGATGAACACAATGCAGCTAGCTCTTTGCCTTTATAAAATATTGAGCACTTCTCAGTCATGAACAAGAAAGTCAGTACAGACTGCTTATTGAAGCTTAGATGCTTTGAAAAAAGGAATCATTAATAAGGAAAATCTATCACTTCCCAAACATAATAGGAAAGCATGTATATTGCTGAAGAGGTGAAGAGGATGAGAAATTCAATATTATTCTTTGAATTCATACTCTCTTTTTTTGGTGGGAAACAAGATTTTGGTCGCCACTTTACTACATTGCAAAAACTAGGGTGTTAAAATTGACACCATGGGTGTTGTCACATATAGAAGGAGCTCAGAGAATCAAAATTTACACCATATGATGTTAAAACTAATATCTACCAACACAATTACATTGGTGTTAACTTGACACCCTATGATGTTAATTTTAATCCTATCTTGTCTCATCTCAACAATGTGGTCAAAGTAGAAATCACAGCACTGCCGTGTGGGTTATGAGCTGTCAAAAGATGGTATATTTCCATACTTTAAAAAAGTCCCAAAACACCCCTATATGAAAATAATGGTATAACCCACCTATATACCTTGTGATTATTTGTATACATTCAATGCAGCCTCTGAGGACCCACCTATCCATAACTTTTAAAGAAAATAATTTTCTATATGCTGTTTCACAGTAACGCGGCCTTGAAAATAGGCAAATTTTACTATTCCAAAATGGCGAAACCACCCTGAAATGATAAATCGGCTGTTGACCTGGCAACGAAGTTATTATTTTCATCCCCCCCCCCCCCTATTTGTTAGTTTGGGGCAAAGGTCCACCAAATATAAAAATATGAAGGAAATAAAAAAAATTGCAATGACAAATATTATACAAAAAAAATCTGTTCTCTTATATTTACAGTCCCTTAGGCCTATACTCTACGGCCGTTAAGGCAGGGTCGAGGCCGTGCAATACTTTTTTTAAGGGGGAAATATCCCTTTCAAATTGTCTAAACTATCAAAGATTGACCCTTCAAACCCAATGAAACAAGTTCCAAGCCATCAAAGGCATCTACGACATGATTGGGTAAACGATTTTCTGTACTAATCCTATGTGAGATTTGTTGTACAAATGCTATGTGAGGTGTGGTCATTGGTCAACAATACGCGGGGTACATTTGCCATGCTATTTGGATAGGTCTCAACCAGGAACTTGGAATTTGTGAGATTTGTGAGCGAATTTTTGTCGGAGTACACAACTTTGTTTACAAACAGACTATTCAAAACAGCTCGATGTCATATATGCAGGGTTTAAATACGTACCTTTATGAAATTCTTCGTCAAAGTAGTAACAGCCATTTGATGGTTGTAAGTCAGATTTATCCGCAGCGTAAACTGCCCAGTTCAACTCACAGACCCTGTCACTCTCCCAATAGTTGAATGACTTACATTTGTCTGACTGCAGACAGAGGACCGCACAAGTCACATGTGACTGTACTGTTGTGTTGCGGTACGTCTTACCACGGAGTGCATGATCCCGTATAGGGCCGGGATAAAACTGATGTTGGTATCCTGTTCGCATCTGTTGAGCGCTTTGTGGTTGACTTTTGCCCACCACATCGTCAGATGTAAAGCAGTCCCCATAAATGACTGCTGACAGCAGAGCTAGTGCCCACACCAGGTAGACCATAATGTTTCTGGTTAAAAAATATATATATAATAATAATAGTAATAATAATAATAATATAAATGAGAACACCAATGTACAAATTATAATTAAGACGACAGATTAATTTGACGAAACCCATTAACGTTACTAATGTTGATTCTCTCCCCTGGGTCAGGGTGGGTCAGGGTTCATGGTAGGCCTATTTTTCTTTAAGATTGGGAAAAATGTTCAATAAAGAAAAAAAGGAAAACGCATGCCTAATTTGATTCTATAGGTGAGTCCAAAACACCCGAGGGCGTCTCAAGCGCCCACCCCCCCCCACAAGGTATGCGGAGCAATGTTCGAAATATAGTCCCATTTTAGTAGATAGCAATAGGCCCCTATATGTAATGGTTTACAAGGTGCTGTGGCGCAATCTGCATCAAACGTTCAGTCATACGCTACAGGTTATAAATTGTTCTTGGCGTCTATAGTGATTGTAAAACTAAGGTTTTGCCACACCTTTTCAATAAAATTTTGTCTTAAAAGCCTACTAAAAAGAATTTATAACTTTGTGAAGAGCATCTAACCGAACCTTTGAGTTAGCTTATCCGAATTCAGATAACTTCATTGCAATAGTTTAACAAGATATTCCAATCCTACCGAAAACTAGTTCTTGCTTTACAAATGATCAACAAAATAACATTTAAGGCGTTTTAGTATAGGCCGGGTCTCAAAGCTCTAGCCGTAATAAAATTGTTACCAATGTCAAACCCGAGAAACAGATTTGGTTGAAAAAACAGACGCCATTCCGAAAGAAAATTCCGACCCGACCCCCCATACGAATAAAATTGGCGTTGTCGCATCCACTTAGAGTGTAAGTCAAAAACAATTTCTCTGCAAAATAACAACAAGCATTTAAAATCGTATAGCCTTTTAGAATCAGAAATGTAAAAAGTAAAAACTGCATTCGTTGCACTTACCGGTAGGCCTATACCAGTTGAGAAATCGAAATGAATTTGATCTGCTGTTATCTTCTTGGTGCTCAATAATGCAATTATTAGAGTGTTCTGCCTGCATCAACCTTTGTGTTTTCGTGAAGATAAATCGTTTATTGGGTTTTCCTCCGTAAACATGTAACGCGTTAACTGCACCTCGCCAAACCCTCAAGTGTGACGCAGATAAAATTGGTCCCCGCTCACCTTGAAGATGCGTACGGCGTTTGGATAATAACTTCTGATGCATGGCTTTTTATCATTGGTAATTTCATAAGCGGCAGAGGCTAAAAAATAAAAAATTGTCCCTATCAACGACGGAAAAGCCTCCTTTATTACACAATAAATATTGGCTAGGCCTATACAGTTTAAGCGGCGTATATCATTATTGAAAATCGTACAAGGACACATGTACACTGTTAGTTGAGCCAGCTACGATGTGACTCTCTGCTACCTTTATAGCTGTTCAGCTTTAGAAGCTTAAAGGGATGATACGAAGTGAGTAAATTACAAGATTAAGTCTAAAACGACCGCGTTCAACCTGTAACAACATTTATCGAGACTTTAATAAACATCACTTTTACTATGTTCTGTGTTGCCTTTCCAAACATTTTAGAAAGTCTGATATTTATCCCTTGCACCAACGCCACACGCAGCTATAGTGTCTGCCACGCTTGCCATTAGGGAGGAGTCAAATATTGTACGTAAAACAGTTGGTAAGCGGGTAAAACAAACCGCGTCACCCAAAAATACGCACTGCATGTGCACTGTATAACAAAACACGGGGACATAGTCTCTCAAAATGGCGCAACCAAGAGTATAGACTGTGCAAGTCTCGCGCACATTCGAACTTCCGGGACCATTGTGGTCCCAACCATATGGAGTTTTACATGTGATGGGCGAGATTTTGTTTCTTCAATGATTTTAGTTTAACGTAGTTTTTGACCATGAAAATTATATTTGTTGTTGGAAATGTAATACTTAGTAATAAAAAATATGAAAGTAACATCAATTCAACAATATAACGAAGAAAACCCGAGAATTAAACTTGACCTCAGCTTCCGGTTACTGCAAAAAATTAAGAATTTTGTACTCGCCTCCGATAACAAAACTTATGTAAACGCTTGTTTCGGATGCGTGATGATAATCGCAAGATGCTGTAATTGCAACGGGAAGCCTTTTCATTGCAGTCTATGGTTGTTGAGGCGTCAGCGTTCCATGTAAACTGCGTCACGCGTCAATTTTACGCCCGTGTGACCATCGCGAATCTGCGTAAAAGGGGTTTCTTAAAAGTTAAGATCAAATAAGCGTCGTTGTCCCAGAGTTTTATTTGTTTAATAAAAGATTTTACTTCCTTTTATTCATATGGATGGTAGTAAACACTTGGAATTTTCAAGTAAAAGACAATACTAGTTTTTATTCTTACGACCCAATGCGTCCAAGTGGAAACGACGAGAAGGAAAAATGACAGAAGACGTGTGTGGAACGTTTCAATGGTGAACGGATAAAGGGTGGCTACCCACCATGGTTGTTACGTTAGATAATAAGAAACGGGGTCATCTGGATCGACTCTACACATCATCACTCTGGCTTTACTGCATCACGAATAAATCTTTCGCCTTTTACTAAAGATTTCCGTGCAACAAAGTCTTTAATGAGTCTATAAATAATTTTTCACGGGCTTATTGAAAAATAAGCCTCACAATAAAACTAAAGATAGGTAACAACAATGTATGTGAACCACGATGGCTACTAATACACAAAAATGTGTCGCCAAATCAAGAAGTGAGGGTAAAAATAACAAAAGACATCTTGTGGGCGGAAGGGTCTCCTCGACTTTTCAATCAGTATGCTCTGGTCATCTAATCTTGAGGGGAAACACGATCAGATACTGATAGTGGGTTACCGTTTAATAGGTTGTAAACCACTGGGCAAATGAAACATCACATCCACTAAGTTTGGTTATTAAGTTTTTGCGAAAACTGTGATGACAGCCTCCATGGACAAACTGCATTTGAATTATTGTGTTCTAAAGCTATCCAAATAAAGATGGTTTGATAGGTCGTGTGATACATCAGTGGTTCGAGCTGTAAAGATTATAATGACGAGAAGAATGCGTCTAAGTGGAAACGATGAGAAGGAAAAATGAAAGAAGACGTGTGAGGAACGCTTCAATCATTATTACCATTACACTACTTATTACAAAATAAGCCTCACAATAAAACTAAAGATAGGTAACAACAATGTATGTGACCCACGCTGGTCATCCTCAAAAACCAAATGACCCAAGTTATCCAACGTCATAACTCATAATCAAAAAGATCTTAGTTGCGCCATTTTGAAAGTCAAAGTCCTCGTGTGTTTCGCATTTTAGGCGAAGCGGCGTTTGAATGCTAACCGTATTATTACGTACAATTTGATTTTCAAAAAGGCGAGATAGGGCCCTACCTATGATTACTGTATTCGTACAATTCTCGACCTTCGATGATATTGTCATTGAATGAGAAATTAAGTTCGTAAGTTATAACTCATCAGGACCAATAACTGCCTCTCATTATTGGATACAATGTAGGCCCTATAGGCCTAATTTTCAGGGCAATTATTTTGTATCAAGTTAAACTGAACACAAAAGTTGTTGAAGTCTTTACCTGTAATCATTGACAGAATAAATAATTATAAACATGACATTTATATAGCGCCTTTTACCAGAGGATGCAAAGCGCTGGGCCAGAAGACGTGTGTGGAACGTTTCAATGGTGAACGGATAAAGGGTGGTTACCCACCATGGTTTCTACGTTAGATAATAAGAAACGGGTTCATCTGGATCGCCACTATACATCATCACTCTGGCTTTACTGCATCACGAATACATCTTTCGCCTTGCTAGACCATTGTACTGTACTGACTCATCTGTGGTCAGCTTTGATCGTGCTTGCATTCTGCCAAAGACACAGTTAGGATGCATCCACCATCGAAAATATCTGAACTGCCCTGTTTCTTACTATGGGTGCGTTCGATCAGCTTTCCGTGTGTACCGGGGATTTACACTAGTGGAAGCCACAAAACTAGGCTAATCGAACACTGCGGTGTTTCACTTGGCACTCTGGGAAAATTAAGGTCAATGGTTGTTGCGTAGCAGCGCGACTTAATAAAGTGTAAACAGGACAGCTCCATCATTTCCGTCGTCTGCTCAATTGGAAAATGTCGATGTCCGTGACGACACATTTAACGATATCATTCATAATTTGCACACACACTCACCAACTGTTTGCTTTTCAGGAAATACATTTCCCTTTTCATTTGCCATAACTGTTTCATAGACGATAAATCTGTGTATTAATTTGTAGTTTTTGTACTCGGGTCGAATTCAACTTGTCCCCCGCCATCTTGGTATGATACGCCTGCAGCCGGAAACTACGTCATTACACCGGGCTGTGGTGGCTGACACCGGGGCAGCACGAGTATCATGTGATGGCTAATCGAACGCTCTCGTGTAAGTTTTACTTACGAACGCCCTTTGACAACTCCCCAGCCACTTTTCATTTGGAAATTGTGATCTTCGGTGACATTGCTGTAAATCCCGGCCCTGAAGCTGAAAATAACTCAAACTCAGCAGAAGCTAGTCCAAACTCTGCAAATTCCTACTCACGTAACAAGCTTCTCAGTCTCCGTTATGCCCCATCCACACGTGCTTCAACTCTGCCTTCCTGTAAATTTACATTGCAGAATCTTGGCCTTTTTGTAAATCCCAGCACTGTTTACCGACCTAAACATCGTGGTAAAAAAGCTGGCTTTACTGCATCACGAATAAATCTTTCGCCTTTTACTAAAGATTTCCGTGCAACAAAGCCTTTAATGAGTCTATAAATAATTTTTCACTGGCTTATTGAAAAATAAGCCTCACAATAAAACTAAAGATAGGTAACAACAATGTATGTGACCCACGATGGTCACCCTCAAGAACCAAATGACCCAAGTTATCCAACGTCATAACTCATAATCAAAATGATCATAGTTGCGCCATTTTGAAAGTCAAAGTCCTCGTGTGTTTCGCATTTTAGGCGAAACGGCGTTTGAATGCTAACCGTATTATTACGTACAATTTGACTTTCAAAATGGCGAGATAGGGCCCTACCTATGATTACTGTATTCGTACAATTCTCGACCATCGGTGGTGTTGTCATTTGACATAATAACTAAGTTCGGAAGTTTTAACTCATCAGGACCAATAACTGCCTCTCATTAACGGATACAATCATGTAGGCCCTGGGCCTAATTTCCATGGCAATTGTTTTGTATCAAGTTAAACTGAACACGAAAGTTGTTGGAGTCTTTACCTGTAATCATTGTTCATAGGCCTACTGAGGTATGCTGAACGCATAAGTTTTGGTCAGTATATAGGCTATCGTCATGATGACAGAAAATTGCCTTTGTTGGTTACAAAAATGAGCTTGTTTTAGGTGGGAGCTATTAGATCTTAAATAGCTCGGTGGTAGTTCGGTGGTAGCTTTTGAATTCAAAAGTGCTAGATTATCGTTAGTCTTGATTGGCGACGTTCGTTTTGTCAACAAAGTCACCAATTGCAACAAGAATTACTGGAGAACAGACTATCTCTATCAATCAAACATCATAACAAGTTTTGAGCAAGATTCGCAGACTTGCCCAGTCCCTCACACCCAGTCGATGTTGCGCCCTCTGTCCTCCTGATACAAAATATTGGGTCGCCAAATCAAGTGAGGGTAAAACTAACAAAAGACATCTTGTGGGCGGAAGGGTCTCCTCAACTTTTCAATCAGTATGCTCTGGTTATCTAATCTTGAGGGGGAACATACTGATCGAAACACCAAGTTAATCCACCACGAGTTCTTTTCGGAACCAACACAACTTTATACGCCTAGAAAGTTGATTTTCTTGACACGGTGTTTCTGCAGTAACCTGACTGTTGTGTATATACCACGAAAAGTTTCACACCCTAAAGTATAACATCCAAAGATTATAGAGCGCCGAAGGCGCAAGATGAGGAACTCTGGCTGAAAGGTGAAAAGTGCACTGGACGCCAAAAGTAACTCCTTTTAACAATGACCATTTCTTCAATGATATCAAAACATCACTTGCTGAAATGGCTCCAATGCGTATTTTACGTTCCAACAGTAGACAGGCCTAGAGCTCAATTTTCCCCCACCTTGCGCCTTTGGCGCTCTATTATCGTTGATACCAAACAATAAGACGTGTGGATACTTGTCGTGAGAAGTTTTTATGAAAATTAAAAATAACCAGCATATAGTGGGTTACCGTTAGGTTGTAATCCACTGGACAAATGAAACATCACATCCACCAAGTTTGGTTATTAAGTTTTTTGCGAAAACTGCGATGACAGTCTCCATGGACAAACTGTTACTATTTGGATTTTTGTTTTTAATTATTGTGTTCTAAAGCTATCCAAATAAAGATGGTTCAACTTCAATAGGTCGTGTGATACATCAGCGGTTCGAGCTGTAAAGATTATATGACGAGAAGAATGCGTCCAAGTGGAAACGACGAGAAGGAAAAATGACAGAAGACGTGTGTGGAACGTTTCAATGGTGAACGGATAAAGGGTGGCTACCCACCATGGTTGTTACGTTAGGTGATAAGAAACGGGGTCATCTGGATCGACTCTACACATCATCACTCTGGCTTTACTGCATCACGAATAAATCTTTCGCCTTTTACTAAAGATTTCCGTGCAACAAAGCCTTTAATGAGTCTATAAATAATTTTTCACTGGCTTATTGCAAAATAAGCCTCACAATAAAACTAAAGATAGGTAACAACATTTGGATGCCACGATGGTCACCTTCCAAAACCAAATGACCCAAGCTATCCGACGTCACAACTCATAATCAAAATGATCTTAGTTGCGCCATTTTGAAAGTCAAAATCCTCGTGTGTTTCGCATTTTAGGCGAAGCGGCGTTTGAATGCTAACCGTATTATTACGTACAATTTGACTTTCAATATGGCGAGATAGGGCCCTATATACCTATGAATACTGTATTCGTACAACTCTCGACCATCGGTGATATTGTCATTGAATGACATAATTAGGTTCGGAAGTTATTACTCATCAGGACCAATAATTGGCCTGTATTGGAGTGTTTGGGTTCGAATCCCACACCGGAATAGTATGCCCTCTGTCTGAGGATGTGGATTTTTTTCCCGGAAGAATCGGGAAAACACTGAATTCATAGTGCAAGATTATCGTTAGTCTTGATTGGCGACGTTCGTTTTGTCAAAAAAGTCACCACTCGCAACAAGAGTTACTGGAGAAGAGACTATCTGTATCAAACAAACTTCTTAACAATTTTTGAGCAAGATTCGTAGACTTGCCGAGTCCCTCCCACCCAGTCGATGTTGGGCTTAAAGGCACTGTACACGTTTGGTAATTACTCAAAATACATATTAGCATAAAAACTTACTTGGTAACGAGCAACGGAGAGCTGTTGATAGTATACAACATTGTGAGAAACGACTCCCTCTAAAGTAACGTAGTTTTTGAGAAAGAGGTTATTCCTCACTAAAATAATAAAAACTTCTTGCAAGAAGTTTTTATTCCTATCTGAAAGCACACAAAATTGTACAAGGGTGTTTTTTCTTTCATCATTTTCTTGCAACTTCGTTGACCAATTGAGCCCAAATTTTCACAGGCTTGTTATTTTATGCATACGTTGGGATACACCAAGTGAGAACACTGGTCTTTGACAATTTCCAAATGTGTTCAGTGCCTTTAAGTATGGGAACAGTGTGGGGATCACCTTTCTGCCCCACATCGGGAATGGTTAACAATCTTCTGGACGCATGTTCGTTGACCCCGTAAATCGCGGACCTGTCTTTTGTTCTCCCATTGTCTAACCTTAGTTTTTGGCTTTTGCGACGTCCCCCAAAACCCCTTGCATTGGCCATAGATGCCGAGATAAAACAAGGGAAACAAGCGTGTGTGCACCGCACGCAACTCTCAGCCAATGATAGGTAGGTCTTCATTAATCATTGCCCTCATTGAGGGCGCTGGTTGGGCTTGTGAGGTCATATGCAAGGGGTCTATTGGTTTTGTACATGAAGATAGGATGTCCTCTCTCTGTCAAAACACCAGCATCCTCTTTGTTAAAGTCCTCAGTTTCAACAGGGAGACACCCCTACATACACACAGCGGTCGAAAACACATAATAATTTACAAATAAAAACATAATATAAAGATATTCATTATTTTTTATTGAATCTGAATGGCAAATAATTGTACAATAATTTCCCTCTGGTAGAACTGCATAAGGAAAATTAATTATAAATTGTCAAAATACTCAATTGAGGCTTCGGTTTACTAATATTTTTCAAAAACTCGTTCAGGTTTACAATGTATGACTAAAAATATTATTTCATGGAACCCGTTGTGGCTCTGCAAATATCTGATGGTTTCTACTGATTGTCTTGACAAGCATGTTCTAGTCACCATCAATGGACTTGCTCCCCAACACATCACCGATCTTATACCACATCAATCATCTTCTCGCAACTGTACAGTCTTCTACTAAACTTCTTCGCCATGTTCCAAATTAAAAACTTAAAGGGGCTGTGTCATCATGATCAAACAGGCCTGTGGCTGTAAAAGGAATTCTGAATTTTCAACCAGTTACAGCACGCGCTTGCTCTCTCCATACATGATAAGGGAGGCGCACGCATGCAGTAACTGGGTGAGAGTTCATAATTCCATGTACAGCCATAGGCCTGCTTTGATCATGACGACACATCCCTTTAGTTCATATGGTCGCCGTGCATTTCCCAGTGCAGCTATCAGATAGACGCCATCTTTACGGGAATTTCCGGTTTTTGCTTTGAGCTCCGTCAAGCATTCTATACTTTTCTGCCCGCCAAAGTGGCTCACCGACCAATGATGTGAGGAATTTCATTTTTTTTAAACACGTGCCACAAGCAGTATTTATGCATAACGCATAGTTGTGCGTTAAACAAACTGTTGATTTGCCTGTAAAGATGGCCGACTTTACACTGTGTGATGCCAAGTGGAAACTATAGAAATTAACCCCAATGGACATTAAAACTTTGCAATTTTCAAGAAGAGACTAAAACCTGTTTTTACTCTTAAACTCCTGTTCTAATAATGTCGTCAAAGCACCTTTGAACAAATTGTTTTGATTAATTTATCTGAAGACTTTGCTGATGACGCAACAAAAAGAATTCAATAGATTTATTGCCATATAGTAAACCTTCAAATACTCAATTGAATATATTTGTTATTTTTGTGGTTTTTTTTTTAGCACTCCCTGGTGAATATAGGGAAAAGGCAGCAATGAACCTGACATTTTCATTTCGAGTTGGGGCAAGCGGGGTAAAGACAAAATCTTTGGTGGGGGGGGGGGAGGGGCTATTTAATGTATTTAACACTTCATTTGTGAACTTTGTGAATCAATGCTAACCTTTATCGCCGAAGCATCACCAGCATCAACAACAGTTCGCAAGCAGCGCCTACAACTGATTGGACACCCAACTAGGGGTGACATTCCACACTCATTAATATTAAACAGGAACGACCAACTGACAGAACCGTATACCAGAGAGGTGGCGCACTTTTGCGATCCTACCAACAGCAACTTTCTCATGTTGGTATTGGCTTAAATCAGGTTTACCAAGCCACTCAAAATGCTGAACAAAATGGAAACAAACAATTGATATGTAGCCACTGAGCACCATAGTGATGATGATGACTTCATTGTGATTGGGAGAATGGGCTACTGGGGGTCGTAAGGGTTCTCCCCCCCACAACCCCTTCTGGTTATACCAGTATGCGGTGAAATACAATTTGGTAAATTAGGACAAGAGGACATTATTAACATGCAAACCCATAGTTTTCAGAAGTGTGTCCAACAGATACCAAGACTCCCCTATGGCAAACACCATGGCCAGCCTGGGGTCGAGTATTATTGACTAACAAGTGTCAAGGAGAGTGAAGGGGATTTGGGGGTTTTCGATTTTGAAGGAACAATCGTGAACGTTTCATTTCTTCACATCACCGATGTCTTCTATACTGTCTTCATCAATCTGAAATCCAAAGAAAGAAAATAGACGATGGGATTAATGAGATTCGTTTATTTATGTTTATTCATTTATAACTTTCTGGTGGTGAAACCAAGAGATCCGCAACAGTGCCTCACACACTAACCCTTAGGCCTGAAGATATGTAACTGTGTTTAAGATGAAGAAGAAATTTCTGTTTTTAGAAAACCCCTCGTTATAAGGTAGGGACTGAAAACCCAATCAACATGCAAGGCTCTGATATTGTTATACAGGATGTTACAACCAACATTTTGTTCACTGCACTTTCTAAAATGTTAAACTATAATGGTTTCAAATCCTCCAAAATCCTATTCAGAAAGTTGTCTGACTTTGTAGGATTTGGTGCTGAATGCCCGATTAAAGGGGGGACTGTCGTCATGATCATAGCAAGGCCTGTGGCTGTACATGAAATTATGAACTCCAACCAAGTTACTGCACCTATGTGCCAGCCATCACATCACAATAGAATAATTACAGCGCCCTTTGTAATGTGATGGCTAGTGCACTTGTTTTGGGGGGGTTTGTTTTATGAGAGATTGCCTAACATTACAGGGCCGGACGGCCACTTCAAGGTGAGGGCTACACTTAACTGATTTGGGCTATCGACCCAAATCAACTGCCACCAGGGGCACGTTGCCATCTCCTCCTAGAATTTTGGCTGGTGACCTGTTCCTGCTTAGCAAGTTTTTGTGCTTACAGGCTTTATGAAATTGGGCCCCTAGTCTCTCAGGCATGAAATTTTGTCCTATGGAAAATGTAGGACAATTTTAGAAATGTACAAGGGCTGAATGATAAATGAACATATGGTATAAATTTTGATAGAATAACAATTTCTTAGGGTGAGAAAATCGGAAAACAGATTAACTTTCATGCCTACTGAAATACAGTTGGTTCTTTGCTTATGCCTCGATAAATAATAGCGATGCTCCGAGTTTGACGTTATGAGAACGGTGAAAAAAACTTTCTTACATTGAACTTCTCCGGGATGAAATCAAGAAGATCATCTGTGACGTCTCCTTGAATGACAATCTCATCCTCTCCGGATGCTACAGACGCACCGCATGAGAAACGAGATGCAAAAGCCTTTGATGCATCCCTTAAATCTATATCTGAAAGAACCACGATGAGAAGAAAAGGTCATAGTCATTCTCTGAAATATTCTCCCAATTAAAGGCACTGAACACATTTGGTAATTGTCAAAGACCAGTGTTCTCACTTGGTGTATCCCAACATATGCATAAAATAACCAGCCTGTGAAAATTTGTGTACTTTCAGATGGGAATAAAAAGTTCTTGCAAGAAGTTTTTATTATTTTTGTGAAAAATTACCTCTTTCTCAAAAACTACGTTACTTCAGAGGGAGTCGTTTCTCACAGTGTTTTATACTATCAATAGCTCTCTGTTGCTCATAACCAAGTCAGTTTTTATGCTAATAGATATATTGAGTAATTACCAAATGTGTACAGTGCCTTTAAAAGTACAATATTTTCCATTGATTTGCAGGAAAAGGTTGTAACCCATTGCTGCTGCGGGAATGATTTGTTTATAATAGCATTGCAAAATGCTACACAAATCCATCAGTTGCAACTCATAAATCATCTTGTGCTCAAGTCTTACGTCAAGCATATTTCACGGATTCTCAGGGATTTGTTGCTTGTGCACGTGCGTACTCCAAGTTACCAGACATTCTTCGCTTACACAGCTAGCGCAGAATTTGGCGCATGCACAGTAAGCGTAGAATTCGGCGGTAAGCAGAGCCATGAAATTGGGCCCAGGTCTTGGCATTGGTGCCCCTTCAAACATTTCCCATAGACTTTGAACTGTACACATGTGTGCACTGTGTGTAGATGCATTCACTGCACGATATCACATTGCAGGCTGGTATAGTTTGTCTATCAATCAAAACTACAGTGTATGGTATTGAACGGTTAAACAGTAGGAGGGTTGACTGTGTACATAGCAGCATTCACCACATGATATCATATTGAATGCTGGCATATTTTATTTGTCAATCAAAACCACAGTAGATGATAGTGAATGGTCAAACAGTGGGAGTGTTGACTGTGTACTGTGCATATTCATTCACTGCATGATAACATATTGCACGGTGGCATAGTTTATCTATCATTCAAAACCACAATGGATGATAGTAAATGTCAGAAAGCAGGAGAAATTAGGAACTAAATGATGATCGAAAAAATCAATCAACCATGAAAAACCTTTCAATTTCCACCTTAATTTAAGGCACTGTACACGTTTGGTAATTACTCAAAATATATATTAGCATAAAAACTTACTTGGTAACGAGCAACGGGGAGCTGTTGATAGTATAAAACATTGTGAGAACCTCCCTCTGAAGTAACGTAGTTTTTGAGAAAGAGGTAATTTCTCACTAAAATAATAAAAGACTTCAGGCCTGAAGCCTTTTATTCCTATCTGAAAGCACACAAATTTGTACAACAAGGGTGTTTTTTCTTTCATCATTTTCTTGCAACTTCGATGACCAATTGAGCCGAAATTTTCACAGGCTTGTTATTTTATGCATATGTTGGGATACACCAAGTGAAAATACTGGTCTTTGACGATTACCAAACGTCTTCAATGCCTTTAAAGTAAAATTTGGTTTTTACAAAGCTTCCTACAAAAACCCCCAACAGTCTTACCATGTGAGCCAATTCCCCGTACAACAGTGACGTATTTCTTTTTTTGTCGCTGTATCCTTGAGATTGTCACCGTCTGTGGCTCCATCTTCTTCTTCACTTTCATCACACCTCTACCTCCTATGGGAAGAAGGTTTAGAATATTATCAAATTCAACATCATGTGGCGTGTCATGGCCGAGCGGTTTTAGTGAATCGGACTCAAGTTCTGGTTGCTGAGTCATCAGGATGTGGGTTCGAATCCCTGTCATGACACTTGTGTCCTTGAGCAAGACACTTAACTATAATTACTCCTCATCACCAAGGGGTAAATGGGTACCTGTGAGGGCAGAGATGGTTCTTGTGATTGATTTAGCTTAGTGCGCTACATACTTGGCAGCACAGGTTGTATACTCCCAAGAGAGCTGAGATGGTTTAAGGAATGAAATATATGGCCCAGTGACCAGGGGTAAAAGTGTTTGAAGCGCAATGATCATTCTTCGGAATTGCGCTATATAAGAGTTGATATTATTATTATTATTATCGATTTTGAAGACCAAATGTTATCAAACCATCAATTGTTATCAAACCATCAGCATCTTGTCTTTAGATAAGTAGTCATGTGCATTTTGCAAGCCAAGTTGGCCCCTTGAAACGCCTTACAATATTATCCATTTATTTCGCCCTAAGCATTCCTGAAACCATGTCAACTCCTTAGAAGTATGCAGCACCGGCAGCCAAATGGGCGCACGGGTTGCTAATCATTCACATCAGCAATCTCTACCCATTTACACCGGGGTGATGCAAAGCAGTTCTAGTTCAAGTTGCATGGTCCGATTTTCGCCGAAATTTAATTTATTTAAAAAAAATTCTTTCTCTGAACAAGTTTTGACAGACGACGTGTTTCAAAATGAAAAACATACAAAAACTTTGTACAAGCCACGGGCAATGCATAAAATACATGTAACACACAAAATTGTTTGTACATGGCTGATGGGTGTGAATTATTGCCAGGATGCCGACAATAATTTATTTGTAGTTTTTATTCAACAACCACTAATCATTGGCGGATTGTTTCGTGCAATACCTCAAATGAAAGCTTACAACTTTCTTTATCTATACAAAATAGCTATTTAAAATAAAATATATAAATCAAAATTTTCAGGGTCAAATCAGCCAAACTTCGTACCTAGCATCTTTAAGTGTCTTGCCTAAGGACACAAATGTCATTCATGACTGGGATTCAAATCTATACTCTGATGACACCAGAACTTGGTCTAGCTACATATATGTACAAGTAGGTGAGATAAATCGTCACAAGAAATCGCCTTCTTAGGTTCAGTAAAGTCACCTTGGCGAAACAAATTATGTTAAGCAGGTCTGGAATTACACAAAGGGCACGGAGGCCATGGCCACTGTTGCCTCTGGGGCTTGACATTGGTGCCCCTTCAAAAGTTTCCCATAGACTTTAAGTTTTTTCCAATGGAAGTGCCCTTTGCAAAATGAAAATGGCCTTGCCCTTTCAAAGATGAAATTCCAGGCCTGGTTAAGGAACTTGAGGAGAATCCACGAACCTCTCTTCTGTTTCTTTTTCTTCCCATCTCCGCCCTCTTCTTCTTCTTCAAGACTCAATCTCTCAAAGAGTTTGGGAAAGTGATCAGACAGCCAGACCTTACACTCCTTGTATGACGGGTTGAACTCACAGTACTCTACTGGCATGGTACACACTATTGAATAAACAGATTTTAATCAAATGGATTGAAAAATGATGTTATCACTAGTTGAGATTGTTTTATTTTTATTTTTTATGAGAGATCGCCTAATATCACGAGGCCGGACAGCCACTTCAAGGTGAGGGCTCCACTTAGCTGATTTGGGCTATCGACCCGAATCAACTGTCACCATGGGCACGTTGCCACCTACTCCTGGGGCTGAAACATACCCCCTTCACAGTCCGTAAGGATGTAAGCATGGGTATCATCCACTAGAAACCTAACAGGTAGAGCAGAATGCAATCACCTTCCCAACTTTTTACGAAGTAATTATGGCTAAGTGCCTTGCTCAAAGGCACAAGTGTCATGACCTGGATTCGAGCCCACACTCTGCTGCTGACAACACCAGAGCTTGGGTCTGGTGAACTAGACCGCTCGGCCACGACACGCCACAGATAGACAAGTTTGTTTCAATAATGTCATCAAATACATACAGACCGTATGTAATTTTAAAAGTATTACATTTACAACTGCACGAAACTGTTTGTGCACTGTGTACATGTATGCATTCACCACATAAAAGCAGATGTCAGGCTACTGCCAACATTTTTATTTACCATAATTAGGAGATAAATATCAACAAAAACCTTTGGTTTTGTGTCATCTGATTTTACCCTTATCTCCTGGCACATAAACTGACAATATTAAATGTTCCAAATTTACAACTAAAACATACTGTCACCCTTACCCTAACCTCCCACATCCTATCCTCTTTCATGCCTTTGCCAGCAATGAAGGATTCAGAAGGACTGATACTGTAGGCCCAAATAACAAATGCTTACTGGGTGAGAAAGACCAATCTTATCCAAGTCCAAACACTTTGGTGTTGGAGTGACAGCAGGGCCCAATTTCATAGAGCTGCTAAGCACAACAATTTGCTTAGCATGAAATTTCTTCCCTGATAAAAACAGGATTACCAACCAAATTTCCACGTGATTTTCAGGATAAGCAAACAACAGCTGAATACCAGTAACAAGCAATATGCAACACATGGAAATTTGGTTGGTAATCCTGTTTTTATCAAGGAAGAAATTTCATGCGAGGCAAATTGTTGTGCTTAGCAGCTCTATGAAATTGGGCCCAGGTAGGAGAGGAAGATATTGGAGGATTGCGGTCACCTGTACTGTAGGCAAAAAGGGCTTTAGGGTACATGGAGTAAAGGGTCTTTCAACATACCACCACAGTAAATGAGTTTCAATGGATATGAGACATCTTTCTTCCTGGTAGACGTCTTTTCAACTGGCTCCGACTGGGCATCATTTCCCACTGGGTCAATGACCTCCGCTGTTGCCATGGTAATATCGTCAATAATCTAACTGGGGGGAAAAACGTAAACAAAACGTAAACAGTTGTTTTTTGCATCTTGACTCTACATTCAGGAGACAACAAAGTGTCATTCTGGAAGCCGTCCAGAAAAGCTTCCTACCCAGTCAGTGTGTTCTCACATCTAATTTTAGAATGGTCGATGCCATTTGATCAGTTTGCTATATTAAACCAGCAGATCGTATAGCGCCCTCTTTGATGCAAACATGAGTAGCCGACATTATATAAAGTATCAAATTACTGGATTTTTCTAACAGTCAGATCCTGGTGGCCGAGAGGAAATGAACCTACCTTGCATTCAACACACTCCTTGCTCGATACCAGCTGTGGCCTTTAAAAAACAAATTGTTCCATCCCTAACAAATAATAATATTCTCTGTAGGCCTATTATCTAAGTAGTATTATTAATTGACTCCTAAATTTAAATGGAAATTGTTTAGGCCTACCTTTCCTTCTTTTTTTCTGATTTGTGGCTCCAGGAATTTTTGTTTTAATTTAACTTTTAAATTATTAAAGGGTGAATAGGCCCAAATAGTAATACGATGCAACAACACTTCACTTTAGTTTGTGGCCAGGACCAGACTTAGTATTTCTATTTGTCAAAGAAAAATTTCTGAAGTCTCAAAAAAACAGTTTCTGTACATGTACAGTGCTGTTCCGGCTTTAATATGAACAATATAAATTATATTGCTTACTATTTAAGAAAGCCGGACCGGCCATCGGCTAAACCACGACTCAAATTGAGGCCAAATTGAGGCCTATCAAAAACTTAATCATATTGTTAAATAAGATAATCGTAGGCCTTCTTCTAAGTTGTTCATTTCCTTCATAAGTAATTAATTTTATAGAAACGATTTCTGTCATTTTCAAATCAATACTATGAATTAAAAGTAAAAAGGCACTCACTTTTTATATTCACTTTTTTTCTGATGGTCTCTGCTCGATCGGTAAAGAAATACACAGAACACAGAGTGTACACGCGTGAGCTCCCTCAAGATTTTACACTGAATGTTTGTGAGTACCAAATTTGGGCTCAGCACCAATTTAAATACGTAAGTCAGGCATTTAATAATCTGAACGACTACCTCTGACGCTCGTTGACGAATAAATGCGTCCGCTCGGCATCCGGTAGGGGGATAAATCTCTCTTTTTTTGATAGATCATTCTCAGGGTATTCATTCCTATCATGTGCATCATTCTAATAGAGAGAGTGAACAAACAACAACATTGGGACCGATGTTGCATGTAAACTTTATTGGATAACGGCTATTTTACTGAAACTTTGTCCTGCAGATTAGCATATATGATGATAACCATAGTTGTGTGTACCCCTAATTACCGTTGTTCTTATCTAATGTCAAAAGTAAAGCGAATAAATTCGATATTTTTTTAAAATATTGACCTTTGATCTTAAGGTCGAGCGCGTCCAAACGAAATCCAGTCAAGTTGTTCGACGTCTCCTCGTTGTAAGGTATAAGTTGTCAATTAGGGGTCTGACTAGTGTGTTAAGGATAAAGTTTAAAAATGGCCCGCGATGAGCATTATTGACCTTCGTTTCTGGCGGAACAAATTTCTCCCTTTTCAGCATTTTGGTAAGTTGATTTAATCAACTTGATTTAATTATCATCACCCAAACATGATAATGATTTTGATAACGATTTTTTTAAAAGACCTGAACACACCAATAGTGTACATGTAGCCGTAGGAATCACAATTGGAAGTAAGTTTGCCGTTTGGCTAAAGTTTTTGTGGGTTTTTTGGTTAACATTACAAACAAACAGTGTTGATCATTTTCATTCGTGGGTTGTAAACAGAATGCTGCCATTATTGGAGGAAGACTGTCACTGTTTAGTGTCACTGTCAGTGTCACATAAACACTTGACATGCGTGGGTACTGTGTGTCTGTGATTTTGTGGCATTGACATCATCGCTCAGATTTAATTTTTAAGTCCCGATAGGGCCTAGGCCCTATAGCCTATATTATTATTAATATTATAAAGTAAAAATCATAACAAATAATGTTTTAATTCATGAATTGAAATTGACATTAAATTAAAAAAATAATTTGGCCCCACCCACTGACTGGTTTAAACTTTAATCATAAATGTTGCAAAGCAATTTCTGTTTTCCACATTTCAGTTCTCTTTTATTAATAGTCTTTTTCTTGAATCTTGTGTCTGTTCTATCAGTATCATATTCATGTCTATGTACAATTACAAACAAACAAACAAACAAACAAACAATAATGTGCAGTGGTGTCAGAACATAGGAGTGTCAGAACATAGGGGTGTCATGGTGTCGGAACATTGGATAGGAGTATAGGAACATAGGGGTGTCAGAACATAGGGGTGTCGAAACATAGGTTTAGGTGTGTCTGACCTCCATGGTCTGAACACAGGGGTGTCTGAACATAGGAACATACATGTACATGTAGGGGTGTCAGAACATAGGGGTGCCCGGGTGTTGGAACGGAGGCTGGTCATCTCACCCCCTAGCAAGCTCGCCCCCAACAAAGTCGCCCCCTGCAAAGTCGCCCTCTAACCAGTTCCCCCTTGGTTGTTACAAAGTTTCCCCCTGACAATGTCGCCCCCAAACAAAGTCGCCCCCTAGCAAAGTCGCCCCCTGACAATGTCGCCCCTAGCCAATGTCGCCCCCTAGCAAAGTTACCCCCAGATGTTATTTAGTTCGGAAAATAATTAAGGCTTATTATGGTCAATGGCTTAATTATTGCATTGAAAGGAATATTGAGTAAAGCCTACATAGCCTGTATGTATAGTTTGTGCTTGGGTTAGGGTTAGGGTTAGGAGTTAGGGTTAAGTGTGGGTTTCCTGTCCTTTCAAAACCGTTATCATAAGCCTTAATTATTTTCCGAACTAAATAACATCTGGGGCGACTTTGCTAGGGGGAGACATTGGCTGGGGGCGACATTGTCAGGGGGCGACTTTGCTAGGGGCGACATTGTTTGGGGGCGACATTTTCAGGGGGCGACTTTGTAACAACCCGGGGCGAGCCGGTTAGGGGGCGACTTTGTTGGGGGCGAGCTTGCTAAGGGGCGAGATGACCAGCATAGGGGGGTGTCGCAACAAATAAGTTAACAAATAGGGCCAAAATTTAAATTCTTTGTCCTTTTATAAGTTTTTGGTTTTACAAGGTTTAGAGAATTCAGATCAGATCTTTAAATACATTTCGAAGCTCTTGGTCTTATTGTGCCTACACGGTCTTTAACATACCAAGTAAGCTTTGGTTTAGATAACAAAATTCTCAGCTCATTTGTTTTGCATCTCATTGTATTTGTCTTTAATTATTTGTCTACAATAAGTATCTTTGAATTTGTTTTGTTCTTTGTTAGATTCGATTGGGCAATGGAGGGAGCATCCTTCTCCACGCCGGCAGTCAGTTATAATCCAAGAGACTTTACATCAGCCAGTAAAAGATATTCAAGACTAACAACAGGTCCAGAACTGAAACTGAGTATTAATATTTACTACTAATAGATTGAATTTTGGTTCTGTGTAGCAAGCCTTGAATTTCTTCTTTGAGAGGGCAAGGCCATTTTCATTTTGCAAAGGGCACTTCCATTGGAATTTGTTTTTGAAGTCTATGGGAAACTTTTGAAGGGGCACCAAGGCCAAGACCAGGGGCAATAGACCTTTATCATGCTGTCACCATCTTGGTCATGTTCCCTGTATCCAATAACAGTAATGAATGCTGGTATTCATTGCACTGAAAAAGAACCAGACTATTTTTTCTTCCAGCCTCGGTTTGGTTACATTGGTTCAGATTGGAGAAAATCAAGATGGCCGCACCATGATAAAGGTCTATAGAGGCCCCCCCCTGGCCTTCATGTCATCCAGGCCTGGTGCAGGCAGTTGGCACATTTGTATTATCTTCTTCTGCATTATTTTTAACAAATTTTTCTTGACAAAACACTCTCGACACTACCATTGTTGTTTAGTTTTTAAAATCTGCCTTGCAGATTACAGAGGGGCTCCAAGGTCAAATTCAGTTTTGTGACCCAATGAGTCCTTATGAAAATGGGTGGAAAAAAATACAAGTCTCTAACCTCAGGGTAAAATGATGTAAAATGCCAACTGTTTGATACCTATAAAATGCAATTTTTGTCAATAAAAATATTTGACAGCGTCACATTTCAAATAGATGGTCTGTAAATTTTTGTAATGAACTTTTAGTTCTTTTCTGAATTTTGATGATGTTCAATCAAAACGGCATTGAATTAGACCTTGTGACTGTTGTAAAAATTCCTCATTGGAATGTACAGACCCAGTTGTTTTTGATGTCCGATGATACCTGTTTCAAATTTCGCTCTGAAAGAGTATAAAATAAAATGGCATTTGACACCATTTTAACGTGAGGTACATATCGTCGCCGTTTTTACGAAGCGACGATTTAGCCCTGCAGCAAGAAACACGGGTTTTTAGAAAATCGCGTTTGAAGTTGAACTATTTTCAAAACTATTGTTTACGGCACTACTTAATATTTTTTCTTTGAAAGTTTACTATCAAAAAAGAGCTGAATACTTCATTCATTCAGAACTGTTATCATTTTTCAATTCTGCGACTGTTTTGATGAGTAATTAATTCCTAAACACATTTGTCACTTCGTAAAACCCCCAAAACAGACCTGCCCGCAGAGCACTGTGTACAAAACAATGCGTATTTAGGTTTGTCACTTTGTAAAAACCATAATGAAATGTTTTGTCACTTCGTAAAAACCCAAACGTTAAACCACGCCTATTTTGGCACCGTGCCCGCGCTAGTAGTTCAATGGACTTCAGTGGCGAATTTTGTTTTGTCACTTCGTAAAAACAAAACATGTAAAATACATTATTCGTCGATTATTCTAATTAGTGTAATTACGAAAATATAACGTATTAGGTCCTGAAACTTTGTGAAAATGTTAACAGCATTGAACACATCAATAATTTACAAAAAAACCGATGTGCTAAATTGTATGGTTTTTGACACATTTGCCACTTCGTAAAAACAACGACGATATGTACATGTAAGAAACTTCTAACTCCCCCCCTTCCCTTCATGAGGACACTATCTTTTTGTGCTTTAAGCAGTTCTGTGAAACTGGGCCCTGGTCTTGGCCTTGGTGCCCCTTCAAAAGTTTCCAATAGACTTTCGGATTTTCCAATTGAAGTGCTTTTCTCTAAGATGAAAATGGCCTTGCCTTCTCTAAAATGAAATTTCAGGCCTGGTGTTCACCTTTTGTGACAGTTTGGTGTGTCCCATTGTCCCTTCCAAGGGACTGGAGCTTACATGTATTATTTGATTGTATTTTGAAGTTATTACACGACAAATTATCGTTAAATTGTGTCGATTTTCCTTCCTCTAGGTAATGCACAAAGTAGCTATGAACCATACCACAGTACGCCCAAGGCCAAGCAACCTTCTCCAGGCTCCGCCCACATTACTTCCTTTTCAACGTCCTCCCTGCCTGTCAGTCATTCCAGCGGGACTGCCCACAGCTATGCCAAATCATCGTCACCCACAGGGAAGATGCTGAAGGGCTCCCCCAGTGTTGGAATAGGAAAAACTTCGCCAAGTCCGAACCGAGGCCGAGCTGGGAGTCCATCGAGGGGGTTTGGCTCTCCACCGCGATATGTAAATATTGTCTAATAACTTTTCTTTTCAACATTGAAACAAATTTTTTTTCAAAGTTTATAATTTGATAGATTTATTTTTTCAAGAACAAAAATGCTTAACGCAAGGCAAAAATAAAAGGCCACTTAAAGGTAGAGCCATAGATTGCTTTTTGTCAACGCAATGCTGATTTATTGGCAAAATTATAAAGAAAGATACAATAAAAGTCACATTCGAAAATTTCAGATCAATACAGTGTCTGATAAACGTTTCATGCATGAATTGTTTCTCAGATTTCAATGTTTTGGGGTGAAAAATGATCCAAACCATTTGACTTCGAAGGGAATCCTTTCTCAAAACATTGTATACTATCAACAGCTGCAGTGCTTCTCACCAAGTAAGTTTTTTTATGGTCATTAATTTTTGGAGTACTATGACACTACCTTTAAAGTGGCTTCAAGGTACAAACAAGAAAAATTTGAGTTTTGAGAAATCATGTAAAAAGCTCTTCCAAAGTGTGTGGTTGGATCAAAACAAATGTGGGAATGGTAGTTGTTGAGATGGTAGATGTCAGCAGACATACCAGGGCCCAATTTCATAAAGCTGCTTAGCAGAAAATTCTGCTAAGCAAATTTCTTTGCTAAGCAAGAAATGAGTGGGATACCAGTCACAGCAATAGTAATTGAAAGATTTTGGCTGGTAACCTATTTTTCTTAAGCAAGAATTTTCTGTGCTGAGCAACATGCTTTTTGGAATTGGGCCCAGGTAAATTTCTATTGTTTGCGTAGGCTTTATTGCTATGCTGAGGCACCGTTCAAAATTTGTCCAGGATAACTTGCAGATAGACTTCTCCACAGTTGATTTTCCAACCAGCAAGATATCGCTGTACAGTGCAATTATATCAAGGATAAATTTGAGGGGAAAGTATTGCATCAAGATCGGGCAATTTGTTTACGAGATGACTAAGCCACAGACCTTGAGATTCTTATGTACTGGAAACAAGCAGGTAGAAGAAATAAGACTTAAAGAGTGTTATTGAGCAATAAATCAGGGATGTCACAAGACGTTAACATTACCAAGAGCTATGAGATCTTACCAGTCAGGCCAAACCACAGAATGCTCAGTGGGGAGTCTTGTCATACTTGTAGATTAAATGAGCTTTGTACTGGGCAAGCGTCTAACTATGAACAAAAATCCATGTGCAACTTATCCTCAATGATTTACCCTTTGTGGATAAAATTTTCTACAACTTTTCCTGGAATAGTTTTGAGAAAGTGCCTTAGCAAAGAAAAAATTGCTTAGCAGAATCAGGTCAATGCTCTAAAGTGGTACGTTTTCCAAGACAATCTTATTGTTGGTCACTGTAGAGTTATGTGTCAGAGCTTGAGACCACAACCATCCAGAAGCAACGCAAGGAACTACATCTTCTTATAGGTGAGCTCCAAGACCGCGACAGGGAACTCAACGAGATGGTTGCATCTCATCAGAAACAACTCCTAGCCTGGGAACAGGATCGACAGAAACTACTCACATTAGAGCAGCGTTATTCCAGGCTAGAAGGTATTCAAGTAAAGACCTTTCTATTGTTGATAAACAAACCGCGCTGGTTGGCGTGGATGGCCGAATGTGTTAAAAATTTTGCATGTGATTTCTCTGGAAATCCGTTTTTTTTGCCCCGCAAAAATAGAAATCCGTGTTCCCTCACCCCCCCCCCCCCATTTTTGAATATTTTCTTACCCAAGATCAAATTGCAGAGTAGAGCTTTAAAAACCAAATGTTATTAGTGGGCATCGTGCTCCCAAGTTTTCGAGCTCGTAAGCTTCCGCGCTTTGCGCTCAGACTTTAGGTTTTTTTTCAAGAGCCTATCACATCCCTGATACATGTACACCAATGATTAGTACTTTAAAAAACAGACTGGACACTTGCATTTCAGGCGAGTTAAAAAGTCGGTCTGAGCAGCTGAAGAGCCAGTCTACTCAGCTGAAGGTTCTTGAGTCTCAGGATCAGTCCAAAGAACTTGCTCTTCAATCAACACAGAAACAGCTGGAGCAGATGTCTGAGAAAGCCAGCACGACCTCAAGACGGGCACATGAAATGGAGGTCAGTATCTTAAATAATAATAATAATAATATCGACTCTTACATAGTGCAATTCCAAAGAATGATCATTGCGCTCCAAAAATTATTACCCCTGGTCACTGGGCCATTTATTTCATTCCTTAAACCATCTCAGCTCCCTGGGGAGTATACAGCCTGTGCTGCCAAGTATGTAGCACACTAAGCTAAATCAATCACAAGAACCATCTCTGCACTCACAGGTACCCATTTACCCCTGGGTGATGAGAAGCAATTATAGTTAAGTGTCTTGCTCAAGGACACGAGTGTCATGACCGGGATTCGAATGCACACCCTGATGACTCAGCAACCAGAACTTGAGTCCGATGCACTAAACCGCTCTGCCACGACACGCCAGATAAGGTGTTATCAAGTCAGGGTTGTGATTTTTCAGGATTTTTCACGATTTCAGGATTTCTCAAAATCTCCTCGTGCATTAAATTTAACATTGAAAGAAGTAAAGCAATCAGCAAAGGGATGGAGAAATAGTCCACATTGTGTCTAAACAAGGTGTTGTATTTCTGGTGATGCACTGAGTGTGAAAACCTGTAAACATTTGCGATGTTCTGGGTCTGAAACAAAGGGGGACCCAGGGCTGCAAGCCATTTGTAGGAGTTTTAACATAATTCAACTTTCATCCCTGTCAAGTGTATGGTTTGTATAGCAAGTCGTGGCCGAGTGGTTTAGCCTGTTGGGACCAACTTCTGATGGCTGAGTCTTGAGAAGGTGGGTTCGAATCCTGGTCATGACACTTGTGTTCTTGAGTTAGACTCGTCTCTCCGGCAAGGAGTATGGAATACTGTTGATGTGAATGAATAGCAACTTGTGCGCCCGTTTGGCTGTCGGTGCTGCATACTCCTAAAGAGTTGAGAGGGTTTCAGGAATGCTTAAGGCCCAATGAACCTTGGTAGTAATAGTGCAAATGTCCTTTGATGCTTGGTTTAAATGTAACTCACAAAAGCTCCTTTTCCTGTAACAAAAAAACATGTTTTTTATTGTGAAATGGTTTTGTTGCTTGTTTCATGACAATTATCTCCTCTCCAGGAACACAATGTCCAATTGAATGGGATGATACGTGACCTTTCCAGTAAAGTAGGTCAATTTGAGGCCAGGGAGCAAGAACTTGTGACCATGTTAAAACTCAAGGTAAGTGCAAGATTCATTCCAGTCACGTCTATTGTCAAGTACTTGTGACTGGTTTCCCTGCTAATTTTTTAGCTTGGCAGAAGTTTTTGTAGCAGTTTTTTCTGTGTAAGCAGATCTATGAAAATGAGTCTTAAGGCTTAGCCTGAACATCTGATGTCATATTTCAAGGCTCGTGAATAATTCCAGATACCGGCCTTGAGCGCCTGGCAGGATCCTGCCAGTTGATCTCAGTCAATTCTCACGTACATGTACACTTGTGTCCTTAAGCAAGACACTTAACCATTATTGCTGCGTCCTTCGGATGGGACATAAAGCCGTTGGTCCTGTGTGTTGTGTAATGCACGTAAAAGAACCCAGTGCACTTATCCCTAAGAGAAGGGGTTCGCCCCGGTGTTCCTGGTTTGATTGGCTGCATATTGCGCCACAGCACCTTGTAAACCATTACATGGTGCTATAAAGGAAAAAGGTCTCATACTCCAAAACGTAGCCCCACATACCTTGCAGGAAAATACTGAATGTTGAAGCGCCTTGAGAGTCACTGAGTGACGGATACGAGCGCTCTATAAGAAGCCATTATTATTATTATAATTATGTACACATAGTGAATAAAACAACATTACATGAAGTACAAACGTTATGCATACGCTGCATGCAGACGACCGAAAGTGCAAGCTGACAACCTACATCACCTCGGACCAATCATAACACAGATATGGAAAGCTTACTTTGCTGCACGTTTATCCAATGAAATCATTGTACCCAATAAAATCATGGGATAAAGACAGGAGACCAGTCTATCTAAGACTTAACTTTGTGGCACTATTTACCAGAGTTCTTTACCTACTGTGCCCTGTACAGGTTGTGATTCTATGGGCCGTGAGTGCAAAATTCCTCTCTAAGCACTGCCATGAAATTGGGCCCAGCAACTGCACTGAAGCTTCTTCAAGTTTAATTTTGGCTTAAAGATAGGGTCAAGATAATGCTGATGTATTATCAAAATTATCAAGAAAGATACAGTAAAAGTCGTCTGTGAAAGTTTTATTTGAAAAAAAAGTGCCTACTTCTTAAATGGCAAACAAAAACTGTCATGGTTTTTTCATCGAGAATGTTGAATCCATCCACGTTTAGCAAGGTGACAGTGGGTACCAACCACATCTCTGGCTGTTGTGAGGGCAGCATTTAAATGAACACCATGGACATTTCCAAAAGTCGCCTGCAGGCGATCTTTGGCGATTCAAATGTTTTGATTTTATTGATTACTAATCACCAAGGGCATTTCAGATGAAATTATTTCGGAGGGTGCTTACTACCATTACCATCTTTATAACAAGGAGGCTCTCTCAATTGACCATATTTTTGACCGCATGAGGGCGCTTTCTTCAGGGAATGTCTTGCATCACAATTACAGTTTCATCTTATTTTAATTGCCTGTATGTAGATTTCCTGCATCAGTGACGAAACACATAAACATAATGATAACAAAAATGAAAAACCCCGTTTGTTTACTTGTTTTCCATCACGTAAAAATTGGTCCACAAACGCCCTCACACGGTCAAAAATACGGCGAATTATCCAATGCCCTTCTCAAGAAAAATGAACTGGAATATATTTTTTGATTCAAGAAATGAAGGAACAAATTGTATTGTGGCAAAATTTAACAATTAAAGGAAAATTGAAACAGACACTAAACATTTCTTTAAACCATCAATATCTGTTGACTGATGCAGGACAATGATTTAGCCGAGGCATCCGCACACATCACTGACATGAGTAGCAAACTGAAGAGATTTGATCGCGCTAATAAGGTAAGGCTTGATTTATTGATATTTTATTGATATTTATTAATCGATGACCAACAGCAGTTAACCGCCACTAACAGGTATCATCGAATAAGAAATAAGAACAAGCATGAAAACATTTGATAAAATAAAAAGGTTTAAGTGACATTTGACGGTGTGGAAAATAAGAAGTAACTATAACTAGTAAATTTCTGGGTACAACTATGTGTAAAATCGCTTTTGGGAGGAGTGTTGGCTCTGAAGGAACCGGTGTGGTCCCAACTTTTTATAAATATTTAAATTTGTAAGGATAAATTTAAATTGGTAATTGGTAAGGATTTGTGGAGTGTCGTGGCTGAGTGGATAAGAACACCGAACTCAAGCTCTGGTGTTTCTGATCAGCAGAGTGTGGGTTCGAATCCCAGTCGTGACACTTGTGTCCTTAAGCAAGACACTTAACCACATGCTTCGTCCTTCGGATGGGACGTTAAGCCGTAGGTCCCGTGTGTTGTGTAATGCACGTAAAAGAACCCAGTGCACTTATCATAAAGAGAAGGGGTTCGCCCCGGTGTTCCTGGTTTGATCGGCAGCATATTGCGCCACAGCACCTTGTAAACCATTACATGGTGCTATGTAAAGGAATAGGTCTCACACTTCAAAAATGTAGCCCCGCATACCTTGCGGGAAAAACTTACTGATTGTCTGTTCTAGCGCCTTGAGTACCTTATTGGTAGATACGTGCGCTATATAAGACTGTATTATTATTATTATTGTTATTATAACAAACATCATTGTTTAATTTTAGTCTGAAAGCTTACTGATTATTAAGTTCATAATAGAACCTTTTTTTATGTGAAAAATTTCCCTCTGAAATGAAGGTATATTCGAGAAAACTATATCTGAAAACCTAAAAATGGATTAAAGGGTCTGTGTACGTTTGGTAATTGGAACCCACTGTTTGTTTCAATCCTACATAGTTGTAGATACATTTATATACCATAAAACTAACCTGTGAAAATTTCATTTCAAAAGGTGGTAGCATTTTGAGATATTGACGAAAATCTGGAGCGGTTATGTCCACGCAGGAAGAATAATCTGCAATTGGAATACACAATTCGAGAAACGTTACTGCAGTAATGCTTCTCAGATTCAAATTTTTGGGGTTAAAAAGTGGAAATCTTTATCCATAACCACAGGTGTTTCGAAGTGAAAAGTTTCTCAAAATGCATTATACTATCCAAAGCTGCTGTACTTCTTACGAAGTAAGTTTTTATTGCCATTCATTTTCAGAGTCATTACCAAATGTATACAGACCCTTTAAGCCCAATTTTTTTCACAGGCTTGTTATTTCATGTATAATGTTAATCACACAAAACATGACCACCGCTGCGACTATTTTGTCAGCTCAAGCATCATGACCATTCCTGTATAATATCTTTAACACCCATGTCTCGCATACAAACAAATCTGTAATCTGTAGGAGATTCGACAAACTGAGGCAGCAACGAGAAAAGAGCTGGCCACCTTGAAGCAAAAATGGAATGAAGAAAAACAAGAACTGGACAAAATTAAAGGTGAGTTCAGAACCTGATCAACTCCCGCCCTACATTCAGATCTCCCCATGGATGTCAAGGCTTTGTTGACCTTTATTATTATTAAAAATTTCTGCTAATGAAACCAAGAATGCCTCATAAGTGAACTTAATTACTGTAGCTCACAAGCCCGAGAAAAACCTGTAAACCTTGGTTTGTATTTTGTTTACTCCTTCATGATGCATTTATATAGGTCAAATGAATGAGCAGAATAACACCAACACTGAGCAGAGTATTGAACTGGGACAACTACAAGGAGATTTACAGGCTCTACAGCAGGAAATTACACTGGCAGGTAAGATGATCAACAGCCCGGGCATCTTGTTCTGGCAAGGCAATTTACTTTGGGAAAGGGGCACTCCAAAGGTAGGGGCATAGATTGGTTTTTTCAGCGTAAAGCCCGGTTCATACTTCCTGCGAATGCTTCGTGCGAAGCGAATTTGACGTCACAGGTCTGTTTTTGCTGCGAATGTTTCCCAACAGTTGAGCTCAGCTCAACTCTTCCGACCTGTTTGTTGCGAATTTGTGACATCAAAATTCACACCGCATTCACATTCGCAGGAAGTATGATTCGGGCTTTAATGCTGATGAAAGATACAATGAAAGTTACCTGTGAAAGTTGCTGAGAAAACAGCAAAAAACTGTCATGGTATTTTCATTAAGAATGTTGAACCCATCTGTCAGGTGACACCGGGTACAATAGCATTAACTTTAAAGGGAGGGTATAATTTTGGTAATTACTCTAACAATTCATGACCATAAAAACTTACTTGGTAAATAGCACTGGAGAGCTGTTGACATCATAAAACATTGTTAAAAACAATCCTCTTTAAAGTAATGTAGTTTGAGAGTAAATTTTTTTGAATTTGAAAAAGGCTTCAGGCATGAAGGCTTTCTCAGGCATCTGAAAGCACACAAGTCTATGCAACAAGGGTGTTTCTTACGTTATTTTCTTGGGATACACCAAGTGTGGATACAAGAATGGACAAGTGTGGATAATGGTCTTTGACAATTACCAAAAGTATACCCTGCCTGTAACTATTGTGAGAGGTACAAATTTGGTGGTATATTTCTTGCAAACTTAACATAAACAATAAGAGACACCATAACTTTGTCAGTAAAACTAATGTTGAACGTTTTCCTCTTCCAAACAAATTTTTTGAAGGTGAAAGAGAGAAAAGAAAAGACCAACTTCTTGAGCTTCAGCGCTCCAAGCAGGAGAGAATTGACGCTGAACTGACCAACCTTCGACAGGTGTATGAGCGACAGCATCGAGATCTCTCACTCCTTCAACTCAATCTAGACAGCAAGAATGAAGTACTCATCCGATCGCAACTCAGCAACTCACTGTGAGTAATGAGTTACTACTTATGTAGATGACATTTCAGTGAGTAACTTACGGATTGCCTTCTTACAGGTTAAATCAAGTTCTGTTGTCACTGTAAAAGCAAGGAATAAAATAACAAACCTGTGAAAATTTTGGCTCAATTGGTCATCGAAGTTGCAAGAAAATAATGAAAAAAAACCCACCCTTGTTGCACAAATTTGTGTGCTTTCAGATGCCTGAGAAAGGCTTCAGGCCTGAAGTTTTTCTCAGATTCAAATATTTAAGTGAGAAATTACCTCTTTCTCAAAAACTACGTTGCTTCAGAGGAAGTCAATTCGCACAATGTTTTATTGTCAACAGCTCTCCGTTGCTCGTTACCAAGTAATTTGTTATTCTAATATATATTATGAGTAATAACCAAACGTGTCCAGTGCCCTTAAGCAGTGTTCAGGCCTGATACTTTGTTCTTGTAAGAGCAGGGGTCTCAATTCAAACTTTTTATTGATTTCTTTCTTCCAGACACGATGAGCACAGTCGCAGCCATAACGCCTCAAGGTCGCCGCGCAACCTATCGGGCAAAAGCCACGAGTCGTCCCTACACAACAACAACAGCCTGATAGAGGGCGGTCTAGCTGATGACAACGGTGAGCCTGGTGGACCTGAGTTTAGTAGCGGTGATACTGAGGACCTGCTGACAGCCGACTCTTCAGGGGAGGTAAGTTGTGCAAACATTTTAACTGCAATACCAAACAAATGTTTCTCAACATCCTCTTGACCCCTAATCAAAGTGGGACATTAAAAAGATGGACATCACCTTACAAGGTGCTATATAAAATGTGACTCATAATTCAAACATAGCTCTGCACACCTGATGAAAATATTAATGAGCGTTTTGTGATGCAGTTTGGGTGCGATAAAGCTCTAAATAAGAACTACATATTATGGCGTGTCATGGCTGAGCGGTCAAGCACACTGGACTCAAGCTCTGATGTTTCTGGTCAGCAGAGTGTGGGTTTGAGTCCCGGTCTTGACACTTGTGTTCTTAAGCAAGACACTTAACCATTATTGCTTCGTCCTTCGGATGGGACGTAAAGCTGTAGGTCCCTCGTGTAATGCACATAAAAGAACCCAGTACACTTATCGCAAAGAGAAGAGGTTTGCCCGGGTGTTTCTGGCAGTGGCTGCTGAATGCGCCGCAGCACCTTGTAAACCACTAGAAGGTGCTATATAAATTGGTCTCATAATTCAAAATGTAGCTCTGCTTATCTTGTTGAAACACAAATACTGAGCGCTTTGATACGCCCTAGGGATGTGATAAAGCGCTATATAAGAACCAAGTATTGTTATTGTTATATCATTATTTATTAGATGTATGCCTGCCCCATGCCTCGTTCTCACCATATTGCACCAGTACTAATGAAATTGCATTGGCTTCCATTTAAGTTTCGTACAATTTATAAAATTCTTTTGTTAACTTTCAAAGCTCAAACATGTCAATCTCCTGCTTGTTTATTTGATCTTGTTCACCATTATTCCCTACTCGGACTTTACGTTCATCTCAACAGTCATTGCTTACCACAACTACAAGAGCTTCTTCAATTTTTTTATGGTCAAAGATCATTTTTTGACCCTGCTCCATTTCTTTGGAATAGTCTTTCTGTGCATATTTGTTTGAAGCTGCTTATTTGTAATCTGCTTACTTGTAATGTGTCTTTCACTCATTGTATACTTTATTGTTCTCTTTATGCGCTTAGAGGCTTTTGCATTAGGCGCTGTACAAATGTCTTTATTATTATTATTATTATTATTATTATTATTATTATTATTATTATTATTATTATTATTATTATTATTGTTATTATTATTATTATTATTATTATTATTATTATTATTATTATTATGCCAAATATTGCAAATTGTACACATGGATTTATGGACACACACCTTTTAACCTCCTTTTAAAGCCTAACCAAATGTTCATATTTGAACTTTGATTTCAGACCGAAGCTGAAACATCGCCAACGAGTAAACTTCATCGGTTGCTCACCGAGTCCAGACAGATGGTCCAAAGTTTGGAGCAGACAACGCTTCCTCCTTACATCAATAAGCCAAATAAACAGGTACAATTTTCTATGTTTCTTTAAAGGGTCTGTATACGTTTGGTAATGACTCTGAAAATTAATGGCAATAAAAACTTACTTGGTTAGAAGTACAGCAGCTTTGGATAGTATAATGCATTTTGAGAAACTTTTCACTTCGAAGTTCTGCGGTTATGGAAAAAATATATCACATTTTATCCCCGAAAAAGTGAATATGAAAAGCGTTACTGACAGTAATGTTTCTCAGATTGTGTATTCCAATTGAAGATTATTCTTCCTGCTTGGACAAAACCACTCCAGATTTTCGGCAATATCTCAAAAACGCTACCACCTTTTGAAATGAAATTTTCACAGGTTAGTTTTATGGTATATATATACAACTATATAGGATTGAAACAGACAGTGGGTTCCAATTACCAAACGTATACAATCCCTTTAAACACATCACGTCAAGTTTTAAAACAGTTTCCAGGCCCACCCGCAATATTATTTTTCAGAGAACTTTTTGGAGCTTCTTGAGTAATCGTTTTCCTTTGAAAATATCATTACCACAATAGAATCCTAACTTGTCAAAGGAAAGACGACAAAGGTTTTCATAATTAGCTCCGGGATTTGATGTTGTTGTGTGTGTAAATTTAGTAGGAAGTCATCGTGATTTGCAGAACCTCCGACAATTTACCATGGTATGCTGGAATCTCGGAATGCTCAAACTTTCCTCACACTGAGCCGAATATAACAATGTACAATGGTGGCAGCCTGTCCATTCTTGGATGCCACATTTGGACAACAGCAGGACAAAGGTCTGGAATCAGGGGTTACTCAATAACCCCCGCAAAGGGATTTTACAAGGCATGTTTTCCAGAACTGTTGTCACTCTTTGTATGGGTGAAACCAAGCGTATTATGGTAGGTGCCTGCCTGTGTATGCTACACAATGGAGATTCAAGGATCAGCCTTACTCATGTCAGCAAAAAATTGAAGAGAATCTGAAGTTGTTCTGGGTGTAAAAAAACATCCGCCACAGGTCTGTCAAAAAACAAATTGCTGATAAACACGTCATCCGCTGTCAGGATACCAGGCATTGTATCAAATCATTGTCAGGAACGTCTAAAATCCAAAGGTAGCTTACAACCTGTTACAAGCAGTTGATGGGCACTGAGAGGTTCGTCGATGGCCATTTTGAATTTGTTGTGTCTTTTGTTGTTTTCTCAACTTGGTTTCAGTTGGGATTCTTGCCAGTCACTTTAGTTTTAACGATTCTTTTCCCCCCATTTGTTGTTTGAATTCTATGTAATATTCAGCTCTTCTTAAAAGTGATAAAATTATAGCTTCACATTACAGTTGAACAGATTCCAAAATGGTTTTAATAACTGATACATAATTCTCTATTGTATTTGACAGGATGAGCCCAGCAGGAGTAACGAGACTGGAGACCAAAACTAAATGTTTTCCGTTCTGCACAAGGTTTTTATAAAGCTTGACAATCTCAGGAACTGAAATAAGTAAACCAGAGGGTCTTAGACTAGAAGAGGAAATTAAGCATAGCCTTGAGGTGTTTAGCAACAGTTTATGATAGACCTGTATATTGATTCAGCCATTTCGTGTTTTTCCAAATCAATGTAAACCAAACTGAGACTGGGTGTGAAATAGTCTGGCCCCTTTTTGGTATGCTAGAGATTGTTACATATACAATGGGAGACTGTTAAGGATGCTAGATGGGTTCAGACTTACTAAGTAAATCCATTTGAAGTGTGCACATTTTCAGAATTCTGTGAAGTGTCGTGGCTGAACAGTCTCGTGCTTCAGACCCAAACACTGGTGTTGTCAGAGTGTGGGTTTACGGTCGTCCGGTCATGGCACCTCGTGTCCCTGAGCAAGACACTTGGTGATAATTGCTTCGTCCTTCGGATGGGACTTCAAGCTGTAGGCCTTGTGTAATGCACATAGGAAGAACCCACTATGTTGTTAAGAGAGGGGTTTGCCCGAGTGTTTCTGGCACGGTTGGGCCACATCACCTTGTAAACCCTAGCAAGGCGCTATATACATGGGTCTCGTAATTCAAACATAGCTCTGTGTACCTGTCTATAAATTAATGGGCACTTTGAGATGCCCGTCTGGTGTGATACAGCAATGTATAAGAACTACATCTAGACCTTGTACACGTGATGTCATAGGGCGCCCTTGGCTAGAGATCACAAGAATATCACTCATTGGCTTATTCTCTTCGTGCCTCGCGTACAAAAATGCTTGTTTTCCATTGTGTCATCATCATTTTACATCTAAGATGATCATGTGATGATGTCAATGCATAAAGTTTATTACAATTATTATTAACCAATGGAAAATTATTGGGTTTGTCTGCTGCCACCTAGTGTCCCAAATTCCACCAATGAAATTGCAAATGTGGAATTTGACAAGATGGTGGCTGCTAGTTTAAATATGCACAATTATTACATTATTGGTCAAATGTTAGCTCTTGTGTGAAAAGAACACTATGGTTAATTTTAAAGAGCCGTTAAGCAGCTTGAAACATTTGGGCTAGTTGGAACCAGTCACAAACCACTACTTCATATGACATTAAGGACAGTAACCCAATTCTGCTAAGCGAAAGAATGGTGCTTAGCAGCTCTTTTAAACACTCTGATATTAGTGCCTTATGAATGTGCCTGCAGCATCACTTCAAATTTTTATCGGGGATAAAGAAAATATTTTGTTTTTATCATACACTGATGTGTGGTAAGCACCGTATACTCGGTACTCCCCCGAATCCTGCAGGAAAAACCCCACAGGCATACTAAGTAGGATTTGAAAGTTTGCATGGTTGGAGTACAATCAAGTGAGGTTTGCGGTGACACTATTATGTGCATAAATCTCTTTTGAGTAGTGGTGGTTCTTAGAAGAACCGATAATTTTACAATTCGTCGTTTCGATCAGTATGCTCTGATCGTCTTCAGGAGAATGCTGGACTCTGTTGCTGCATGCTGCTTAAGTCCTGCCGAAGAGATTAACTGGTAGGTGGGCTTAGCCCAACTTTTCCTGTTCCTGAGAACCACCACTACTTACAAGAGGTTTATACACATGGTGTCACTGCAAACCTCACTTGACAGGCATACTACTCAGGTGGGATTCGGACCCGACCCGAGTAATATGCCTGTGGATTTTTTTCCCCACAGGACTCGGAGGAAGCCCTGAGTATACAGTGCTTATCATACATCGGTGTAGGGTAAGACCAAAATATTAAACTTCAAATTCTGGAAACTTTCTTTTGTTCTTAAATGCTTAGGTATCCATGGATGAATTTACCCCATTTATTCAACCTGGGTCCTGTTTCTTAATGCTGTTTACTTGTGAGCAAGTTTTTGTGCTTATTACAGCAGGAACATTTGCTTAAGTGCAAGTGTATTTCTGAAACATTTCTGATGATTTGCGTGTGAGCGTTTACATTGCATTTGCATCGTTGCTTCACTCATCTGCCTACAAGAGTTGCTGGTGTGCCTTTTTTTTTTGCTTTCGGTAAGCAGTAGTGTATAAAATAGTAATTCTGCCAAGAGGCATTCTGTGAAGCAGGAAACTTTTGATTATGGGTTTTATAGAAATTCAAATTGTTTAGGTTTTTGCTGATTTTAGGATTGTTATTGATCTCCCATGGCCTTCAGATTTTTTTGAAAGAGACGAACTCACCATCACAGAGATGAAAGATTCAGCTCTTGTTATAAACCTGTAGATTTCAATCAGTCGTGATATTCAGGACTTGAATTTCGAGGACTGTAGGGCTGGTAGCTCGAAACCTTTACTGGACCAGAACATATTTTACAAGACCAGAACCAAAATAAAAAAAATCTATCAAATTTACTTTTTTTATTTGAACAAGCACTAAGAGAAGATTTATCTCATTTGTCTTATCGGTAAAACTTACATACTCGGCAGAATTAAAAGATATTTATCAGACTCAAAGTCAACAGTTGAACATAAGTTTTAAAATTAAAGTTGAGGTTGTCCTTTCTCTATGGTTGAGGTATTATTATTCAAAAACACAAGACCACTGGACTTGTCCGGTCATAAGTCTACTGGCCCGAAACTAAAAACACTGGCCTCGGGCCTGCGGTCCAGTGTTAATTTCGAGACCTGATATTTATTCAGGGAGCTTCATCTCCAGACCATGAGGATATTGTCGTCCAATTTCTGATCTTTTCATTTCTGACAACTCACCCATGAATTGGCCCCAAGTAAACATCTTATTAAGACAACCAATACACCAATCCTTCACCGATCTTGAACTCTTGGTGGCAGCAGACAAACTGCGGTGGTACTGCGGTGGTACGACCTTGCCACTTATGTAACTATTATTTATAAACAACCATTATTTACATATAACCATTTATAAATTAACTAGTGTAGCCCAGCCCTTAAGCTCATCGATAGGCAGCACAGTACCACCCAGGTACCACCGCAGTAATGGAGGCGTTTCTGCTGCCACCAAGAGTTCAAGATCGGCGAAGGATTGGTGTATAGGAGTGCATACAAATGCCCTAAACTCATACTTCTGAAGTTGAAAAGACGAACATGTTTCTCCGTCTTTAAACACACACATAGACACGAAACACTTAGTGTATAACTTATAGTATTTTTGTAGGTGTTTTTTCTACTAATTATCTTTAAGAAAGATGTAAATCTATGTTTACGTTAATATGCAATGTTCTGTCACTGTCAACTATTTCATACATGTCATATTATAGGTCGATGGAAATAATTTTAAACAAAAAATCAAGATTTTTTGGCTTCACATTTTTTGAATATTATTACTTTGGTCTGCAGTACTCTGAGTTAGGGAAATTTGACAATCACTAATATGGTTCTGAAAATAATTGCATTGCTCTTCTCAGTTTATATGTTAAAGGTATTATACAGGATTGGTAAGGATTAAAAACGTTGTTTAATTTTAATCTGAATGCTTACTGATTGTGAAGTTCATACTAGAACCATTTTTTTCTGTGAAATATTTCCCTCTGAAATAAAGTCATATTTGAGAAAAATGTATCTGAAAACCTGAAGAAAAATGCAACAGTTGGTTGTTATAACAAAATTAAGGAAAATTCCTGACTCACAATGGATTAAGCCCAAATTTTCACCGGTTTTTATTTCATGTATATGGTTGATCACCCAAAACATGAACACTGTCTGTGACTGTTTTGTCACCTCTACTAATCCTGTTTAATACCTTTAAAAGTGCAACGAAATATCAATTATTCTGAAACTGTTTGTTCATTACTGTGATGACCACTCCGTTAAGGGTTCCTTCTTTCAACTTAGGGCCCTGTCGAATCAGGCAATTTTTGGGTCAGCAGCTCCCAGCAATCTCTAATAAGAAAGGGCATTCTCATTTCAATTGTCACATAATTTTCTTGTTGATTGAAAGAAGTGTTAGACAAAAATATATCTTGACCACTCCACTCCATATTCTGCATAGTATGTGATGACCACTCCATAAAAGGGTTTCTTCACATCAGGCAATTTTGGGGTCATCAGTTTAGAGCAATCTCTATTAAGCAAAGGGCATCCTCATTTCAATTGTCACATAATTTTCTTGTTGATGGAAAGCAATGTTAGACAAAAATGTATCTTGTGCTACTGGAGTATTCCTATCACTTGCAGTGCAGCTGGTTGGCTCTAAGTTACCTGTAGAAATTGCCTTATGTGATGATGCTCTTTAGAGATCTCTTTAGAAGCATTTATATGTGTGGTTTTTCTGACAACTCTTTTGACTGTGATTTGGGATTTTGTTTGTTAAAGTTTGTTTTTTGCCTTACTCTTGTTTGACTAGTACTGCCTTATTTTATCTATTGATCCAATTCACCTGACGTCATCATCACAATAATCTTGGTTGCCCCATTTTGGGAGTCAATGTTCCTGTCTGTGTTATACAGTGTAGTGCACATTGTAGGAGACGCGGCATTTACATGCTTACCATAATTTTTTATGTGAAATTTGACCGTCAAAATGGCGAGCGTTGTAAAGTAGCCATGTGTGACATTGGTGCAAGGGTCAGTACTTGACTTTTTTAAATGATATTTTTATAAATTATCTGTTTTCAGAGAAATTTTCATTTCTAATTTTAAGGGTTTGATTTGGTGTGTGTGCTTGTGAAGCGTGTGGAATAAGCTGGCTGCAATTCTTTTTATCAAAAATTATATTTATTGAGCTGTTGTGAAAACTGTTTTTTATTCATGCAGATTTCAGGCATATTTTGATCCAGAAAAGATATTCCAATTCTAAATTTAATTTTAAGTGAAAGTTACTATGGTTGCAAATAGGGCATTATGCTATAAAAAACCCACTTTTATTAGATATTGTTTTCATAGCTTCGATGCACAGGCAGGAATTTTTAGAAATTTTCACTTTAAACTGTACAACGTATTCAGATTCATATGTTTTTCTATTTTATTTCACCTTGTGTACCTTTGAGCTGTAGACAATCTTCAAAACAACTCGTAAAACAATAAAATATTGCAAGTATTCAGAGTGACATGTGTGTATGGATATGTTGTCGGTTATTATTGTTCTGTTTGTTTTCTTTTTTAGATATTGATTTATCAGAGAAGAGTATAATGTCGCCTTTGCCTTGCAAAAAAATAACCAAAATGTAGGCCCAAGAATTTTGCCAAATTTTGCCAACTTCAAGCATAAAAAGATATCAACTTGTCAAAGATAATAATAAAACAAAATTGAAAAATTATATATCAATTCTGAATAAAATGGTTGCAAATGGGATGAGGATCGGATTATGAAATACCATATGATTCTCTTGAATTAAATTTAATATGAAAAAGGGCACACATTTAAAGGCACTGAACACGTTTGGCAATTGTCAAAAGTGTTCTCACTCGGTGTATCCCAATATATGCATAAAATAACAAGCCTGTGAAAGTTTGGGCTCAATTGGTCATCGCAGTTGCAAGAAAATGTTGAAAGAAAAAAACACCCTTGTTGTACAAATTTGTGTGCTTTCAGATAGGGAATAAAAGGCTTCTTGCAAGAAGTGTTTTATTATTTTAGTGAGATATTACCTCTTTCTCAAAAACTACGTTACTTCAGAGGGAGTTTCTCACACTGTTTTATACTATCAACAGCTCTCCGTTGCTCGTTTCCAAGTCAGTTTTTATGTTAATATATATTTTGAGTAATTACCAAACGTGTACAGTGCATACGATTGTGAGAATTTAAAAAAAATGTTCAGTCAGAAACTGTTAAACAAAAAGATATATTATTTCAATTTGTATTTGTTAACATTACATCGGCCATAACATTATGAAGAAAACCAGGATTCCAATTTTGCGAGAACCAGTAAAAACTAAAACAGTTTAGTATGTTTTTAGATAGAAATGTTTTGCTTTGATTCGATTTGCAAAATGGGCGCTAGAGGGCGTCCTACCAACTTACCGTTCCCCTTAGTTTTGTGTGTTTAATTTTGCAGACGACAACGTCTTTTGATTTGTTCGGTAAGTTCTGGCAGTTTTTATCCGTGTTTCCATTTATTAGTCACAGTACGACATGAAGATTTCCAAGATTTCTTTATGTAACTTTGGTAAGTATTTATGCATGATAAGAGTTAGGATTATAAGTTTAGTTTTAAGTTAGTTTTGTTAATTTACCGTCTGTCAAAAATGACATTATAAAATTCTGCCAGTTTGGTTGTTATGGATTTTATAACCATACAGCTACAGTGTTGTATCATGGTATGTCGTTGTACGTAACGTTCATACATGGATTTACATCTAGTACTATTACTACAGACAGTAAACTAATATGACTAATGCAAAATGCATTGTTATTGTTTGGGGTGTAAACGTTACTTGTTCAAGTTGTTGATATTGTTGAATTTGTTCACATCAGTCATTTTTCGGAGAGTCATGATTGATGGTCATGATGATGATGGTTGTAAACAGCAAAGACTTTTTAAGTCTATTTTTTATAAACCCAGTAGGCCTAGGGCGCTGTACTCCTTTTTTCCGAAATTTTGACTTCTTCGGTCGTTTGAAATTTTTACATATTCGGTCGTTGACCGAAGATGTAAAAATTTCGAAAAAAGGAGTACAGCGTCCCAGTAACCTGGTCACTGGGTCTAATTTGTTAGTGGTTTAAAAAAAAAAGTGTAGGCCTACACTACAGAGATGATAGGCACATACTAGCCCCAGTAGGACGCCAGTCTCCGTTGCACTGCATAGTGTCAGTGTATGCAATGGAGGAGTCCAACCTGGGCAAGGCACACACAGCCACCAGCACATCACCCCCAACCCAAGGCACTGACTGGATGAACTGTCAAATTTAAGATCAAAGATTATAAAAAAATTGTGACACTGGTCTTCCCCTTTTGGATGCTTTGAATAGACCCCCTGTACTGTAGTTGCGATAATCATAACCCTCCATCCTCCTGACAGTCGCAGACCGTTGGGAGGATGGAGGGTTACGATTATCGCAACTACCTGTATTGATGACTTTAAGGTTTGTCACTGCATAGCTTTTACTAAGTGAACTGGAAACTGGGTATGGTTTCCCATTCTTCTGCAAAGTGGTCGGCCTAAACAAACTGTGACGTCATCAGTACTATTGCGTCTATTTGGTTAAATGACATTGTACACATTATGTAAAATTGTGCACAGTATCAAAATTTCTTTTTGCAGCATGGACAAGAAATAACGAATAGAAGACTTGAGAGTTGCCTTCATGATTCAGAGTTAAGACTGTCTTCAAGGTATGATTCGTCGAGACAGCCCTTCCAGGGCTGTGGCCTTGGACCTGATTCTAAGAACCTTCATGAATTCCTCCGACTTCAACAATATGCAGAGCAAGAACTGGGATGCCATTTCCAAACTGATTCCCGGCTCTACACCACAAGAGGTGGGTCATAGCACAATTGAGTTTCATCTTTTGCATTCATAGCCGACTGAACTCGGTTAATCTTGGGAACTGAGGAACCGAATAGCCTCAATCTGCTGGCCCTGTTCAATCGTCCCTTAAAAGGATTTTGGTAATGAGTCGGCCCAATGTGCTAGTTTGAAAGTTTTGACTAAATAAATAGACCTTTGTGTTTGAATGTTTTAAAAACATCTCTTTTTAACATTTGAAATAGGCCTATAAGCCCATTTCTAGGGCCAAGTCATGGAGAAAAATCCGTTGAGACCCTAGAATTGAATGCGGCTAGTTTAATGTCAGAGAAGTAACAGCCTACCCTTTTCATATTGGTTTTTCGACACCCCTGTGTTCCGACACCCCTACAAATTTATGTTCCTAATTTCAATCCTATCCCTAGCCCTCACCCTAACCTTAGCGTGTAGATCATGGGGGTTATCAGAACATAGGGGTGTGGGAACATATGCAGTCACCAATTTATTAACCTTCTTGTGTAGAAATCCTAGATTGTTCTTTGTGAATTTTTTTTCAATATTGGATACTAAGACATTGCAGTTGCATGCCATGTGGTGGTTGCAAAGTTTGCAATCAATTGCAATTTGTAACAATTTATGCAGTTTAAAAATCTCTAAAAAACTAACTATTTTCAACTTTACAGTTTTGCATATTTTGTACAATGGAAGGTTTTTTGCATTGTATATTAACAGTTCATTTTCCATGAATGATTTCCTTTTTTTAGTGTTCAAGAAGATTTCATGAGCTTCAGTCTGCAGCTGGCGACCTTTCCCCTGTAGGTGACTTCTCAGGCCTCGCTGCTCGTGGCAAACCTGCCCCTAGAGGGGGCCCCGGTAGCGGAGCCTCAAGGTATCAGCATCCCCTTCATCCTCTGAGTACCAGCGAGGAAAAAAACAACGTTTTGAGGCAGAGCGACAAAGAGGAAAGTCAGGGTATGTAAAATTATAGGAAATGTATCTTGAACATCTCCAAAGGCAAGTGAAATACTGAAAAGTATAGCACTTCTGCATGACCACATCAGGCCTGGAACTACACGGAGGCCCTTTGTCATGGCCTTGGTGCCCCTTTAAAAGTTTCCAGTGGAAGTGCCCTTTGCAAAATGAAAATGGCCTTGCCCTCTCAAAAATGTAGTTCCAAACCTGCCATATGCAATGAGGCCGGCCATAAATGGGAAATTTGCGATGCCATGTTTTTGACATTGTGTAACGAGCGCACATGATCAATTATGCAAATTAATTATCTGATGTTTAACGATGTGTGTAATGGTCTATAAAAACATGTGGAAGGCAAATCCTGAACTTTACATTTTGTTTTAAACCTGAACAATGTATTTTTCTGTTGGCTTTTGATTAAAAATCATTGGAACCAAACTAATGAAGCAGAAGTGGTTTTATGGTGAAATTATGTCATGTTTAAAGTTGACAACGGTATACTGTGCTTACCAACAAATGCACATGTACACGTTGGACACCCATTTGGATGGTTCAAATGACGAAATCTCCCCTGGAGAAAGCTATGCATTAATTAGGCCTACATTCAATACTTGAGTGAACTTCTCTATTTTGTGGTGTGCCGTGGCCGAGCAGTCTACTGCATCGGACTCAAGTTCTAATGGTTGAATCATCAGAGTGTGGGTATGAATTCCAAGGCACTTAACCATAATTACTTCTCATAACCCAGGTGTATACATGTGAACCTGAGAGGGCTAAGACAGTATTGTGTTGGATTAACCCCTTAGAACTAATTTAAGCAGCTTCGGGTTGTGTGCTCCCAAGGGAGTTGAGAAAGTTAGAGGAATGGTCAAAATAAAGTTATGCCCTATGAACTAAGGATGATAATATTGTAAAGCGCCTTGATGCAGGTGCGCTATATAGGAACCAATTATTATTATTATATCATTACTATTATTATTGTAGATGTGAGTGAATCAAACCAACAGAATATACCCGGAAATGACAAGGTAAATATCGCTCTCTGTTACCGCCGTTCTAGAGTAACACATGCTGTTGGTTATCCCTACAGTGCCCTCAGTGATTAAATTGGACCAATATTCAAACAAATTGGCAGCTGATTTAATCGGCCTTATTTATAAATAATGCATTTGTGTTGGTAACAGCACACCACGTGACCTTAAATTTACCTTTGTGAAAGTTCAAGTTGTGTATTGAAAGTCAGCTTTCACCTTGCAGGTGCCCTGACTGCAGTCGTTGCTTCTAAAATTCTAATTTAACTTCTAGTTTAAATTCTAATTTACCTTTGTGAAAGTTCAAGTTGTGTATTGAAAGTCAGCTTTCACCTTGCAGGTGCCCTGACTGCAGTCGTTGCTTCTAAAATATTGATTTGAAATTTCAAAAAAATAAAACTATAAATGCATTGTAGTACATGTATTTAAAATGGAGCAATGCTAGGGTTTAAGATTAAATTCCAGGCCTTACCGTTTAAAGCAATCAATTAGTTGTTTTGGGATTTTAAACTTGTAATTTCTTTTTATTGTGACACTTTACCAGAGAGAATCCGAGTCAAAGACAGAAAAGAAAATGCTAGCACCTGATTCTTACGGGTAAGTTTATTCATCTGTATTTTTAAAAACAATATGCAGTTACTGACATGACTGATGACACCAGTTTTGGCTCAACAATTCAAGTCACAAATTGCAGACCTGCCAACTCTCCCTGATTCTGCAGAAAGTTTCTTGAAAATTAACCAATCTTTCCACGTTCTGATGAACAAATTTGAAAATCTCCCTGATTATAGAAACTGTTTCCCTATTATGTTGAACGTAATTTTAAATATCTCCCTGATTGTTGTACAAAATCTCCATGATTGGAAGATGCAATATGTTGGCAGCTCTGCACAAACCGGTTGAGGGTAATAATTGTATACACCAAGTTGATTAGGAAAATCCAGAAGAGAATGTTAGATTTTGGATTCTTACTTTCAGGGCTCAAATTTGGTGGAAAATTCTATAAGACCTCAGGGCATGCAGCTCAAAATATTTACTGAACCACACACACATACATACAGGTAGTTATTTCTGTGCACAGTTGAATGATCTCAACTGGCTGGTCAACTCACTGGAAAATTATACCAACAGTAGGAGGGTTAAACATAGACACCATCCGTTAGTTTGGAGTGTTGTTTGAAATGGAAAACCCCATTGCTGTACCACTACTTTATTTTAATTTTATTTTTGCTCCCTTTTGTTGTGTTCAAAATAAAACTCACCAAAGAATCCATCTTCAAGAAGTCAGAAGATATTAAGATGGAAATTACATTGCTTGCTTCTGTTGGAAGAAAAAGAAAATAATCTAAAATAATAAACGATGATTTTAACATTTTGTTTATCAATTGCAAGCATTAGCTTGTTACATTCATAGTGTTTCTTTTCACAAACTACATCAATTCCTGTTTCTACAAGTCAGGTCATGAGTTTACTTGACCAACACTAAAACCACTGGCCTCGGGCCTGTGGTCCAGTGTAAAATTCAAGCCCTATACATGTTTATGAACGTAGGCAGACTCTCATTTTGGAAGAGAAGCCTTCACATGGCTGACCAATGCTACCAAAACAATGATGAACCTGCAGTGTCCAAACTACGCATGGCAAGTTGAACAGAGAGAGACACAAAGAAAGTTGTAATGCCAAACTAAATTTGCCAATAGCTTGATGTAGAAACATTAATAGGTCTTCCAGTCCTTGATTGATAAGATCTTTGTGGAGGATGCTCGCCAATCATCCATTTGCGAGTTAGATTTTGAATAATGTCTGGCACAATGACTTGATGTCACAAGTGAGCACTCAAACTGGATTCCTCATGGCTATACACTGTGCAAGTCTAGTGCGCATTCGAACATTGGGACCCGCTAGAGTGCGCGGGTTTGTTTCCTTTAAGCGTTGGAGCAATGAACGCGGGAGCAAAGTGGTCCCCAAAATGTTTTGAATACCCATGATACTTGCACGGTCTATAGACAGTGTTGTCACTTCACTTGGTTCGGGGAAAGCTTTTGTACACCAACCTCTTACCACGCTGTCTCTTACGCAACTATGCAAAAGCTTGCCCCGAACTATGCGACATATAGCAACTGTCTCTAATCTGAGGAATTCAAATTTAAGCAGTCATTTCGACTAAGTAAATCACTGTACCAGACATTCAAATCAAATTTGAAGATTTATTATTCTCTGGTCACATTCGATCAATGTTGATGATGATGATTGATAATAATAAAAATGTAGACAAATGATAACATTTTTGTACACAACCACATGATTCTTACATGAGTGTTATTTTTTAATTTCAGGCCCAACATGGTGATTCATGTATGTGATGAGGCTAAAAATGGTACGTTTATTTAGTATTAGTGATCAATATCTTATTTATCAAGTAAACAAATTCACTTCAAAATTTCGCAAACAAATTAATGAACCAAAAAAAAGGACCTTTTGTGTGAAAATTCAATAAATAAATAGTCATTGATTTTTGGAATGTACATTCATTCCAATCCAGTACTTTTCAATAAATATACCTTACAACCAATCTGTGAACAATTCCAACAAATTTGGTTGTTGTGTTTTAATGAGTGAAAAGAAAAATGGTTTGTTTTGTCAGTAATTTTGTTCATGTTCACATCAGGGCATATTTTTAACATTGATTTGGATGAGGGGCGGGGTTAGGGCAGCCTGCTTGTAGAGGGGCTGGTGACCTGTTCCTCCTTGCCACTCAGTGTCTGGCATGTTATAACATTTTGTTAACTTGTAGATATATTGTTATTTTCTCAGTCGTATTTTTATTTTGTGTATTGTAACTTTTATTGACTTGTTGTTTTGCCAGTGTAATCTGTGAACATTTAGAGTTTATGTTTTCAATCTTACCAATGTTGTGCACACCCTTTACGTGTACAATTTATTTTAAATCAGTTATTTTACTACAAATTTTTCCATATTCTCTTCCTTCTTGTGCAGTCAAGAAAGATTTCACCTGTCCTCGTGATCTCCTTGTCTCTGAAATGCGTTATTTCGCCGAGTATCTTTCAAATGATACCCAGCGATGGGAAGAAGTTGACATCTCGGTCCATTGTGATGTACAAATCTTCCACTGGCTGATGTCTTATGTCAAACGTCATTGTCCCGGCTCACAGACGAGAGTGGTGCCAAATCTGGGTGAGAAATGTTGTTTTAATATGATGCTGGGTTCTCAGGGGTTGGGGGGGGGATTGATAAAACAAATGTTTAGGTTCAGGGACTCTGCAGATCAGTCAACGCAAAATACAAACTCGGGGTTTGCCCTAAAAAAAATTCAGTGACTAGCCAGCAGGACCAGGTAGCTTGTTGTTTTACCAGTCCACCAGCTTTTTCACTGGTCCATACTTCATATTAAATAGGGATGCTTTTCAACACTGAACTAGCCAGCCAGACCACTTGGAGTGAAATTCTGACTGGTCCTCAGGTGTTTTAACTAGCATTTTGGCCAGCAGACCATTGTTAAGGGAGAACGCTGCCAAAGCCATGTTATGATTTCCAACACCTTTTTACTGTGATTTTTCAGAGTATGGTTCATTTTATAGTCCCGCCCGATTTCCTACATGTACCTCCCGCCCAGGTACCGTAGTAGTTAATAAGCAGGACAGTTCTTTTCAGAACTGAGAAGTCTCCCGAATTCCGAATATTCTACTCTGTGGCAGTAGAATAAAAAGAACAAAATCTACCTAGCAAGTAGATATACACATGGTGTTACCGCAAACCAAATATATATTGATACCTCACCATGCAATGCCTCAAATCCTATATGGTTCATTTTAGTTGCCCATTGTTTGATCATTTCTGTCGTCACTTGAAAATACTTTAATTATTTGATACATTTGTGATGCTCAATGCCTAAACCAGTTACTTCCTGTCAAAAACATCTGTGTATAATTGCTCATCAAATAGATGATAAGAAGGGCTTTCAGTATAACACATAAAGGTAAGTATATCTCAACACATTGATATTTTAAGGCCATTTTACTATTTTGGAGAACTGCCTGATTTTTACATGGGGTGTCAAATGATTACCTACTGTTTGTGTTTACTGGTTGAAAATGATGTGTTTGCCAGATATACTAGGTTTGCGCATTGGGTACTATACTAGTAGAAACAAGAATTGATGTAGTTTGTGAACAGAAACACTATGAATGTAACAAGCTAATGCTTGCAATTGGTAAAGAAAATGTTAAGTTTATGTTTTATTATTTTAGATTATTTTCTTTTTCTTCCAACAGAAGCAAGCAATGTGATTTCCATCTTGATATCTTCTGACTTCTTGAAGATGGATTCTTTGGTGAGTTTTCTTCTGAAAACCCCCCAAAAGAGAGCAAACATGAAATAAAAATAAAGTAGTGGTACAGCAATGGGGTTTTCCCTTTCAAACAACTCTCCAAACTAACGGAATGAGTCTATGTTTAACACTCTATCTGTTGGTGTAATTGTCCAGTGAGTTAACCAGCCATTTGAGACCATTCAACTGCACAGATTGTGTGTGTGGCACAACTGTGCACAGAACTACATGTAACTATGTATATTGTGTGTGCTGTGTAGATATATTCACCACATGATATCATACTGCAGGCTGGCATAATTTATCTACAGTTCAAAACTATAGTGGATGATATCGAATCGTCTACATAAAGAGGGTTGACTGTGTACTGTGTAAATGCATTCACTACAATATATATCATACTGCAGGCTGCCAAACTCAACATGTATCATTCAAAACCACAGTGGATGATATCGAATAGTCAGACAGTAGGAGGATTGACTGTGTACTGTGTCGATGCAATCACGGCTTGCAGGCTGGCATAGTTTACATGTACCTAGCATATTCAATGGTCAAACAGTAGGAGAGATTAATTAAATAAAATGCTAACATTAAAACAGAAAAGAAAAAACCCCAACATTTTCCTATTTATGCTTTTAGGTTGTCATGCAAAAGTGACAAGTTTTTCGAAACATTTTTCCTGATTTCAGGGTTTTTCAAAATCTACTTGAGCCCTTAAATTATTTTAAAACAAGTAAAGAAATCACCAAAGGGAGAAAGACATTTTGTCCAAACTTATGGTTTTGTATTTCTGGTGTTACACAGAGTGTGTAAATCTTCTGAATTGTAACATCTGGGAGGTTCTTGCGTGTATAATAAGGGGGAACCCATGCCTGCAAGCCATTTTCAGGAATTGTCACATTCGTCACATCTCATCTCCGATAACACTGTTTCAGGTGGAACTTTTTCTCAAAATGCCATATTTTACCAAGAAAGCTTTTTGTCTCCGTCCTTTTGGATAAAGGATATATTTCAAAGCATCTTCCGTTATTTCATGTTTTTTTAGGTGAGCGAGTGTGTTGGATTCTGTCACAAAAATATGTCTGCAATAGTAGCCACACCCTGCAACATGAACTGTATCAACGATAAACTATGCACAAGGTAATCCATTATGTGTTTGAAAGGTATTATACAGGACTGGTAGGGATACAAAACATCATTGTTTAATTTTAGTCTTTTAAAACTAACTGATTATGAAGTTCATACCAGAACCATTTTTTCTGTGAAATATTTCCCTTTGAAATGAAGTAATGTTTAAAAAAAACTGTATCTGAAAACCTGAAAAATTTCAGCTGATTTTGGTGGTTACAACCAAAATTTAGGACGATGTGTTTACATGCTGAAAATTGTGCATGGTTTTTCACTATTTTCTCCTGACTCGCACAACGGATTAAGCCCAAATTTTTCCCAGGTTTTTTATTTCATGATCACACTATACATGAACACTGTCTGCGACTATTTTGTCAGCTCTACCAATCCTGTATACTGCCTTTAAGTCACTGTATTTCAAAAGAATCTTCCACATAAAAAGGTTTTTATTAGAAGCTGGATGGTATGAAAAAGTCAAGTTTATTATGGACAAATATTTAAAGTTTTGACTTTCTCAAGTTTCGGCGTATGTGTCGCTCCATGCCAAAACCAGGTACTTCCAGCCAAATCTCAAAACTGGGTAATTGTCTGTTTTCAGGATTGCTGACCTCTTCACAGACTTGGAAGTGGATGAGGTGAAAGACAGAAAAGATAAATTCAAAAGGTGAGATTGTTTTAGTGTGACCTCAGATTTCGACCTAAGCAGAGTCTTTCTCAAAGGCTAAATGACAACATTGTGGCGTGTCGTGGCCGAGCGGTTGAGAGCATCGCACTCAAGCTCCAGTGTTTTTGATCAGCAGAGTGTGGGTTCGAGTCCCGGTCATGACTCTTGTATCCTTGAGCAAGATGCTTTACCATAATTGCTTTGTCCTTTGGATGGGACATTATGCCGTAGGTCCTGTGTAGTAGGTTTGGTAGTGCACATTAAAGAACCCAGAACACTTATTGTGGAAGAGCTCGTTAATTAACCCAGGTGTTTCTGGTTCACATAGCAAGCACCCTTCTTTACTGGTTTCCTCGGGCTTGCGAGCTACAATGAATATAGTTCACTTATGAGGCATGCTTGGTTTTGTTACCAGAAATATACAGTAATAATAACACAACACTCACGTACATACAAGTATACTAGTGTAACAGAATCAGTGAGTCCACCTGACTGCTTCTGTAATATATGTTTGTTGTGTTGTCATTTAGCCTTTGAGGCTAGGGTCAAAGTGTAATGCCATAAACTATTTTTGCAAAGTACATGTATACCACAAGTTATTTGGGTTAGTAAGCAGTTTGCAGCAGCTAATTCCCATTTGTTTTGAATCATTCAACCATGACACAAAGTTTAGACATTTTTAAATTTGTTTTGCCTTGTACTTTGTTTACGCCTTATTTTAAACCAATTTTCATCTTTAAAAAACCCTGTTCCTCATATTTTTGCATTGTTGAGTAATAAGGTATGTGTATTACATTTGTGTACATAGATTATAATTTAGAACCATTTTGTCCTATTAGGTTACAGTTTCCATAAAGATTCAATATTTGTGTCTGTTTCTTTCCAAACAGCAAGTTGATTTGTAAAAAGATAGAAGGGATGTTTGAGGACAACAAACCTGCTGCCACTTTGTACAGGTAAGCGGTCCAGCCTACACACAGGAGACTCCATTTTGACCAATTCCTCTCATCCAAAATGACAAACAAAATGACGGATGTACTTTATTTGGTTTTACCATACATGCCATATACAATGATATGTGATAAGCACTATATTGATCCCCTTGCACGATGCGCAGCACACTTACACGCGCCTATATCCTGTCCTCCATTTTGAGAGTCAAAATGTACACAACGGAATTGACCCCCAAAATGGTGGACATGGTTGAGGAGTATTGTGTAGAGGTGCATTAAGTGTCTGCAAGCGGCGTCAATACCTAGCCCGAACATCTGACGTCACACTTCGAGGCTCGTGAATATCGTCAGATATCTGCCTTGAGCGAAGGGCGGGATCCTGCCGAACGCACCTTTGACCTCGCATCCATTCACACGGTAGAGATTCGTAGTCACACACACGTGTAAAGGCATTACATTGTGTATAAACAACATTACTTACAAACATTATGTACACGTGCGCAGAGCATGCGGCAGACGATCGAAAAGTTCATGCTGATGGTGTAGTTTGACAAACACATCACCTCAGAGCAGACCAATCATAACACAGATATGGAAAGCTTACGTCACTGCCAGTTTATTATTGTATCCAATAAAATCATCGGGCCTTTCAGTCTAGGTCAATACCCAGCTATCACATTATGCTGAATATCAAGCCTATCGACCATGTCACCAATGACGCCATCTACACTTTGACAAACTCAAACCCTCTTGTGGGGTGTGTAAGAACTCGGCAGCTCAAGTTCCTTGGGCACATACTCCAAATTCCAGATGATAAAGCTGTCAAGATATACGCCTTACATACACTAATCTGTGGGAGAAGGAGACCAGGAAGGCTACGCACATCATATCAAAAATATGTTCAAAGTCTGCTTGGAGATAGTGAAGGCATGCTGCGACCAGACCAAGTCACAACACTTGCGGAAAATTGCAGTAAATTGAAGAAACTTGTAGTCGCCTGCTCCATTGCCAATGGATGATGATGATACTCAGTACTTTCCCTGGTCCTGCGTAGAAAAATCCGCAGGCAATGTCATGACCCCGATTGAGACCAACACTGATGATTCAGCCATCAGAACTTGAGTCCAATGCACTAGACTGCTCGGCCTCGACACACCTAAGTGTTTTGATTGCTGACAAAAACACCAAAAATAATTTATTCAATAATCGACTACAACTTGTGCTTTTGTCAGGCACAATGGTGGATGCGCCACATGTGACGTTCCATCATCAGTGTCTTGACATCATCAGTGTCTTGAGATCACAATGCCACTGTCCTCCATGTAAAGAGAAAGTGTTCAAATCCCATACAGTGACAAGATTGAAATTAATCCTTAAAATATGGGCCAGTAAAAACAAATGTAGTGAAACTACAAAAATAACTTGTCCCGCTGGCTAGTCATTGAAAAAGTAAAGGTAAAACCCGGTGGCGTGTCGTGGCCGAGCGTTTTAGTGCATCAGACTCAAGTTCTGGTGGCTGTGTCATCAGGATGTGGGTTTGAATCCCGGTCATGACTTATGTGTCCTTGAGCAAGACGCTTAACTATAATTGCTTCTCTTCACCCAGGGGTAATTGGGTATAGGGCAGAGATGTTTTTTGTGATTGATTTAGCTTGGTGCGGTACATATTTAGCAGCACAGGTTGTATACTTCCAAGGCAGCTGAGATTGTTTAAGGAATGAAATAAATGATCAGGGGTAATAATGATGGAGTGCCATGAGCGTCACTGAGTGACGGATTTGAGCACTACATAAGAAGCCACTATTATTATAGTTATTATTCAAGATTTATTTGTCGTTTCAATCTCTTTTGTTTTTACAGATGTCAACACTGTAAACGTCTCTTGACATCAGAGCTTCAATCCAAACTCAAGTGCATTGCAACAAGGTAAAGGCAACCTATTAAAATGTTAATACCTTGTTGTCTAAATCAGATGGCTAATATTCCACTAAGCTAACTACTAGCCCCTGGCTTATGATGCATTTGAAAAACCGCTAAACTTTCTTGGATTGTCCAATGGCTAGCATATAATTAAAACAGGAATGAGAAATGTCAGTGACTTTTATCTGAATTCAGACTTATTAAGTGTTTTACCATCATCAGAGGTGAGTTATGTGCATTATGAATACATCCTTATTGTCAGTAATCTAAAGGTCTTTTCACTTCAGGGAAATAAGCAGGGGGTCCATGGTCCTAAGAACACAACGTTGTCAAGTCAACATCATGTAAAATGTACCTCTGCTCTGCACAAGCTCGGGTCCCTAGTCTTTTTCTGACCACGATCGAGACCAGCGACAACAAAAACACAACATTGTGGAAATTCACCACGATCGTCTGTGCATGCTGTGTGAATGAACACCCCACGCACACAAACCAAAGACCATGGTTTAGCTAGAGCTACCACGCATGCGTGTAAGATGGTTGGTAATCAACACATGCAATAGCGATTCCATGCTAGCTGCGCAGATACCAGTTAGACGAACGATGTTGACCTCTGACACCCTGAAAGATGATGGATCTGTGACAAGGGAGGTTGGTTTCTGCGTCGTGTGAACGGTCATATTCGAGTTTGACCAACGTCCGTGGTCAATGCAACTGGCGCCCGAGTCCAAGGACCCTAGTTTGCCCTTTGTTGTGTTTGAAAAGGGCTTTAGTGTTTTGTGAAATCGAGCCATGGATATTGAAATTTATTCTTCGGGCTGTTCTCTTTTTCTATTATTTTTACAGGATGAGTATAAATAGACAAGGGAATATTACATACCATCATCAGAGGTGAGTTATGTTCATAATGAATACATCCTTATTGTCACGGTAATTATTGAATTATAAAATAAGATCAGCTATTGGAGTCGTCAAACATCAAATTAAACTTTTATAAACTATTTATATAGAATCATCACCAAAAGTCCACACATGGCTATAATGTTGAAAATATGAAATAAAATAACTTAAACAAATCAACAAAGAAAACCAAAAAGATCTTCTTTTTTTCCCCTGCCATTTTGTTTTGTTTTGTAAATGGACATTGAAGGATTGACATTTTTGTTAATGTACACTTTGAACAAGATTTGAACATTTCATTTTTTACACATCACATTTTAGTGGTATTTGAATCTTCATAGTTTAAGATTCTCATTTAACCCCTTTCACTCCAGACAAATTTCCCTGGGAAATTCCTTGGAACATTTGGTTGACCTTTTCACACTTGAACCCTGGCAAACTCCCAGGAAAAAGCCATTTCCCGGGAAATAGTTACCCCTGCTTGGGAGTAGGGTTAAGGGAGATAACCCTGGGGTTAGTCTGCTGTGTGGTCATTCTTCCCAGGAAAATTGCAATGGTTGTGAAACGAATGTGGGGTAGTGGTGGGGTTAAAAATCACCTGAAATTGCCAGGTTTTTATTTCCTGGAAATTTTCTCTGTAATGTGAAAAGGGCTTTGGACATAATAATATTCAGAATTCTTCAAGCAACTTTGCATAGCAATATGTTTAGACTGAACAGGTTTTGTGCACACTGAATGCTAATATTGAGTAGTAAATGATGACCTGAGTGACAACTGATACATTTTGTGTTGCACTTTGCTATGCTATACAAGGGAAATCGTTCACTGTTCTCAGTTTCTCACAATGTTCACAAGTACCCACTTTCCTTTCGCAGAGATCCTTCCTGGGACATCAACGACTACCTTCTGGGCGTCCGAGCAGACTGCAAATCATGGAGGGAGGTATACTGGCGTCTCTGGGCCACCGTCAATCACCTTACCTGCTCAAGATGTAAGCTGGTGTTCCCTTGCAGTGAGCTGGGACACTGTAGGTTCCATCCGGAACCGCCGAAGTTCGATAACCTGGTCGAGATGGTCAAGTCGTCTGCTATTGGGACGTACGGATGCTGTCAACAGAAAACGCTGAGATTCGATCCTCTAAATCAGAACACGGTATGTGGAATCCTAAGACACTAGAGCTTCATCACGGTTCAGCCTTCTTGGTTTGTTTCCCATTCAACTCAGTTGGGAAAAACTAATGTTGGGAAAAACTGTAAAACTCGTCTGTCAATTTTCTATTCATGTCACTTCCTCAGGCTCCGTTTCGGGAAGGGTCAAATTGCATGCGACACTTAACAGTTGTTTGTACTAATAGATTTTACATTGAGTACCGATATGTACTGATTGCGTTATATGAAAGTAGCGTCCACTTAAGCCTGCGCACCATGCGTAAGCCTGTACGCCACATGTATGTTTAAACAATCCTCATATTATGTTTATGTCGCACGTGTAAACGTGGCCACATGATCTCCTCTCGACTTATCAGAATGGATAAACTGTCCTGGGTATTTAAGAATCAAGGTTAATATCGTTTTGCACTACAGTGTCTTGTTAAGGAAGGGGGTATAGATGGGGTTTGAGTGGGTATTTGGTGTTCTGGCCAGGATTGTTTGTTGAAGGGAAAAGGTGAGGGAAGGTAAGAAGTGATAAATTGTCGAATGGTACATGGGTCCTTCTATCAAAAGTGTGTGGATGAGGACGAGACAAAGATGAGACAGATGTGCATCATCCCAAAATTAGAGAACGTAGGCATCAGAACCCGATTTCATGGAGCTACTAAAGCACCAAAGAAGCTAAGCAGAGTTAACTTATGCTTACCAAAAAAGGTTACCAGCCAAAGTACCATTCCACATAGGTAAGGTAAGGTAAGGTTCATTTTATTAGCAACCACATACGGTTGGATTCGTTATAAAAAAATACATTAAAACTTACAAAATACATCACCAAAACTTTAAACAAATCATTAATCTATACATGTACCATATTTGACTGGTATTCTGCTTATTTTTTGTTTAGTAGGAAAAATTTAAAGCACTATTTGCTGCTTATTATAAGCAGCTGCATGAAATTGCACCTTGCTGTCTTTGGTGATAGTTTGTTGTCATCACTTCCTACACAGGGATGTCAAGTGAGAGACCACATCGTCATGATAAGCAAACAAGACGAGACGGATGCAGATGAAGCTTCTCATCATTCCAAGCATTCTAAGATGAGTAGAGAGGCGGAGATCTTAGACATTCTTCTCCAACGTAAAGATATCATGTGCAATCCTCCCAAGTCTCCAGAACAAGAGAGGTATTTATCATCTCAATTTCAAGTGCAAAATTGTCAATTACAACTGTAACTGTGTATTTTAACTTTTTTACTTTGAATATTGTAACCACTGTGCAATTCAGCCTCCGGGCTGCAATATGGTGAGAATAAAAAAAAGCTAAGCATAATTAGTTTATGCTTACCAAAAAAGGTTACCAGCCAAAGTACCCTTCCACATGTACCATCTGTGACTGATATCCTGCTTATTTTCGCTTAGCAGAAAATTGTAAAGCACTATTTTGCTGCTTATTATAAGCTGCTGTATGAAATTGCACCTTGCTGTCATTGGTGATAATGTGTCGTCAGTTTTCTTCGATTGGTAGTTTTTTCAAGGGACATTTAAGGTGTGTGTCAACAATAGTAATAACTGGCCACAAGAGTTGCCTACTTCCTTTTCAAATTGTTGTTAAATTTGCATCGGTGATAAAGAATAATATTTGTGTTTTTACCCATACACCGATGTCTGTTAATTAAGCACTGTATACTCAGTACTTTCCCGAGTCCTGTGACCTACTTCAACTCTACTAAAAGAGTTGAGATGTAAACATGGTATCTACAGGGAAGTAACTATTACTAGTAAACTTGTGGGTATAACCCTGTGTGAATCTCTTTTGGGAGGAGTGTTGGCTCTGAAAAGAGTTGTTGTGTGGTCTCAGCATTTCGAACAGTATACTCTGCTCGTCTTCATAGTATCTACAATTTTGTCACTGACGCCATGAACTCACACAAATATTGAAGGATATTGATGTTATTAAAAGCGTTTAACTTAAGACGCAGTTTTCTTTAATTGGTAGTTTTTTCTAGGGACATATAAAGGTGTGTGTCAGTTCGTGGTGTCGGTGACAATTTAAACACTAAAACCAAATTTCTGTTTCGTGTTATCCTTCTCTGTTATTCGTGACTTTGTAACTGTTTGATTTGAAGATGGCAGGATATCAATCTGTTCAAGAGTGAAGAGACACTGTGCGGACTTGGGGAGGATGGCATATGGGTCAAAGGTCACATACAGAACATCTTCCCTGATGATCATCTGCCAGCGAGTAACCAGGTAACGATGACAGTGATGTCACTCCCTGTCTCCGTATATGTGGCATATTATCTGGGACAGGCATGATATTCTTCCTGCTTTAGTCTAATTTCCGATATTTTTGCACTCAGAAAGGTCAGCAAAATGGTTGATATTGAATAGCATGAAAACTGTTTAAAAGCCTATACCATATACAGAGTTTGCCCTTAACTTTTTTAGTGACTGGCCAGCAGGACCAGTTCGCTGGTCATTTTACTAGTCCATCACCTTTTTCACAGGTCCATATTTCAATTGAAATAGGGATGCTTTTCAACACTGAACTAGCCAGCCAGCAGACCACTTGGAGTGAATTGTGACTGATCCTCTGGTGCTTTAATTGGCATTTGGCCAGCGGACCACTGTTAAGGGAGAACGCTGATATATACATATAGGCCAGCACTTGTACTACTTTTTCCTACTTTTTCCCAAGGACCAGATATCATGCCTGCTGAGAGCAGGACTTTGGTTTTGTTGTGATTATGCTAGTTTGTTGTGGAGGGGAGTGGGTGTGACCCACTAAACTTTCGTCTGTCTGGTTAAGTTAAAAACTGTACATACCCGTACTTGTTTCCTTGTTTAACTTTCGGTTGAACAAAGAAAATTTACTAAAAGCGGGATTTGAACCTGTGACTTTCAGATTAACGTGCTGGCTCTCAACCAACTGAGCTATCTAGCCCTAATGCTGGCAGTCTCCGTATTTTGTCAATTGCTTTGTTCGGGGGTGCCAGTCAGGAGCCACACAACCTGTAGCCTGTATAGCCAGGGATTACACCCAAGTATACGATGCAACTTGGGAAGCGGCAGCAGAGGGATCATCTTAAGGGGATGCAACTTTTTATTTCAAATATCAAGTAATAAACCACAAGTCCCACTCTTGTAAATTTTTCTTGGTTCAACCCAAAATTATTAAAAACAATTTACCCAGTCAGTTTCCCTTGTGGTTTAGAAAAAAACAATTTTTTTAAAGTTTTTGCAAGAAGTGCCTGGTTGTCATTAAGGTTCTGGCGCATATTCAGTAAAGTTGTTCCTGGCGTGTCGTGGCAGAGCAGATAAGAACATCGGACTCAAGCTGTTGTGTCTGATCAGCAGAGTGTGGGTTCGAGTCCCGGTCGTGGCACTTGTGTCTTTAAGCAAGACACTTAACCATTATTGCTGCGTCCTTCGGATGGGACGTAAAGCGGTAGGTCCCGTGTGTTGTGTAATGCACGTAAAAGAACCCAGTGCACTTATCGTAAAGAGAAGGGGTTCGCCCCGGTGTTCCTGGTTTGATCGGCAGCATATTGCGCCAGCAGCACCTTGTAAACCATTACATGAGGAAAAAGTTCTCATACTTCAAAACGCAGCTCCGCATAACTAAAAAATACTGAGAGCTTTGATATGCCCCTAGTGGTGTGATAAAGCGCTACATAAGAACCAAGTATTGTTGTTATTATTTTCTTGACTCTGATTTGTTGCTAGCCTGATCACAGTAGGAGTCGAGACACCATGGCGGGATCGTCATCGGACTTTGATTCCAGCGATGATGAGATGGGAGATGAAGAAGTTACCGCCAAAGGTAAAGCAAGATAATAAGATGTCTAGTTTAGCATGGGGTAGGGGTCTGTAATAAAAACAAATTATATACCAGACACAGAGATTTTTGTCACTCATTCATTCATTTGCCCTTTTATACTGTCGTGCAATACAGAATTTAATATTGGAGTCCAATATGGATAATTATTGGCCACTACCCAGTGTCGTTCCCAAATTAATCATTCCCAGTCCGTTTGTCCAAACGAGGTAAGGTCGTGTCAAGATACTTACAACCAATATCGTCTAAAATGACACCACTTGTAACTATACGTGTATGCATGATTGTACATTCCAATTTATCTAGTCTTGTAAATACCTAAATATGATTCTTTTAATTTTCCTTTTTCTGTTATCGACACTCAGTTATACTATTTATATGTATTTATGGCTCTATAGCAAAACTAAATGTGAAAAGCAGTTTAATTACAAAAAACATTTGTTGTGCTATGTTTGCTGTATGCATTATACCTTTCTCTGTACTTTCATTTCATCAATTAATATTGTTATTGTTAAAAACTAAAACCAATTAATTTATAAACTAAAGGGACCAGGCCCTGCATAAGCCTAGGCTTTTTCCTGGTGCCCTCCACTTATCACCCATTGTACCCAATGCATGTATGTTTTATGATTATATATTGTGATATTTGGAAAATAAAACAAACAAACAAACAAACAAGATGGACAAGGTTGGTGTCTACATGGAGTTGTCCACGTTTTTTTAGAAGGTTTTTTTAGAATGTTCTGAGTGTTGGATGGATGAGTTTCTGTGTCTATTTGTGTTTATTGTGAAACAAATTCAAATGACAAGAATCTATGTGTGAATTATATGAAACAAACATTGCACTCATTTCATTCAGGCATTGTTGCAGAATATAATAAATAGAAAACAACGTTTTTAAACCCCTCAAAATAATGACTTTTAATATTTAGCCTGCATGCCCTTTAACTTGACTTAGAGCTTTATTTAGCAACTGTCACTGCCCCCACACCCCCAGGTTTCTACACCTCTGCCAGAAATATGTATTGTATTATTTGACATTTACCAACCGTCACTGCCCCTCACACCCCCCTGGTTGCTAGTTGCTACACCCGGCCAGAAATATGCATTGTATTCCTTGATTGAAGTTAATACCATTACTTCTTGATAATAAATCCCCCAGTTTCCAAGCATCGTCATAAGCGATTGATACGTAAGATGTCCAGTAAATCATCAATGGGAAGAGACAAACACAACTCAGTCACGTCTGTAGATAGCTCTGCCTCAAGCATTGGGTAAGTCTCTCTCAGTTCAGGGCCAAAGGTCATCAAGCCTGTGAGCACAACAAACTTGCTAAGCACAGACAAATCTTGCTGAGCAGCAACAGGTTGCCAACCAACATTCCATAAAGTTTATGTTGTTGGAAGAAAATAAACAAAACAACAAATGAATCAACTCAAAGTATTTTTTAGTATAAGCCTGCATGTCCATTTACATGTTGAAACGCGTTTTGGATGGTTTCAGGTTTCAGGTACCTGATTGGCTGCATATTGCGCCACAGCACCTTTTAAATCATTACATGGTGCTATGCAAAGGAATAGGTCTCATACTTCAACCATGCTTCAACACGTAACTCCACTTACCTTCTGCCGTGTGCTATCAGGGAAGCGACATCTACTGCGACCTTCAATCGCCAACTCAAAACTCACCTATTTCCCAGCTTATGATTTGTTTGTTGTACTGCATTTTCTGTGTTTCATTGTATTTAATTATGTTGTTGATGTGAGTCGCTGTGTTCTTTGTAGAGCGCCATGTAAATGCCTTATATTATTATTATTATTATTAGGAAAAATACTGAGCGCTTTGAGACACCCATCAGGAGTATAAAGCGCTATATAAGAACTGCGTATTATTATTATTACCGGTATTATTTAAAAAAAAATTAAACAAAATTACAACCACTGGAAGAACTGCTGATGTTGCCGAATGCAAAGTAGTACCCTTTGTGTTTCTTGTGTAGAGCGGGATTTGAACCTGCGACCTCCGGGTTTATGTGCCAGTGCTCTACCAACTGTCTAGGGCGGGATTTGATCCTGCGACCGATTGATCAACGTGCTGTTCTCTACTAATGTCAGCGGTCTCCCTATTTTGTCAATATCTTTGTTCGGGGTGCCAGCCATAAGATAATGACAAAGTAGGGAGATCGCCAATGTAGGGCTAGTTAGCTCAGTTGGAAGAGCGCCGGCATGTTATTCTGGAGGTCGCAGGTTCAAATCCCACTCTTGTAAATTTGTCTTTGTTCGCCCGAAAATTGATTTATAATTACCCTGTCAGTTTTCCTTTAGGTTTTATTTATTAAAATAAATTTATTATGAAAAAGTAATATATGGAAGTAATAATGATGAACTGAGCTTTGAAACCCTAGTCTAGTTTTTTGTTTTTTTTGTTTTTTTGTTGGGGGAAGACTGTTGGGGTGTTTGTTTGTTTGTTTGTTTGTTTGTTTGTTTGTTTGTTTGTAGTTTGACGATAGTCTACAACTACTATAGGTCATATTGATTGGTAAGAAGTTTGAAATGGCTAATTTTGTTTTCTTTTGTTTGTTTTTTTTAGTTACAGGAGTCAGTGGGATCCTCAACGCTCTCTGCGTTTTAACCAAGATGCCCAGAGAGAGGAAGGTGAGTCATAGTAATGTCAGTTTTAATTTTCTTACATAATTTCCTTCTTTTAGTTGGGAATGCTAACATAAGCATGATACAACTAAACCAATAAATGTATGTTCGGTTTGCGATAACACCATCATACCTGCCAACGGTTCAGATTTAATTGGAATTGTCCAGATTTTTGAGATTACAGACCGCAAAAAATCAGAACATTCCTATTTCTGATAATGACAGCAATGAAAAAGATCAAAAAATTCTGGCAAAAAAAGGGTGCCATTTGCTTGCGACAGCATAGATTTTCTTATGGGTTACAATGACTTTTGTACATTGTTTTAAATACAGACATAATTTGTATGTGTACATGTAATAAGCTTTACTGGCACGACTTCTTGCGTCGCTATCTGTGGACTCATGAAAGTGGTGTTCCTACTTCTGAGGTTTCAATGTTGGCAGGTATACACCATGTGTCTACGTTGCTGTGTAGATTTGTTCTTTGAGAACTTGTCTTGCTATTTATTCTATTGCTGCGGAGTAGATTTCGGAATTCGAGAGACTACTTAGTTCTGAAAAGAACTGTCCTGCTTATTAACTACTACCTGGGCAGGGGGTAGAAATTCGGCCAGGACTACTACTTTTGCTTAGTGGATCGAGGGGACTTCTCCTTATTAACTTCACTGCCACGGAGTGCGTTCATAATTTGTCTGAACGTTTCAACTAGCCTGCTTTTGTCATTGTCACCATGCAATGCCTCATATCCCATAAACCAATCAAATAAAGGCTGTAATTTCATAGCTGTATACAGGCCTGTGATTTATCAAGATTGTTCTTGAAAGACTCTTGACCAAACCTTCAGGTATCTAATTGAAATGATGTAGTGAGTCTTATCGTCATGATGCTTTCGCCATAATGAACTCATTATGTCAACTTGTAAATCCGTTCTCTTTCTGATAGATTTGAAGCGGAGTCAGATGATGGTGAACTATCTAGCTAAGATGAGAACGGACGTCACAGAGAGAAGCGATAAGTCCAAACCCAAGGAGGTAAGATCCAGATTATGGAGGACATGCTTACTTGTAAATCCCACAATGGTCATGATCAAAGAGATGCACGTACCCATGGGTTCAGATAATGTATTCCAGATGTACTTGAATGAATGATATAGCAATTTCTTGTAATAAAACAAAGGTTTCTTCCTACAGGAACTTAAGGCCGCACACACAGATTTTTGAGGGGTGGGGGTGGGAGGGCTTTTTAGAAAAAATTTATTGAGTTTTGTTGACATGGCAAAATACAAAATAATTTACATGAATAAAGAAATCATCACAATCACTATAAAACAGAGGGTTTTGATGTTTGTAATTGTTTTGTTTAACCCTTTTAACTCCTAGATGACATTTTTCGAAAAACTAAAACGCAGTGTAGCCTAACTAAATATGTGAAGAATTGTTCTTGTTTTTGCCAACATGAATAACATTCTTCAAACATCTTTTCCAACCTAACTGTGCGTGCGGCGCAGAACGGAGTAAAATTTGACTGAAATATTATTGAAAAGGCCATTTTTTATGATTACACAGTCTATTATTGGAAAGTGTCTTGTTCTGAACTAGAAGAATTACAACCAACTAGGCCAGGATTCAAATCTTTTGTTAACCCATGGAGGATACAATTTCCTTCCTCCATGGTTAATGCTTTGCATTCTATACAGTTAAGCTAGGATGCGCAATCTAATGGGATATTAATTACCAACCCCCACCTGTTTTATCTGTAGTTTGCTGGAGGTTTATTCAGTCGTCTTGACTTTCAGTTTAAAAACTCCTCACAAATCTCCAAACCAACATCACAGGTCACACTTCAAAGGTAAGCCCTCCATTATTTTAACATTCAAGGTTAATTTTGTTATTAGTCTGTTTCTACAGGTAATCAAACAAATTTAATGAGTTTCCACAAGAACGTTGTCTTTGTCTAATTCAAATAAAAAACTCTGTGGCCCTTTTTGAAACTTGGGCCCTGGCTCAGGATCTGGCTTAGGATCTGGCTTAGTCTCTGTCCATTATATTTAAAACGTGTGCTTTCTGCACTGGAGTTCAAGCAGGCAGACTGAGCCGAAGCCGGAGCCAGAGTTTCGAAAAGGGCCTATCACTTTCCTTTCAATCTGACATTGTATTGTGCTGTTCTTGATTTAGGTAATAGTGTAAGAAACCTTATAATTTCAAAGACCATTTCATAACATGACTTAAAATGGTATGGACTTTTGCTGCTGCTGATTTGCTTAAAAAGTCTACTTGTGCCACAAGTTGACCAACTTCTGAATGTTGGACTTGTGCAGTTGCGTGAAGTTTTGTGAAAGTTGCTTCTTAGATAAGATAAGTCTGGACGTTTCAAATAGTGTGCTCTGTTCATCTTCAGGGCCCAATTTCATAGAGCTGCTTAAGCAGAAAATATTGCTTAACAATTTTCTGCTAAGAGCAGAAATGAGCAGGATACCAGTCGAAAATTGTACATGTGACATGGTAGTTTGGCTGGTAACCTAATTCTGGTAAGCAACATTTTTTTGTGCTTAAGCAGCTCTATGAAATTGGGCCCTGGATAGGAAATGAGGTGGTTGTTTCCCGTAAACTAGTTTAACTCTCAACATATTTTTAAACAATTTATTTCAGGGCGAAAACAAGAGCTAATCAGCTGCGTACAACTTGATGTTGGAGGATTTCCCCATGGCAGGAAGAGAATATTTTGATTGGTCAGTTTAGTTTTCTCAACACGTTTGAATAAATAGGATATCAAAGAGAGGCTAGAGGGAAAGTAGTCTGGTACCCTCATCACATAATGTGCATGAATCTGTGTCCGAATTGGTGGCTACGGCTGGATCGCCCGCCGCGTCATTATACGTTAACCCTTTAGAGACCGTTCATTTCTGTATAACCATCACCATATGATTGGCTGCATATTGCGCCACAGCACCTTTTAAACCATTACATGGTGCTATGCAAAGGAATAGGTCTCATACTTCAACACGTAACTCCACTTACCTTGTAGGAAAAATATTGAGCGCTTTGAGACACCCATCGGGAGTATAAAGCGCTATATAAGAACTGCATTATTATTATTATTATTATTATTACCATACGCCTAGACAATTCTAATCTTAGAGATTTTTGGCTACGTTATACTCAGGAAAAATGTCAGGAAAATTAATATGAAACAGAAATACATGGTTTTGTTTCAGAATTGTAGATTCTAAGTTAACATGGGAAAGTTGGAAAATGTCAGTTCTGTCCGATACCTTTTCTTTGACCCTCTGCTTTGAGCAGGAGTAGGTCAAATTTTACGGCTGTTTGCAGCCGCTATGGGCATTTTTGTACAAGCCGTTTGCGGCTACCATCTCCAAAGGGTTAAAGTACTGTACAGGACGTCCTTAATAATAATAATAATAATAATAATATAACGTATTTGTATAGCACCTACTGCAGGCCAGCCTCTAAGCGCTTTAAGGTATTATTTCTTGCAAGGTATGTGGAGCTACGTTTTTGAAGTATGAGGCATGTTCATTTAGCCTTAACAACACCCTTAGCAACAGCAGTAGCTGTAGCTGAAGCTGCCAATTCGGATACTGCCCAAGTATTCATTTCTGTTGATGCACACAGAATGTGACAGGGCTGGCTTTGTATGGAGAAAGGGGCCAGACTATTTTGCCTGCAGGGCTTTTTTCGTACGAGGGAAACAAGAATGACGGAACCTTCTAACGTAATCCTTGAGAAAAACGTTTTGTTTAAAGTACACTTTAGTGTCAAGTTTGTTGCATAGTATTCCATTGTGTAAATATTTTTAATTTATTTAAATATCGAGTTTGATAATTTTATCTGTATATTATATTTGAAAGTGTGTTACTCTTATGAATGTTCAATGTTGAGTTTTACTCCAGAATGAACCCAATGTATATTGATAAAGTTGTTTTAATTTAACTTTTATGTGTTTTTTATGTTTCATTACATTTCATTTCATTTATTAATTCTGGTTGTGAAGCCAAGGACTCTCAGAAAAGTGAACTTAATCATTATACTAGCCAAGAACCCCATGGAGAGAATTCAGTTTTAGACGTGGGAGGAAAACCCCAGAGAAATTCTCCAGGGAAAACCCACGCAGTGAGGAAGGGACTGAAAACCCAATCCACATAGTGCCCCCGGCATGACTCAAACCGGGGTCCTAGAGGTGGAAGGCGAGGAAAGATACCACTCACCAACCCGACCACCCAATGTTCACGCCTTAATACAGGTCTGTGATTTGTGATTATTCCTGAATCTTTTCTTTTCATGGATTGCCCTTTGCCTTCAGATTTCCTTACAAGAAATAAAATAACGTCAAAAGAGTAGAGACATAGCCCATTTTTATATCCAAACCTTTAGTATTCTGTTTAAAGGTATCGTACACGTTTGGTAATGACTAAAAAAAAATATTAGCATAAAAACTTACTTGGTAACAAGCAACGGAGAGCTGTTGATAGTATAAAGCATTGTAGGAAACGACTCCCTCTGAAGTAACATAGTTTTTGAAAAAGAGGTAATTTCTCACTAAAATAATAAAGACTTCTTGCAAGAAGCCTTTTATTTCTATCTGAAAGCACACAAATTTGTACAACAAGGGTGTTTTTTCTTTCATCATTTTCTTGCGATGACCAATTGAGCCCAAATTTTCACAGGCTTGTTATTTTATGCATATGTTGGGATACACCAAGTGAGAACACTGGTCTTTGACAATTACCAAACGTGTACGATGCCTTTAACTTGACGTAGAGAGTCTTTAGGCTAATTTACACTTTAATTTTGTTGTTGCAATTACACCATGTAAACAACACCAAACTCATAAGTAAACAAGATACAGAATAAACAGTGACTCAATTTGTTGTCATCTTTCGGAGCACCAGATGGCACTTTATTGACCTCAAAAACATAAACATCAACAATTTAGTTAAACCAAAACAACAAAACCAACTTGAAATCAATCCTGTCAATTTCAAATGCCAAACCAGAATATAAAGGCCAAATCATACATTGATTAATATACATGTATGTAACTTAATTTCTAAAAGTCAAAATATAATTATCTCTTACTAAAAAAGTACCAATACTATTTATGTCACAATCAGACCAGGTTTCATAAAACCTTTAAAGGTAGGGTCATAGATTGGTTTTTATCAACGTAATGCTTATTTATAGGCAAAATTGTAAAGAAAGATACAATAAAAGTCACCTGTGAAAGTTTCAGCTGAGTACAGTGTCTACTTGCTGAAAAAACAGCAAAAAAACTATCACGGTATTTTCACCTGAACGTTGAATCCATCCGATGCAAATTTAACATCTATTAAATTGTCGCGGTCCCCACTGCTAAAATATAGGATTCGAACTCTAGCTACCGGGCGATCTCGGTGGTCTAATTGGTAAGACGTCTGCTCTAGAATGGCAAAGGTCGTGGGTTCGAATCCCACCCGAGTAATATGCCTGTGATTTTGTTTCACAGGACTCGAGAAAGTACCGAGTATAAAGTGCTTTACACACATCGGTGTATGAGTAAAAAACTAAATATAAGAATCCATCCATGTTAATAGCGAGGTGACAGCGGGTACCAACCACATCTGTTGCCGCAGCATTCGCGATGGGACACCAACCCTCAAACATCTGAGAAAACATGCATGAATCGTTTCTCATATTCCTTCGAAGGGAATCCTTTCTCAAAATAGTTTATACTATCAACGGCTGCAGTGCCTCTCACCAAATACATTTTGATGGTCATTAATTTGTGGGAGTATTTACCAATCTATGACCCTACCTTTAAGTTTACTGAATCAAGAGAAGACCTCCATCCCTCTCAGGCCATTCTCTCTCCTCCTGCTCTCCTCATCATATTTATGAAACTTACAAATATTTGTCTGCCTTGGTAAGCATAAAAAATATGCTAACCGTTAAACAGCTGAATAATATTATGTACTGGTTTTTAATATTCCTTTATCATATTATTAAATTACAAGTTAACTAAACTTGATTATTGTTCTTTGGTCTCAAACCATTTGCAATTATTTGAAAGAAATATCGGTGGAATCAAATTAGATATATAGATATATAACAAATTTTTAAAAAGCAATAAGTTGTAGGCACTTGTTGAAATGCATTGATTTATTCTTTGTCCCGAAGCAAAAGCAATGCATTTCAATGATCTTAACAATTTCAGGAATTAAACTTAAATAACTTTTACTCAAAAAGTACGAGCTCGGCTTTAAAAACATGAAAGACCAATAAGCCCTTTGAAATAGAACACTTGCACTGGCCGCCATTGCTCAGGTCAAAATGTGTACTTGACAATGAGAGGTTTTCCTTTGACCTTGTTGAGGGCGCTGTTTTAGCTTGTGCAAGGCGTTTTTACATCTAAAAGTCCTGTCAAATGAGGCAGTTTACGGGAAACCTATTCCAGGCAATCTCCAAGAAGAAAAAAACATTCACCATTGGACGGAACAGTGATTTATAATACAACAAAACAGCAAGTTATGTACAAGGAAACTTCCAAGGATATTTACAATGACTCAAGGAAACGAACAAACTACCAGAAGTCCGAACCTCCTGTCAGCATTTGTGACTTGGGATTATTTAATTATATGAATTCTGTAATCAAGTCAACTGGACTTGCTATTAATTGTAAGGATGGTTTTACGTCCTATCCTGGACGCATCATCACGTCAACTGATCTTGTGACTGCAAAAGGTTAATGACCCATTTTGGGGTCAATGAATTTTGGATTTGGATTATTTAACCTTTGAATTGTTGAATCTTTTACATTTGTTTCATCTCCATGAAGTAAAGATACCTTGACGATCCAGCCACAAATTTAGGGATGGTGCCTCGTCTGTTGTTGTCCAAGCAGTAGACGCCACGAGGGAGATCCACCAGCCGGCCGGTTGTCTGAGAAAAAGACGAGGGAATATGATTATTACAATTTAAATATATGAATACATGAATACAAATCACAAACATATATAACTTCATACATGAATAATAATCTGAATCAATGAACAAATGAAAACAAATACATATGCCAACTGACAAGACAATCTGCTGCCACCAAGTGTCTCCATATTTCTTTTTGTTTCAGTTGGTTTAATTACGCACAACAATTCTTCTAATTAAAAAATCTGGGGCCAATTTCATAGAGCTGCTTAACGCCGATTTTGTGTTTACTGTACGAGTTTCAATTTCATAGCGCCGCTAACTGTAAGCACACAAAAAGGCATGCTAACCTTCCGGTGCTTACTGTATGAAAATGAATAATGTAACAATGCAAAACCATTGTGAACACACAAGCTGGCTGCCTAATTTTCTTGCTAACTTGTGAAATACACTTAAGCAATTTTGTTCTGCTACAGTAAGCATGAAAATTTGCTTAACGTTAAGCAGCACTATGAAATTGGCCGCTGCACCCAATTTCATGGCACTGCTTACGACAGAATTCTGCAATAACGGTGCCCTGTAAAAATGCATAATACGAAAGGGCTGTGAGCCTGGAACTGTGGTGAAAATGGCCCCTACATTACAACTATTTTGAGAAGAAGTCAAATTAGACCTAATTAAGTTGCAGTTGCCTTTGCTAAAAAAACTTTTGAGTTCTTCATCAGCACTTATTCACGAAGGTGATTGGTTCTGTCCATAGATTCAGAGTTAGAATGAAAATCACACTATATACAACACAATGTGTCAATTCTTTTCATTACCTGGAGTGTTCCTCTGTCGATGATCCTGACCATGTTTGCATCACACCCTCCTACCAAGATGTTATCTTTACCCAGCCACTGAGCACAGTAAAGCTAAAGAGAGAATCAACAAACAAAAACATCAGAAGACAAAACAAAAAATCACATAAAATCATCTATTGTGGGCATCCCTTAGAAAAAAAGTAAGGACATTTTATTGCAAAAAAATGTTGATGGCCTGATGTTTTGACCCTGCTAGGGTCGAAACGTGAAGCCGTTAACATTTTGTTTTTGTCTTTATACCATAGGTCCTTTTGGTTGGTAAGCATTTTGCAGCAGCTAATTCTATTTTCTTGTTCATGTTGTTGGAACCAAATCTAATAAATCACATTCAGCAATAGTGAGTTACCCAAAGAGCAATCAGCTGAAATTGTGAATTCTTACCAGTGAATTATTGAAGTCTTGGGGCACAGTGCGTATCAGACTACCCGAGGTATAGTCCCAGATCTGAAGATTTAAATCTTTCCTCCAGGATCCAGTCACGATGTGATTATGGTACGGATCAATGTCCAAGGCATCACCGCATACATGAGGGCCAATGAGTTTCCTGTCATGAAAATCAAACAATTTTAGGGTGAACAAATGAAAACTGACTTGGAGCTGGATTTACTTCAACCTGCCACCTCTGGGTTTACATGCCAGCACTCTACCAACTGAGCAATCTAGCCCTATGTTGGCCGTCTCCCTATTTTGTAAATATCTTTGTTCAAGTCAGGAGTTATGCAACTGTATACTGCCATATAGCCAGGGATCACAACCAAGTTTATGATACAACCTGGGAAGCGGCATTGTAATAAACCATAAGGGAAACTGACTTGTCAATTTTTCGTTGTTCAAGCCACATAATAATTACCCACACTTTTTACCCAGTCAGTTTCCTATGTGGTTTGTTACTTGATATAAACAAAGTAAACAACAAGTGTATCATAATTGGTACCAATCCAACTCTCTATCAACCACTTTCATGTGGGAATTAACAATGTATCTCATAACTGCAAGCACCACAAACAAAATACCTCGCACAGCAGTCAAAATGGAAGCAGTATATTTCAATTTTGATAGGCCACTTTCATTTTGTGAAGAGCACTTCTATTGGAAAATCTTTAGGTTTATGGGAATGTTTTGAAGGGGCACCAAGGCCAAGACCAGGGGCAACAAGAGGCCATGGCCTTCGTGACCTCATGTAACTCCAGGCCTGATGGTGTTTACGTCAACAAATTCAAAGCGTTGCATGTTTTTGTTGGACAAAGCAGAAGACTACGCCGGGCGCTGGCCTCAAATCTTGGAACAGGTTCAATGCTGGATGGGCCAACAACCTTGTAGATGCATTACCTTTTGGAATGTTCTGTTCGGGTGTCCCAGAACTGCACGGTGTCATCCCAACCTCCAGATACAAACTCGTCTGATTTGTTGGGGTGAAACTTGAGAGAGAAGATGCGGGAACGATGTCCGTCCATCACATTCATGGAAGGACTGAAAACAAAACAAAATGAGTTTATCTACCATTAAAGAAGAGTGGAGTTGAGGGTTGACAAGTCCTTCTTAGGGTTAACAGACTTGTCAATTTTCCCTTCAAAATACAACTGCTTGTTTTGTTTGATTCTTTTGGACTGAGGACTGCATAAACTGATCAAGCTTTGGGATCATCAGGCATGTCACCATAATCAGAGTGCATCATGTTGGGAGTTACCATTTATACATGAACTTAAAGGCACTTTACTCAAAATATATATTAGCATAAACCTTACTTGGTAACGAGCAACGGAGAGCTGTTAAAACATTGTGAGAAACGACTCCCTCTGAAGTAACGTAGTTTTTGAGAAAATGTATACAAGTAATAATAGAGAAGGTCAATTGAACAAAGCTGTAAATATGGAGGCATATTCAAAAGATGCCTTTATACAAGACGATAACTATACTTCTAAACAGAACTTAAGTACAACGGAATACACTTGACAGACAGGTACGGAACAGGACAAACAAACAAAGCTAACGCGACCTAACGGAAAAAGAAGGTAAATCACAACTAGAAACTCACAGAGGTGAAGGATGAAAAAAATAACAATCAAGTCAAAGCGTGAAAAGTGCCTTTTGTTTTCATAACGTGTGTAATACTGATGTGGACCACCATGGACCAAAACAGTTATGTGTGTTTAAAATTTCTTTTTTTACCTCTTTTCTGAAGTTTTCCAACATGTTTGATACCTAAACTCAATGCATGCACAGTTGTAAGCAAATCCACAGAGCATGACAGCTTTCTGGGTTTTGCTGGTTATTTCATATTTAAACACCTCACTCCCGTCTGACCATTGTTGCATTTTTAAATTGCCATCTACCTTTTGAACAACCTCTCGTTGGGTCTCCTTGTAATTCCTACCTCCATTGTTAACACCTAGTTAAACTGTCTCTACAGCACTTTCCACGTACCTTGGTTGACAAGTGAATATCCTCTTTCTGGTTGTATCATCATAGACATGAATCTTTTCGTCACTTCCAGCAGTGACGTACATCGATCTATCCTTATTGTATGCCACCGTTAACGTCTGCCGGGTCTCGTGTGTAGTATTGATGCACGTGCAGGTAGACGTGTGCCAGAACTTAACCATACCACTCGCATCTTAAGATTAAAGACATGGTACAAGATCAAAACAATCTTAAAATGAAAACAAATTATATCTTAACTTATTATCAAAGGGATTGTTTGGTAATTGGAACCCACCGTTTGTTTCAATCCTATGTAGTTGTAGATAGATACTTACCATAAAACTAACCTGTGAAAATTTCATTTCAAAAGGTGGTAGCGTTTTTGAGATATTGCCGAAAATCTGGAGCGGTTATGTCCACACAGAATAATCTGCAATTATCTGAGAAACGTTACTGCAGTAACGCTTCTCAGATTCAAATTTTTGGGGATAAAAATCTCAGCTCCCTGGGGAGTATACAGCCTGTACTGCCAAGTAATGTAGCGCACCAAGCTAAATCAATCACAAGAACAATCTCTACCCTCACAGGTACCCATTTACCCCTGGGTGATGAGAAGAAATTATAGTCAAGTGTCTTGCTCAAGGACACAAGTGTCATGACCGGGATTCGAAACCCACACCATGATGAATCGGCAACCAGAACTTGAGTCCGATGCACTGAACCGCTCGGCCACGACACGCCACTACTGGTATGAGAAACTTACATGTGGCTAAGAGTAGGTTCAGAGACTTATCACCGGATGTATAAGGTCTGAAAAGGATGCTGGTGCAGGGTAGATGAGAATCTGCCGTCTCATCGTCCACCAAGTTATAGAGAGCAGCACCTGTATCTGTTGCATACACCTGAGGAAGAAATGTTCACCAACCAAAATTATGTTAACTCTATTCATGATTTGTAATTATTTCATTTATTTCATTACACTCATACAGTAGTGTTAGCCAGAGGGGTGTATGTGTGTCTTTTGGAAAGCCCTATTTTAACTTTGGACACCCTGATTACATGGTACATGTACATGTATGTATCATTTACATGTACATGTAAATGTATTGTAAGTGAACGATTTGGACACCCGGTTTTTAAATTTTCAGCAAATTTTAACACCCTTTTACCAAATCCTGGCTAAAACCTTGATTACACACCAACAGCACAATAAAGTGCCAACAAATGCTCAGTTCATGTGGGAGGAAAACAGGGTTTGCCCTTAACTTTTGTCAGTGACTAGCCAGCAGGACCAGTTAGCTTGCTGTTTTGTTTTACTAGTCCACCAGCTTTTTCACTGGTCCATATTTCATATTAAATAGGGATGCTTTTCAACACTGAACTAGCCAGCCGGACCACTTGGAGAGAATTTTGACTGGTTCCTGGGTGTTTCTACTAGCATTTGGCCAGCGGAGAGCGAACACTGGAAAACCCCCCATGGAGAAAACCCACGCAATCAAGTAGGGACTGAAAACCCAATCCATATGTAAAGCTCCGGCCTGAGGTGGGATTCAAACCAGGGTCCACAGAGGTGAAAGGCAGGGAAAGAAACCACTGAGCCAACCAGATTCCCCTGATTCCCATTTTAGTGTTAGTAAGCATGTGATAATACTATTGCCCTGTGATGCTACCTGCAAGATATGTTTTAAAGGTAGGGTCATAGACTGGTAAATACTCCAAAAATTAATGACTTGATCGCGCATACAGTCACAGAGACTATCAAAGTTGTGCTGTTGGTGGCGCTATATATTTTTTCCCAAAAAATCTGGATTTCCGTAAAAATCCGGAATACTTACATCCTTGTAAAATGAACGTGAAGCCATTACTTTTCTAGTGCATTTCAGTTGCTAATTAGTTTGCAACTGCCATTTGTGACCCACCACCCCAAAACCAGGCTGAAGTCAAAATTTTTCATATGAGAGATGTTTATACTGTTGGATTGCTAGCGCTTTAAGCTTTAAAATGAGCTATAGTGGACGCAAATAGGTGGTATACTTTTGAAGTTACATCTTTTTGAAGTTAGGAAGTATCAAGGGATGCTTTTGAGAAAATGAGCGCAGAAGTCGTTTATAATTAATTATCATACATATTGGGCCCCCAATTTACCTTAGCAACCACCTAATTTTAATTCATGAATGCAGACCCTTTTAACCAACTTGAAATTTTAATTTCATGCCGATAATGACAGTTCAATCGCTTTATTAATTTTTTTTTTTTTTTTTTTAAATTAATGCTGTATCTCGAAATGGCATTTGCCGACTTCCGCCTGGTTTTGGCGTGGTGGGTCACATTTTATTTAGTTTTTAATTTTTTTACAAATATTATGATCACATTATCTCATTCAGGCAATTTAAAACTTGACAAAGTGTGCATGCATTTATTTATGCTTGATTTCAGCTGCTCGTAAAACATAGTACAGAATGTGTCAAGCTATTACAGAACTTGGAGAGAAACGGAAACAGGTTGTATTCATAGTAAAATGCCTGCCACCTGTTCTGATCCCACTTCACCTGCTTTTTTGTTTATAATTAACATTCAGCAAACATATTGCGGGGCCTTATTGCCACTCTCTGCTACTAACTGCTCACTTAAGTTGGGGGTAGGGTGGGGGGGGGGAGAGGAGCGTGTGGCAACTCAAGAGTTAAAGATCAATCAATTATGGTGCCGGTGTATACATGTATGCACAGTGTGTTATGTTCCCATGATTGCAATCTGCATGAACTGCTAACTGTTATTGGATTTGATTCAGAGACTACATGTATTCATTTCTGTATAATCATCGCAAATGCCCAGACAAGTTGCTAATATTGTTCATTTCTTTAAAGGCATCGTACACGTTTGGTAATTGTCAAAGACCAGTGTTCTCATTTGGTGTATCCCAACATATGCATAAAACAACAAGCCTGTGAACATTTGGGCTCAATTGGTCATCGAAGTTGCAAGAAAATGATGAAAGAAAAAACACCCTTGTTGTACAAGTTTGTGTGCTTTCAGATAGGAATAAAAGGCTTCTAGCTAGAAGTCTTTTATTATTTTAGTGAGAAATTATCTCTTTCTCAAAAACTACGTTACTTCAGAGGGAGTCGTTTCTCACAATGTTTTATACTATCAACAGCTCTCTGTTGCTCGTTACCAAGTCAGTTTTTATGCTAATATATATTTTGAGTAAATACCAAACATGTACGATACCTTTAATCAACTTTTGTCAGTAAAAATGTTAACAGAAACAACATGTTTTTAGAAAATTTAGTTTTGTGTTTAGAAATTGGGATATTATGTTTTTAAAACATACTTCATTGGAAAATTTCATATCCGGACATGACCTTTACTTTGACCTCTTTATGTGGATGGAAGTAGGTCAAACCCTGCGGCCGTTTGCGGCCGCTATGGGCATTTTTTGGTACAAGCCGCTTGTGGCCGCTATGGTCTCTAGGGTTAAAGGTTTGTTGAGTGTCGTGGCAGAGTGGTCTTGTTTACCGCAAACATGTTCTGGTGTTGTCCGAGTAAGGGTTCAGGTCCTGGTCATGGCACTTGTTTCCTTGAGCAAGACACTTCAGTATAATTTTGTTGTCCTACGAATGGGACGTAAAGCAGGTCTTGTGTGTTGTGTAGATGCTCTCAAAAGAACCCAGTTACACGTATCGCTTCTGGCATGGTTGACAGCAGATGCACCACATCACCTTGTAAACCTTTACAAATTGGTCTCATAATTCATCTTTTAAAACACACCTGCCGTCGTTAAAATAATTAACGCTTTGTGATGTTGCTACACAAAGTGCTACCTAGTTTACAAATGTAAGAACCAAGTATTTTGATTCATCTTTGACAGTGCACAGACAGCGCCCTCTGCCAGTTGGTATTTGAAACTCTTACCTTGATACTACCGTCTACAAATCCTGCTGCTAGCATCGTCCCATCTTCATTGTAACGACAACACATAACATCCAGCTGACAATCTCTGCATCATTGAAACAAAGATTGAAAAGGAACAAAGAATTCTTAAAGGGATTGTATACCTTTGGTAATTGGAACCCACTGTTTGTTTCAATCCTAATAGTTGTAGTATACCATAAAACTAACCTGTGAAAATTTCATTTCAATGGTGGTAGTGTTTTTGAGATATTGCCGAAAATCTGGAGCGGTTTGTCCACGCAGGAACAATAATCTGCAATTGGATATCTGAGAAACGTTACTGCAGTAGTGCTTCTCAGATTCAAAATTTGGGGGATAAAAAGTGATATCTTTTTCCATAACGCAGTACTTCTAAATTTTGGCATCCATAGCAAATGTTTAAAAAATTATTATTTGGGCTGGAGTTTAGGAGGAAAATCACTAAGACCGCTTTATGGCTCAAAATTGTTATTGGACCAGGAAATGTTTGTCTACACAGTCTAATGATAAATCTGGTTTTATTTGAACTACATGTAAGAGAAGAATTATCTCACAGAGATAACTTACTTGTCTTATGGGTAAATTGTACAATGTATACTTCGACAGTCCCTCACAAAATTGAGAGATATTTATCACACTCAAAGTCAACATTTGAACAGCAATTTTTATTACTACCTGTACATATGGCAGGTCTGGGCCATACACAAAAAAACAAGTTACAGCAATCCTAAAAGGAAGGTTTTCAATTAATTCCCCAGTGAGATTTTTAATGTAGTTTGTTGTTTTAGGTTTTTTTGATAGTCTTTTGGGTGTGTGTTCATGGTTGTAATTGGTCAATTCATTACGGGGTGTAGACGTTTGGTAATGACTCAAAACAAATATTAGCATAAAAACTTACTTGGTAACAAGCAACGGAGAGCTGTTGATAGTATAAAACATTGTAGGAAACAACTCCCTCTGAAGTAACGTAGTTTTTGAGAAAGAGGTAATTTCTCACTAAAATAATAAAAACTTCTTGCAAGAAGTTTTTATTCCTATCTGAAAGCACACAAATTTGTTCAACAAGGGTGTTTTTTCTTTCATCATTTCCTTGCAACTTCAATGGCCAATTGAGCCCAAATTTTCACAGGCTTGTTATTTTATGCATATGTTGGGATACACCAAGTGAGAACACTGGTCTTTGACAATTTTCAAACGTGTTCAGTGCCTTTAAATGGACCAGTCAAGGACTGATACTTCATTGAGGCAACAGACGCAATTGCCTCCTATTGCCCCTAGTCATTGCCTTGATGCCCCTTACAAAGTATCAAATAGAAATTTACATTTTCCTCGTAGTCATAGAGGTGTCTTTACCAAGGAGAAAACGCCTTGGTGCCCTTGCCATATCAATAATGAAGCATCAGGTCTGCCAAACCCCTTTTGAAAGAACTTCAAAGTTAATATGTATGCAAATCCAGGTAACACTATCAAGTCCAATTCTTAACATACAGTACTGCTCCCACTACAGTCACAGTTCATAAACTTTATCCAAAGAGCTGGCCAGGTGAAAACTGACCATGGAATACAATTAGGCCATAATAGAAGGCAAATTTGGTGACAACTACATGTACGTATTTAATTAAATCTCTACACAAACAGGAATAGTTGATTATGTAATGGTCAGGACTTTTAAGGGTGAAAAGCCCCATTGTTTAATTTTAGTCTGAAAGCTTACTGATTATGAAGTTCATTCTAGAACCAATTTTGCTGTGAAATATTTCCCTCTGAAATTAAGTTTTGAGAAAACTGTATCTGAAAACCTTAAAAAACGCAACGGCTGATTTCGTCTGTTTCACTATATTCTCCTGACTCACACAACAGATTTTAAAGCAATTTTTTTACAGATTTGTTATTTCATGTATGGTTCATCACACAAAACATGAACTTTGTCTGCAACTATTGTGTCAGCTCTAGCAACAAAGTGGTTTGTTTTACCTTGAAGGAATTTTTGTGAAAAAAAACCTACAAAACAAACTGAAAGAAGCTTGAAATATTACTTAAGGACTATTTTGTTGCCTTGGTAAAAAATTGTTAGTATTTTAAAACCCTCCAACTGTCTGAATATTCAATATCATCCTAGTGTATTATTTTATATACGAGTAACACCACCACTGTGTGATTCCAACTGTTTGATGCACCCTATTCTATGCTTTCCGAAACCTGTGGAAAAAATCTACTGAGATTTGACTCCATGACCCCCACATTCATTCTATAGCAGATGTTGCGAGGGGGTGTGGGTTCGAATCCTGCAGGGATGAACTGAATACAGGGCAGGCATAACAGAGCAAATTTATTTGATTTGAATCATATTATTTTTTTCTTCCTTACAATCATTGTGCATCAATTACTTAACATCTAGCATCATAACTTCTAATAAAATTATCAAAAGGTCTAGTAGAAATGTTTCACCGTAGTGTACAACAAATTTTAAATTGAAGTATAAATTTTAAAAGATGCTTTACCCGACCGCCTTTTTAACAACCAGTGTGACCGACAAGTATCTAATCATATTTATGATCCAGATAAAAAAGGGGTTTTTTTGAGCCATAATAACAAGCAAAAAAGTGGCAGTCAGATAGCTCTGGTGGTCTGGATCTATCTAGCATCCAATACCCTAAATAAATAAAAACGACAACAGTCACACAGATAGGCTAAGTATACAATACAAAAATATTATAGCATACATAAATGTGAAAATTCAAATTCACAATTATTTAAATAGTTTGACTTTAATTTTCATGTTATTAATATTTTTTCAAACTAAAATTTGGGTATTGACACATTTTAAAATCTGTTTTCTTAGCATGCTTAGCATGAAAGTGTCACTGTATTCTCTAATTCTAAACTAATGAATGTTTGTCAGAAAAGGGCATGACGTTTTCAGAAAAGGAACTTGCATTGCAAACCAACTCATTTTTTTAAAACTTTAGAATTATTGTATTGTCATGATACACAAATAAATTGTATTAACTTACACAGTATGCAGTAACCGCAAGTTGCCCTCCGAGACAGGATGCCGATGAGCGCCGCGGTGCTCCGCATCAAAGTCCCCGCTCGAGTTCAGCCCAGTCACCGGTAAGCTCATCACGCTGCTCCTGGGAGTCGATCGCGAACTCCTGGTCGACGACAGATCATCTGCTGGGCTGTGCAGCTTCGACTGCCTCGCCACCCCAGCACCCGATACACCGGCCAAGGCATACATGATGATGACTTGGAAATGGGAGAATTTATCGGTTATTTATTTACTGTTATCGGCCCCGGCGATACGGTTACAAGATGAAACACGGTACCTGAGACGAGGGCGAAATGAGTTCAAGAGTTTTCGGTGTGGAGACCGTTGGCTGTCAGGTCGACCGTCGCTACCCCTGCAGCCCTCGACGAGAGTCGAGTCCGGTGATCGAATTCGAAGAGTTGATTCAGCAGAAACAGAACTTCGGATTGCTCGTAAACTTCAGGTAACCCCTTTACCTTATGTTTATTTGTTCCAACGAAAGCAGATCCTTCTTCGCATATTGTCACACCGAAACAACAACAGCGAATCGGTTGGGAACAAATAAATGTAGGTAATTCGATATATTTTATGTTGAGAACCAGCAGCACTTAGTAACGTTTGCCGTCGCTTACGACAGTGACCTCGAGCTAAAGGTCAACCTCGTATATTTGTGACTCTTCCATTTTATTGTAGGGCCTTTACATAATAATGTAATTAATATAAATATTTAGTGTATTTTGTTGGATAAAATTACCACTTATTTATCAATTCTAAAACAAAAATAATTTAATATTTATATTATCTTATGATCTATTAAATATGGCCTTCAATTAACTAATCAAAATTCCATGGGAAAATAAAACTTACCCCTATGCAAAATGGTTCACTCTACGTTTTCCCAGCTTCCGGGTCAATCGCGGGAACATTTCAATCATCAACAACATGGTGCAGGAGGTCGGAGAAACTTTCTTCTGATTCGGAACGAATACCTGTTTTCAAAGGACATTTTGACTGTAGTCAACGATTGGATCAGCTTTGTAAATTGGGTGATTATTGAATTGTGACTGATTGATAATAATATTTGAAATAAATTGTCTTCACTTTAGTTAATATTTATTATCAGACAGAATTCACGATCTAAAGTTTCATTATTAAAGTTACAAAAAAAACTATAATATAATTAATATTATAAATATATATATTTATTATTATTATTATTTGTGTTACTTTTATTATTATTTATTATATATTTCTGGTAATGAAACCAAGGATGCCTCGTATGCGTACGTGAACTTATAATCACAGTAGCGCGCAAGCCTGAGGAAACCTGTTATTAAACAAGGGTGCTTGCAATGAACTAGAATTAGAAACACTGGCTGGAGTGGACTCTCTTTAATTGGCAATAGCTAAGGCTGTAGAGGACCTCAAGCACTTAGGAACAGAGTTTACTCCTATCCTAACAATAGTGCTAGAAAGTAGAACAATGAATAATATCCGTTCCTTTTATCTGCAACATATGCACGAGTTTCGGAGCTTGACTTCTCCATGAATACTTGAGGAGGAGCGTGGCATAATTTCATCAATTTCTTGGGATCAAAATACTGTACTGTCACAATAATTACAGATTTATGGAGTGAATAACAGAATCCAGAACATACAAAATAATGATTTTGTTGTCAATTCAATTAGAGTTAAAATAAACGCAACAAATTGACACATGTACAAGATGTATGTGGAAAGCATTCTTGCTGTTTTCCTTGTTATTTAACTTGCCATATTTATTTATTTATTTTTCAGTTTAGCGAAAGTTCCAGAGGATGTCTAAGGAACCAGAACCACCTCGTCCTCCAGATCCGTTGTTTGTGCTGCGAGGGTCCAAGGATGCAGTCAATTGTGTTAGATTCTATAGATCCACTGATGGGGATGAGAAAGGGAGATTATTGTCAGGGTAAGACGAGTGAAGATGTAGTTCTTATATTGACAAAATAGGAAGGACCACCAAGATAAGGGCTAAACAGCTCAGTTGGTAGAGTGTCGGCACGTTAATCCGGAGGTCGCAGGTTCAAATCCCGCTCTAGTCAATTTTGCAGGTTCAAATCCTGCTCAAGTAATTTTCTTTTGTTCAACCCAAGTCCCAAATTTGTTAAGAAACAGAAATATTATTTTAGAATTTGTAGATCTCTTTGTTAACACGGGAAACATTAGAAAATCTAATTTCAGAACATTGTTTTTTCTTTGACCTCTTGTTTATGCTCTTGTTTGAGCGTAAGTAGGTCAAATTTTGCGGCCGCTGTGGGCATTTCAGTACAAGCTGCTATATATATAATATATGGTACAAAGGCTTTGCTTTGATTTTCAGTTGTGGGTGCGGAGAAGTGAGACTTTGGAATCTTGAAACAAGGAGACCAGATGCAATTCTCGATGGCCACGGTGGCAAAAGTGTGCTGTCAGTTTTACCACTAGCCAAATCCCAAATTGTCAGGTAAGGGCCAGGCCAGATCAAGTTGGGGTCAACTTGGGGTCAACTTGGGGTCATCAAACTTTGGCAGAGACTGGGAAATGTTTTTGAGAATTTTGGGTGTGTGTGAGTTTGTATATATATATACACATTCAAACCAGGGACCTATTTATAACAAAAGAGGACAACAGGGTCCCAGTGGTTCAGTAAAACTCCCGGGTTACAAACAAAAGCACAAACAAAAGAGGGACAATAGGAGGTCCCCGATTGCAGGCGTTTACACACTTGTGTGTGTGTGGGTAGGTATCCACATTCAAACCGTGGACCTATAACAAAAGGGATAATAGGTCCACGGTTGCTATCACAAAGGAAATCATTGTGGTCCACGGTTGCTAACACAAAGAGTTGAACAAAGGAGGGTCCACGATTGCTGGTGTTTACACACGTGTGTGTGTGTGTGTGAGCGTGTCTACCCGTTGAAGCCGAGAACTTAAAAAAAAACAAGGGATCCTGGTGTTTGACAGAGCGAGGACGTCCTCACTTTGCTTTCGTGTACAAAACCAATGGGGACATCGCGAAAAAAAGTTCAAGCAATGGGAGAACAAAGAGAAGTCCTCGATTTACATGATTTACAACATGTGGGGGGGGCTGTTGTAGGTAGTTATTTTCCTTTTGCGCTTTTAATTTGATTATAAAGTAACAAACCACAAAGGAAACTGACTGGGAGACTGACTAGTTCAGTTGGTAGAGTGCCGGCACGTTAATCCAGAGGTCGTAGGTTCAAGTCCCGGAGCACTTTGTGGATCTGGTTTTTCAGTCCCTACCTGATTGCATGGGTTTTCCCAGGAAAAAATATCTGGGGTCCTCCCACATCTACAACTGAAACTTCCTTCCTTGTCTTCTCTCCATGGGGTTCTTGGCTAGTATAGTGATTAGGTTCTGAGCTTTTCTGAGAATCCTTGGTTTCACAACCAGAATCAACAAAACAAATAAATTGTATACAACCTCTTTTCCTCCATTTAGCCAGGGTCGGGATGGTCACATCTTAACATGGGAAACTGCAGAAGGGAGACGTGATGTCATATCATCCATACCAACCAATGGGTTAAGCTTCTGCAGGTGCAGTGTCCATCAAGAAGGTAAAGTCAAACAAAAAATTCCATCCTAGTCCAAATGAAAATTGGTTATCTTTGTCATCATCAAATATTGTGAGAATGTAACAATACATTTTTTTTTATGGAGGCTCTTTACTTAGTTACTGGCATACAGAGGTGTTTTGAGTGATGATACCCAGTTATAAAGGGCCTTGTAAGGGTACAAGGTGTGTCGTGGTCAAGCGCACTGGACTCATTTCAAAGAGCTGCTTACGCAGAAAATTTGGTCGCAGTACTCGCTGCTGAAAAATAGGATTCGAACTGCCTCTAGTTACCGAGCAATCTCGGTGGTCTAGTTTGTAAGACATCTGCTCTAGAGTTGGCAAAGGTCGTGGGTTCGAATCCCACCTGAGTAATATGCCTGTATATTCTTTTTCACAGGACTTTTACACACATCAGTGTAAGGGTAAAACCAAATATAATATTCAGAAAATATTACTTAACAAATTTCTGCTAAACAAAAATAAGCAGGAAACCAGTCACAGATTGTACATGTGACATGATACTTTGGCTGGTTACCTCATTCTGGTAAGCATAATTTTGTTGTGCTTAGCTACTTTTTGTGCTTTTAAAGAAGCTCTATGAATTTGGGCTTAGGTGTTTCTGATCAGCATAGTTTGGTTTTGTGTCTCGGTGTTGACACTTGTGTCCCTAAGCAAGACACTAAACAATTATTGCGTTGTCTTTCGGATAGGACGTAAAGCCGTTGTTCCTGTGCGTTGTGTAGCACATAAAAGAGAAGGGGTTTGCCCCGTTGTTAATTTGTGGCAGTGGCTGCTGAGTGCACTACAGCACCTTGTAAACCCTTATAGGTGCTACATAAATTGCATGTCTCATAATTTAAAAAAAATGTTAACAACCTGGGCCCAATTTCATAGAGCTGCTAAGCACAACAATTTGCTTAGCATGAAATTTCTTCCTTGATAAAAACAGGATTACCAACCAAATTTCCATGTGTTGCATATTGCTTGTTACTGGTATTCGGCTGTTGTTTGCTTATCCTGGGAAATTTGGTTGGTAATCCTGTTTTTATCAATTAAGAAATTTCATGCTAAGCAAATTGTTGTGCTTAGCAGCTCTATGAAATTGGGCCCTGACTGTCTTAAATGTTTCTCTTAGTTCAAGTGACTTGAGAACCTTATTGGTTGATACGTGCATGTTGTGGCCGAGGGGGTTAGTGCATCAGACTCAAGCTCTGGTGGCTAAGTCATCAGGATATGGGTTCGAATCCCAGTCATACGTGTGTCCTTGAGCAAGACACCTAACTATAATTGCTTCTCTCCACCCAGAGGTAAATGGGTACCTGTGAGGGCAGAGATGGTTCTTGTGATCGAATTACAGGGCTGAAGGAATGAAATAAATAGCCCAATGCCCAGGGGTAATAATGTTGGGGTGCCATATGAGCGTTACTGAGTGACGGTTTTTAGCGCCTTATAGAAGCCACCATTATTATAGAAGACTCGGGTATTATATTATTATTATTGTACGATGTGCTGAACATTAAAGAGTGCCAATAGTTTTTAGTAATCTAGCAACAGCTTCAGCAAAAAACCTCAATTCTAAAACTGCCTTGCTTTGAATTTTACAGGAAGCCCTCTTGTGGCAGCTCCAGGCCAGGATTCCGATGTCCATGTCATTGACCTCCCCAACAGGTCAACAATCTGCTCATTGAGGGCGGACAAAGATGTCAAGGCATTTGGTGAGTCTTACATTTGTGACCCCATCTTAAACCAAGCTCCCAAGTTGGCATAAGTGTACTTTTGCAGTAATAAGCCACTTATTTTTTTTTATATTTTTTTTTACACACAACCCATTCCCGCCAGCTATGTCCAAACATGACAAACAGCGCTGGTGGGCAATAAAAAAATCTCATGAAAAAAGCAACAGGCTAGGAGCACGCACAGCAACATTAATAAGACCTTTAATGGTAAAAAAGAAGCCCACAAGCATGCTTGTGCAACTCTGAACTCTTACACATGAAGCTGGGAACTATGTACATGTATTGCCCATCAACAAATGGTGCACAGCATCCTTAAAACACTGACCCCCCCCCCTCTTCTGAAGGCTGCCCGATGACATCATGGGGAAGCCTATTCCAGATGTTTACAAAAAAGACAATTAATTTGAATGATCTCTGGTACAATGCTTTGCTGAGTGAGTCACAAGTGAATGCTCACTTGGGGCCTTTTCCAAACCTCGGCTTGTGCTCCAGAGCTCCGGCTTGTGCTCCGTCATCAATTTTGGAGCAGTGTACATTTTGGGCGGTGTTGTTGGAGACGGAGCCTAAGCAGAGGTTTGGTAAAAGCCTCTGGAATTCCTGAGTCTAAATGTTCCAGTTACAGGCAAGATAGAATAGCCTGAATTGAAATTACAATATTTCCTAAATTATTTACACAAACCGTTTTGGTATTATTAATTTTTTTTCTCAAGCTAATTTGTTAAAGATGTCAAACTTTACTTGTTAATTCCTTCAGGTATGCCAATGTGTGTTAAGTTCATCTCTGCATCTAAGCTGCTGGTTGGCTATGAGGCAGGCCAGGTTGCATTGTGGGATATCAACACTCGGAAAATGCTGGCCAACAAGAAATTGCACAGCGAACCAGGTAAATGTTTGGGGGCCTAACAATGATTGCTCAAAGTGTGTGAGATATTATTATTATTATTATTATTATATGTTTCTGGTAATGAAACCAAGGATGCCTTATAAGTGAACTTAATCACTGTAGCTTGTACATGTTGTAAGCCTGAGGAAACCTGTAAAAAAGGGTACTTGCTATGTGAACCAGAAACACAGGGGTTAACCCCTACTCTTCCACTGGGTTCTTTTACGTGCACTACCAATCCTAGTACACAGGACCTAGGGCTTAATGCCCCATCCGAAGGACAAAGCATTTATGGTAAAGCGTCTTGCTCAAGGATACAAGTGTCATGACCGAGACTCGAACCCACACTCTGCTGATCAGAAACACCAGAGCTCGAGTCCGGTGCTCTTAACCGCTCGGTCACAACACGCCACGATGGAGATGGTTTTGTGGAATAGCATTCATAATGGCAACATTCAGGCCTGTGTGAGAGTCAATGCTGACAAAAAGGTCTGCAACTAGAATTTATGTTAGGAGTTTGATTGGAATTATAGCATTTCCACCTTTTGGTAGCCCCTGGGGGATGGGTTTAATGTTGATTTCAAGGAGCTTCTGGGAACAGTGTCCTCAGCACTAGCAAAGTAAATCAAAGAGCAGATTTCTTTATATCTCAAGAAAGTAAGAGCTACCGTTTTCACCAGGCAGGTGTCCAAAGGTCTGAATTCAGATAAAAGTCTGAAATTTCTCATCCCTATTTAGCTAGCCATAAAAGTTTTCAAAATAACCCATTGCCATTGAAACCACACGCTACACTGGTCAAATGCAACCCACTCCCTTCCTAGATGTCACTTATAAAAGAAATTATGAAAGTTTATTGAGTGAGATAGTGCTGCAATCAATAAAGAAAATAAACATGCACATGAGTCTAAAAATAAAAAAAATAAAAAAAATGTAATCATTAATGCAAGCAAATGTAATACATTATTTTCAAATATCTCATACATTTTGCTTTGTAGCCACCCTACTGTGTTTTGTGGTTTTGTGACTGTAAAAACTGTACAGAATGGAATCTGTAGAAATGGTTTAACCGTTTATGAAAATAAACATAAATGTACAAGTGTTTTTGATTTCAAAGACGTTTTTTGTACTAAATTGCCAAATGTGAACACTCATTAGATTATAAAAGTTTATTCAAATTTATCTCCAGTTGTTTTACTCTCTAGAGTTGAGCAATTTGTTGGATGTCAGTAGTGGAAAGGAATGTTGAAAGAATGTGTGTGATTTGATAATTTCTTTTTTCCCCCGTTACGATACTCCCTAATTCAACATGATCAGAACTCTCAAATTCATTTACAGTGATGTCACTGGACTACTCCATTTTGTCAGAGAGGGGTGTATCAGGGTCAGCTGACGACAAACTATTCACGTGGACATGTAACGAGGTATGACAATCTTTCTGGACTCCCACTATTTACCCCCTAAAATATAAATATATATATTAAGGTTTTTATATGGAAACTGAGTTTTTGCAATTAAAGTCAAATTTGAAACTCTGCGTAGTTCAAATCACAGCTGGAAAACTTTGAGTTTGAGGTAGTTGTTACTCAAACCGACTCACTCTTTTAGCAGCAATCAAACCCATCAGAGATATTATTTCCATGGTGAATCCGCCCACCTCTCTAGCAAGCTTAGGCCGTGTGCGAGTTGGTGGCTACTGCTATGGCTACGGCTTCATCATGCGTTGAAGTATAGGATTTTCTTAGCAACACCCTTAGCAACAGTTGTAGCCGTAGCTGCCCATTCAGATACAGCCTTATTAAGAATATGAGTTTTATCTTCAAATAAAGTAATTTCTTAATGTGGTATTTTGTAAATGTAAAACCCCCCAAAAAGTAATTTTTATGTTAAAAGAGTGATTAAACAAGACTTTCTGAAACCAAAAATACAAATAAAAAATGAAGTTTTCACAGATTTGAGCACAATTTAAATAAAGATGGTCATGGTGGAAAACTTCCCTAGAAATACTTGTGCCTGAAACGCTATCGTTTTTGAGAAATTAGTTCAGTCCAAAACTTGATGTTTTAAAATATAGAAAAATATATTGGGGGTTTTATTAAAAAAAAATTAAAAACTATTTTTTCGTGACGCCGACGGCCAATTGAGCTTAAACTGTCACAGGTTTTTTTCTCATGTATATGTTGGATCACATCAAGTGTGGATACTGATCTTTGACAATATACCAATGTTGTACAGTCGCTTTAACATACATTTTATATGTATTTATTTCCACGTAAGGCTGGTCTGACAGTGACATCAGAGTTGACTTTAACCAACCCTGGACTCTCCGATGTTTGTGTCCGACATGACAATAGAATACTGGCAACAGCAGGCTGGGATTCACGGTATGTATAAAGTATAACTACACAGTGACTCGCGTTACATTGATCACTTGAAGCATCTGATTCACTGAATGATGATGTCGAGATATGATTACCAGCATTACTTACAAATCATCATCATCATCATCATTTCGACCGTGGCTGACCATCATCATCTGTGATAGAGACGTGGGGGTGGTGTAACTTCCTGGCAGCAAGTTCTCCAGACATTCCTGTCGTTCATCAGGGTTCAACGAGACGCTTTCAACTACTGTATCTTGTAGGACTTGCAGATAGGTTTATGCCATGTGGAAGAATACCATGTTTTGGTCCCCAGAGAATTAATTTGTTAGCTGCTTGGTCTTGATGGCGATGGTAGTGGCCTGCCGCATGTAGTCTATGCTTTCTAACTTTTGTGACGTCAAGTGCTCTAACTCTAGTGACGTCATGTGCATAAGGTCTATTACACACTGAAGCAGTTTTACCTGTTAAAATCTCGACTCAAAGTGAAACTCACCATTACCATCAAATCAAATTGTTTATATTTATCATTTATTTAGAAATGTTATACGCCAATTTTTTTTATGAAGACATTTTTATTTTTAAGGCAAAAATTTATACAAATTTTGAGCACAAAGATCTTGAAGACAAATTTAAATAAGATCACTGTAAAAATTATTATCTACAGAGTTATTTTGATGAAGTACTGGAATAACTTAATCTATTTTTTAAACAAATACCAGATTTGGTTTACTTCATTTTTAAGTTTCATCAGGCTACTCATCCTATGATGAGGAATATGAAACAAAAATTAATTTTAATCTGGATTTTTTGTTCTTTTCCTTTTTCCCCCCAGGATTCGAGTGTTTGGTTGGAAAAAGCTAAAACCCTTAGCTGTCCTGAGCTACCATCGTATGACCGTCAATACCGTGTCATTCTCCGACCCTCTACCTTCATTTAACTCCTCCCAACTACTAGCCGCTGGGTCCAAGGATAAACACATCAGTCTCTGGTCACTGTATAACCCAAGTTGACAGCCGCAAGTATGAAACATTGGAGTAATGCCAGCCAGAAATTACTTCAAGACCTGATTTAAAGGTATCGTACACGTTTGGTAATGACTCAAAACAAATATTAGCATAAAAACTTACTTGGTAACAAGCAACGGAGAGCTGTTGATAGTATAAAACATTGTAGGAAACGACTCCCTCTGAAGTAACGTAGTTTTTGAGAAACAGGTAATTTCTCACTAAAATAATAAAAACTTCTTGCAAGAAGTTTTTATTCCTATCTGAAAGCACACACATTTATACAACAAGGGTGTTTTTTCTTTTATAATTTTCTTGCAACTTCGATGACCAATTGAGCCCAAATTTTCACAGGCTTGTTATTTTTTGCATTATGTTGGGATACACCAAGTGAGAACACTGGTCTTTGACAATTTCCAAACGTGTTCAGTGCCTTTAATCATTCAATTCTACCTCACCAATACCTCAACTCGATCACGTGAGGTTGTATTATTCATTTGATTTGTTTAATTGGGAGATTACCAATGGTCCTGCTTAACAAGACAGTATAATTTCTTACCCATTGTGTGCACAGTCCTTGGACAAACCTTAACAACATATGAAACTTTGCGTTTCATTTTTATTTTTTTATTTTTTTACCATCCATGCTGAGGGATCCAATCACATGAAATGGTGTGCTTATGATACACAAGTTATAGGTCTATACAGCTCAGTTGGTAGAGCACTGACACGTTAATCCGGAGGTCGCAGGTTCAAATCCAATTCTTGTCAATATTTCTTTGGTCACCCAAAATTGAAACGGAATTTATTCAGGATGATTATTGGAACAAGTATGTGAATTGACCTTTAATGTGAAGTGTCTTGCTTTTTTGCACTTTAACCCTCCTACTGTCTGACCATTCACTGTCATTCACTATGGTTTTGAATGGTAAACTATGCCAGCCTGCAATGATGATATCATGTGGTGAATGCACAGTCAACCCTCCTATTGTCTGACCATTCAATATCATCCACTGTGGTTTTGAAACTATGCCAGCCTGAATCATGATTTCATGTGGAAAATACATCTACACAGTACACACATCATACTGTACACAGTTTAGTTCTGTGCACAATTGTGGCACCATACAAAACCCTTGCAGTTGAATGGTTTCAAATGGTTGGTCGACTCCCTGGAAAATGTTACCAAAAGTGGTAGGTTATTAAATTTTAGCGATCCCTACATCCATCCAGAGTGATTTATGCAAAGAGATGAAGCTGGTTGAAGGTCCACCATGCTCTGGCAAAAATATTTGCATTGCCTCATGCTCGGAATATACACTTGGGTAGCTCCAGCCTATGCTTGTAGGATACATCATAAACAAAATCTTCAGTAAAACAGTTCACCGTGCGATACAAGGACTGTCAAGTTGTTGCTCCACCCTCTTGACAGGAACAATGTTCACAGGTCCCGCACGATCCAGCAGATGAATTATGAGTTCCACCTGCAGAGTCAGTAGCTTTGTCGCTAACGTCTGGGACTCTCTTTGTGTCACTTAAACTTTCCACTGCGATAGTCTTGGAAGCAGCCCCCGGAACGCGTTTTCCGACAGGTCTGGTTTTCCTTACTGGCTTTGGAGGGAGGTTGGCCTCGTTATTGACTGCCCACGGCCCAAGGCTTCCATTGGAGTAGAAATCCATGGGGTAGGTGGCTTGCCATTCAATAGATTCTAAAACAACTGAAGCCTGCGGGGGAAAAAACAAAAACCCTATTTATTTGTTTTCTTCTAATTTATGGGTGTACAAATCTCATATCATTTATCTCTGTGATAGGATTGTTGAGCCCAACTTGATGATCAGCAACCCAACTGTAGACTGTCCTGTTCAAACCATAAAGAGGCAGGTAGAACTCACTTTAGTTGGGCTAACTACTCAACTTGGGCATGATAGGTTGAAATCAGTGACCAAGAGTGGATTTAGATATTAAAGCCTTTTTAATAAACAAGCCAAATGTTTAAATAAATTATGTAAAGTTCAATGATTTTTGTAATTAAATTCAAATTGTTTTTACCCAAAGATTTCTTTCCCCACCCCCATGTGGAATATTGAGTTTGTATCCATTTTTATATCTCATGTACATATTATTTTTCGATTTTGTAATTAAAGAAATCCAAACTGACCAATGATTTGCATTTCACATTTGCTTACACTGACCCTTGCATAATTTTGTTTGCCCTACCTTCTTTCATAGGAAACCATTATTTTGTTATTATTATTATTATTATTTTGTTTACCTGTAGAAACCAAAGAATGCAGCGTGCATCATTCGTTGTCGATATTTTAAATACATTGCCAACACTTGGACTTAATTTTCAACTCATGGCTACCAATACCAAATGGTAATAAAAAAATTAAAAAAGCTGTTTTTATTTAATCTGTGAAAATTTTGATTATTTCCATTATCTGTTATTGAAGCGAGGAGAAATGGCTTTTTACAAATGACGAATTCCAGGCATTCTCCAACAAGAAAAACAAATTCACATTTTAATTTTCACATGATTTTCTTTAGGATGAAGTACAGTTAAAGGTATAATACAGGATTGGTAGAACTGACAAAATAGTCGCAGACAGTGTTCATGTTTTGTGTGATAATGAAATAACAAACCTGTGAAAAGTTTGGCTAAATCCGTTGTGTGAGTCGGGAGAAAATAGTGAAAAACCAACATGCACAATTTTCAGAATGTAAACACATTGTCCTTAATTTTGGTTGTAACAACCGAAATTAGCTGTTGCGTTTTTTTTCCTTAGGTTTTCAGATACAGTTTTTATCGAATTTGACTTCATTTCAAGGGAAATATATTTCACACACAAAAATGGTTCTAGTATGAAATTCATAATCAGTAAGCTTTCAGACTAAAATAAACAATGATGTTTTTTATCTTTATCAATCCTGTATAATACCTTTAAGAAAATACATGGCTCTAGTGCTACCAAAGTGTTCCTTTTGCAGGTAATGTTATCGGTTGCCTCCACGTTGCCTGTAAAAATTGCCTTGAAATGTGATTGTGTGACATGGCCCTATAAATATAATAGACACAATCGGTGACCGGAGTCACACGACTCACAGTGGGTAAACAATGTAAACAAACCAAGCAAGCAACACATCAGTGTGCGTGGACAAGCATGGCTGCTTCCAAGTGCTTCTGCACACTGGGCATGGCTGCTTGGTTTGTTTACATTGTATACCCACTATGAGTCACGTGACTCCGGTTGCCGATTGTGTCTATTCCAGACTTGACTAGGGTCGAACTTACCTCATATGGTGAAAGCAGAGGTTTCTCAAATGCATATCCCCAGTCAATGGACAGACGAGGGCAGGCTACTTGAATCCATCTGCGAGAAAAAACCCCACCATGATACTGTATATCAATCACGAGCAATATGTGCTGTACATTCCTCATCAGGAGATTTTTTTCTTTCATATTATTTATGAAAGGTAGTAGTTAAGAAGCAGGACAGTTCTTTTCAGAACTTGGTAGTCTCCTGAATTCCGAAAATCTACTCCGCGGCAGTAGAATATAGCAAGACAAGTTCTCAAAGAACACAAATCTACACAGCAAAGTAGATATAATACACATGGTGATACCGCAAGCCAAATATATATTAACTATGAAAATACCTTCCAATAGACTGTGCAAGTCTTGCGCATATCAAAAATGGGGGGAAAAAAGAACGAAGACTATTATTTTTCTATGAAATCAAACCTTCTTTTTAAACTATATTTATACAAAATTCTTGAAAATAAAAATACCCATAGCAAGTTGTTATAAAATAATTTTTCAATTTTTGTATGATACAAATAATTTGTTCAAATTAACATTGAAACAAAATTAAAACTTGGGACGATGATGCTTATTGTTAGAAACCCCATTTGCCAATCATCCCAAATGTGTGTGTCTATCACATAGGTTTAATGACAACATGCCCGTCAGTTGGGCAGCATTCTTAATTGTTTACAAGTAACCGGGAACGTCTTATTCTTTGGTTTTCCTTGTTATTTTGTTGAATTGATTTTACTGTCATATTGTTTATCACTAAGTATTACATTCCCAACATCATATTGTTTATCACTAAGTATTACATTCCCAACATCATATATAATTTTCATGGCCATAAACTATGTTAAACTATAATAATTGACGAAACTAAATCCCGCCCACGTAAAACTCCATATGGTTGGGATCACAATGGTCCCTGAAGTTCGATATATGCCCGAGACTTGCACAGTCTATTAAAGAGTAAAAACAACTCACGCATCAACGTCTTGCAGAAGCTTGAGTTTATCTGGGAAGATCTCTGATAGGAGAACCAGGACGTAATCTTTGCCGACTGCCTTTAGACGTGTTTGTAATTGCTATCAAAAAATAACAATGCAGGAATTTAATCAATTTCATGAATGCTACACTGGTATGGGCAATTGACTTTCCTAAGCTAACTACATGTATTTTCCTCATTTCTCCAAAGGTCATCACATTCACTACTGTTTCCCCTGAACTCTTTCAGTGACAAGCCAGTGGACAAGTTAGTTTGCTTTTTCATTAGTCTGCCAGCTTTTCCACTAGTCCCACAGCTTTTTCACTAGTCCATGTCATATTAAATAGGGATGCTTTTAAACACTGAACTATCCAGCCTGACCACTTGGAGAGAATTTTGACTGGTCCTCAGGTGTTTTAACTAGCATTTGGCCAGCGGACCACTTTTAAGGGTGTTCATTATTTAGGCAGTAACAGTTTGAGGAGCTGGTCTTAACATCATAAATAGAAATACTTTGGTTGGTGTTCGGCTTTATGCTTTGAATTAGGTTGATTTCAAGCGCGTACCAGCTACCTTAAATTGATTACGCGTTAACGCATACCCGTGGTAAGCACGTGCATGCGGTACCATCTGTCCTTGCCCCCAAAACCTGAAATAAATTCGCAAAAAGACAACAGTTGTTTTGATAGTTCCCCGCACAACAAGCACAGTGCATACAAAACTTTTACACAACATTATGCTTGTTTAGGGGCCATTTTTTCACTAGTTCACAGAGCTGGTCTTTATATCACATGTTAATACACCCCCACATGACCAGTCTTCAACCAATCAGAGTGCATAAACTCTCCAAGGTATTTATTAATTCTAAATTACATACATGTTGAAAAGTGGGATATAATTTTGAAAATTACTTAAAGCTCATGTATTACTTGGTACTAAAACAAAGTTGCATTTCCTTTAATGGTTATCCCCTTACTGCCACTTCCCAGGTTGTATTGTAACTGGGCATGATCCTTTGAATAAGGTTGAAATGGCTTCCGACTGGCACCCCTGAACAAAAATATTGATCAAATAGGGAGACCGCCAACATAGGGCTAGATAAGCTCAGTTAGAGCACCAGCACGTAAACCCAGAGGTTGTTGGTTAAAATTCAGTTCTTGTCAATTTTATTCACAAAAAATGTTTTAATATGTACCTACTACATATACCTAGTCAGTTTCCCTTGTGGTTTAATACTTGATGAAACAAATTTTTGACATTTATATTCATGATCATGGTTTCCGAGTGGTCACAAGACTAAAGGGTCTGTATCTTTTGGTGATGACTCTGAAAATTAATGGCAATAAAAACTCACTTGGTAAGAAGTACAGCAGCTTTGGATAGTATAATGCATTTTGAGAAACTTTTCACTTCCAAGTACAGCGCTTTTGGAAAAAGATACAACTTTTTATCCCCCAAAATTTGAATCTGAGAAGCGTTACTGCAGTAAAGTTTCTCAGATTGTGTATTCCAATTCAATTCCAATTGCAGATTATTCTTCCTGCGTGGACATAACCACTAAAAATTTTCGGCAATATCTCAAAAAACGCTACCACCTTTTGAAATGAAATTTTCACAGGTTAGTTTTATGGTATGTATCTACAACTATATAGGATTGAAACAAGCAGTGGGTTCCAATTACCAAACGTATACAATCCCTTTAACTTTAATGTCCACAGCTAACCAAGCATAATTTCAGTACACTTTTGACATTTCTTACCTCCAGGACTTTTGGTGATCCCTGCCTGCCTAGTGTCCCCATGATGAGTCCAAAGCGTTGGGCTTTACAAGCTTGATTGATGGCTGACCGTCTTGCAGCGTGCATCCTCTCAGTCTCATAATACTCTCTGCTGAATACTTTACTGTACGGATCATACCTTGTGATTAAAAGGACAACAAATTGATCATCGTGGCATGTCGTGGCCGAGCGGATAAGAACACCGAACTCAAGCTCTGGTGTTTCTGATCAGCAGAGTGTGGGTGTTCGAATCCCAGTCGTGACACTTGTGTCCTTAAGCAAGACACTTAACCACATGCTTCGTCCTTCGGATGGGACGTTAAACTGTAGGTCCTGCGTGTTGTGTAATGCATGTAAAAGAACCCAGTGCACTTATCATAAAGAGAAGGGGTTCACCCTGGTGTTTCTGGTTTGATCGGCAGCATATTGCGTCACAGCACCTTGTAAACCATTACATGGTGCTATGTAAAGGAATAGGTCTCATACTTCAACACGTAACTCCACTTACCTTGTAGGAAAAATATTGAGCGCTTTGAGACACCCATCGGGAGTATAAAGCGCTATTTAAGAACTGCGTATTATTATTATTATCATAAAATAGGACGATTAGAATGGTTGACAGATATAATCAGGGCTTGAATTGTACACTGGACCACAGGCCCGAGGCCAGTAGTTTCAGTGTCAGGCCAGTAAACTAATGACTGCTTTGGACAAGTCCAGCAGTCTTGTGTTTTTCAATTGAATAATAGAACCTCACTGTGTAATATCTTACACAAAAACATGTTATGTTCAAATGTTGACTTGAGCCTGTGAGTCTGATAAACACCTTTTCAATTATATTGAGTCATGAAGTATGTATGCCCTTAAAGACAAATGAGATAAATCTTCTCTTATACCGAATGTCATAGTGCTTGGGGTCAAATAAAAACAGTATGCATGTTGAACTGTTCTGGTCTTGTTAGAACAATTCTGGACCAGTAAAAATTTTGAGCAACAAGTCCTTTGGTCTTGTGGATTTTTCACCCAAATTCTTTTAGGGGGAAGAAGTGGTGGCTCTGATGGACAGCCCCGAACAAAGATATTGACAAAATAGGGAGACTGCCAACATTAGGGCTAGATAGCTCAGTTGGTTGAGCACCAGCACGATAATCCGGATGTTGCTCTAGTAAACTTTTCTTTGTTCAACCCAAAATTATTTAAAATTTACCCAGTCAATTGCCCTTGTGATTTATTACTTGATATTTCAAATAAAAATCTGCAACCCCTTAAAAGGTGATCCTGTTGTATCGTAAACTTTGGTGTGATCCCTTGCTATACCGCAGTTACATGTTTGATGGCTTCTGACTGGCACCCCGGAACAAAGATATTGACAAAATAGGGAGACCGCCAACATTAGGGCTTAGATAGCTCAGTTGGTAGAGCGCCGGCAAATAAATCCGAAGGTCGCAGGTTCAAGTCCCACTCTGATCAATTTTTCTTTGTTCAACCCAAAATTATTTAAAATTTACCCAGTCATTTTTCCTTGTGGTTTATTACTAAAAATTAAAATTTATATAATATTTTAGTAATTTTAAATTTAATGAATTTTGGGACCGACAGAATCGACCACTAATACAATACAAAATATCAGCGTACTACATACCTGTATGCTGGAATACCTGGGTTGCTTATCATGACAGCCTCCAAATGGAACCGACCATCTCCTAAATAACTAAGCAAAACAAACATGTGAAAAATAAAACGACAATTCTCACTCTTTCATTTATTTGAGAATTATTCCAGGGAAAACCCACGCAGTCAGGTAGGGACTGAAAACCCAATCCACATAGTGCCCCCGGCGTGATTCAAACCGGGGTCCTAGAGGTGGAAGGGAAAGAGATACACTACACCACCAACCCACCCACCCCAGTTTTGTCGATTCCGGTGTGTGCATGCTCTCATATTTTCTCACACAAGAACTTTCCTTTGTCAGTCAAGATTTCATTTTGGAAACGATATTTTCAAAGAAAAAACGATTACGGCTGAAGCTCCAAAAGTTTTGAAAAACAAACTGTCTTGTTCTTTGAGAACATTTTGTTCACTGAGGTGTTGGTTGGAGGTTTCTTACATAATGTTGTCTACGTCACTGAGCCTTGGAGCAGTACAGCCAAGTATTTCACCGGGAGACAGCGGTTTACATTGTGGAATCTTCACCTTATAGTCATCTTGGAGCTGCTCATAGGCAGACTGCAATGCAAACAACAAAATAAGTTGGCTGTTAGATGTCATTGTATGGTTTGGTCTGGTTTGGTCACGTGGTCAGATAGAAGGGGGGAGTCTCACAAACACAATCCTGGAGTGTGGAACAGATGGTACCCCCCAGAAGGGGAAGGCAGCGGACAATTTGGGCAGATAACATCAAGGAATGGACAGGTCTTAATTGGGCACACCTTCTTAGGGCAGACGAGTACATCAAAAATGAAGCATCAGGCCTGCCTTCTGTGTAATTCAAAGGCCTGTGATATTAATATTATTTTATGATTCACTGTACTGCAACACTAGCATCCCACTGCTAAAAAATTTCTCAGGCATAGTGTTAGCCAGAGGGGTGTCTGGGTGTCTTTTGGACACCCTGTTTTAAATTTGGACAGCCTGTTTTATATGTAATTTACATGTAAATGTATTGTAGGTGAACAATTTGGACACCCAGTTTTTAAATTTCCAGCAAATTTGGACCCTTTCACTAAATCCTGGCTAAAACCTTGACCTCAGGTCATGTACCTGTAATGCTGCTACAAACTGGATGGTGCTAACGAGAGCCATAGAGGTACCAGACTGGAAGTTATGCCTGATTGTGTCGACCAAGTGTGCGGTATCAATCCGGATATCAACGAATACATAAAGCATGTTGATTCCTTCAGTGGTGCCGATGGGTACTGTGGAAAGTCAAACAGATAATGGAATGGAAAATTTCAATATCAAAACTAACTCCTTTGAGTGACTTACTTGGGAGTTTTCCTCATTCTAACGAAATCTTTAAAAAAATCGCCGCGTCAGTGCAAAAACATTGAATCTCGATTTTGCAAAAATATTTGCTTCTGCACGACTTATTGGAAGCCATTGTTATCTTTGTTATCTTGGTGTTTGTTTTTTTTACAAAAATTGGGGGGGGCGGGATCACTATTCAAATTACCTTCTCTTTTCAACTCTACTTGTTTTCAAATTTTGTGTGTTTTATAATTTGTCTACATTAGATGTTACGTAACAATGTTTCATTGAAATTAGCCCGATTAGCATCGATGTACTTTCCTGCCTAACAGGCTCTTTCCAGAAAATGCCACAGGAGACTGTGGAGAGTGAAGACTAAGTCCACAATACACAGACCATGGGGTTTCCACATAATACCAGCTGTACAAACAAAAGGAAATCCCACGTAGATACTGCTAGCCTAGTCGGTAGAGCTGCCAACATTCGCATCTCTCAATCAGGGAGATCGTGTACAACAATCAGGGAGATATTTAGAATTACAGTAATAGGGACAAAGTTTCCATAATCAGGGAGATTTCAAAATTTGTTCACCAGAACATGGAAAATTGGTTTATATTCAGGGAAGTTTTTGCAGAATTAGGGAGAGTTGGCAACTCTGAGAAGGTATAGTTCTCTGTGGTAGGCCCTACTTATTATTTTGTTTTTTGAGAGAGAAATAAAAACTATGAAATTGGAATCTGCGTACTGACCCAGACAGCTGTGTCCATAATGAACCATAAAGTCTGCTCCCAGTGCTTTAGCAGTGTAGTCATCCACACAGCATGCCCCGTACGTCACATCTCCCATAATCAATGTATCGGCATTGGTAAACCTGCATGTACACCATTCAGAGTAAGGTTGAATATGGGTTAGAACCAAGAACACGTTTCACTGACCGTAGACAGGGGTCGATTTTTACACTGGACCGCAGGCCCAAGGCCAGTAGTTTTATGACTGGACAAGTCCGGCGGTCTTTTGTTTGAACAATTGACCTCTGTGAAATGTCTTGAATGGAAACAAATTAGGTTTAAATGTTGACCTTGAGTCTGGAAAATAAAACCGTTCAATTCTGTTGAGTAATGAAGTATACTTAATACCCCAAAAAGACAGAGATCAATCTTCTCTTACACGTCTTTCTCAGTGCTTAATTGTTCAAATAAAAACAGCTCAATACATGTTAAACTGGGTTTTTTTCATTTTGATAATTGTCCTGCAAAAACATTTCTGGTTCAGTAAACATTTTTAGCTACAAGCCCTGCAGTCTTGTGGATTTTTCTCCCAAATTCGAGCTCTGGTTAGAACCAAGAACACGTTTCACTGACCATAGAACCAAGAACATGTTTCACTGACCGTCACGTTCGTTAGCCTTACAGGCTAGCGTTAAACAAGGTCTTTTGGTTTTGTCGTAAAAATGTTTTAGGTCCAGTAAAAGTTACAAGCTGAGAGGAGATTATCTTAAAATATAAGCCCTGTACGATCAAAACAGAAGACTTGTGTTTATAGATTGTTTTGTCAAGGGAACTGTTAATATCTGACTTAACACAACAAAAAAGTATTTACTTTTCTATTATATCCGCTATGGTGCAGGCAAACATCAAAAGTCCCTCGGGAAACTGCAGGGCAACTGTGAAATAAAACAATCACAATTAGAACATTGCTCATATTTCCCCCGACTATAAATTTGCTGCTATTTGAATGATATTATATTTTCTATGGATATTTATTTGGGAGTCTGGGTGTTTCAAAATGTGCTTACCAACTCTAAGCTTTTAAAGGCACTGTACACGTTTGGTAATTACTCAAAATATATATATTAGCATAAAAACTGACTTGGTAACGAGCAACAGAGAGCTGTTGATAGTATAAAACGTTGTGAGAAACGACTCCCTCTGAAGTAACGTAGTTTTTGAGAAAGAGGTAATTTCTCACTAAAATAATAAAAACTTCTTGCAAGAAGTTTTTATTCCTATCTGAAAGCACACAAATTTGTACAACAAGGGTGTTTTTTCTTTCATCATTTTCTTGCAACTTCGATGACCAATTGAGCCCAAATTTTCACAGGCTTGTTATTTTATGCATATGTTGGGATACACCAAGTGAGAACACTGGTCTTTGACAATTACCAAACGTGTACGATGCCTTTAACAATACGCACAAAGAAAACAGTTGATTTTGATAGTTCCTGCACAACAAGCACAGTGGACAGAACTTTTATACAACAATATGCTTGTTTAGGGGCTATTTATTCGCTGGTTTAGAGAGCTGGTCTTTATATCACATGTTTAATACACCCCCACGTGACTAGTCTTCAACCAATCAGAGTGCATAAACTCTCTGAGGTATTTATTAATTCCTCTTATAAAATTTTAGGGGAAAGAATCTACCATTGCACCTTTTACAAGTACCAGAATAAAACAACAAATTTTAAGCGGGAGAGATTGTGGACATAAATTTCAACTCAAATATTTTACCAAACTTGAAATAAAATCAACTGACACAGCGTTCTCCCTTAACAGTGGTCCACTGGCCAAATGCTAGTTAAAACACCTGAGGACCAGTGTGAATTCACTCCAAGTGGTCTGGCTGGTTAGTTCAGTGTTAAAAAGCATCCGCATTTAATTTGAATATGGACTATTGAAAAAGCTGACGGACTAGCGAAATAACTGGTCCTGCTGGCGACCAGGCAGTTAATAAAAAAGTTAAGGGCAACCCCTATGACATTATAATGTACCTCTTTTAGCTCCTACAGTCTTGATCCGCCATATTGTTTTGGGAATTTCAAAGTTGTAGTTAGATGGAAGCTGGAAACAAAAATAAGGGGGGTTACAGTTATCGCAATGAACTCAAGTCTTAAGACACTGGTTCTACCTCGAACCTCTACTCAGGAAAGTTTAAGATCTTTTTAAAAGTTAGAGGACTGTAATGAAATGTATTCAGAATCCTAAATCTAACATTGAAGTTGAATCATTCTTTTTTACCTGGCTAATGGCATCTTTCAGTTCGTGATTGTTGAGGATTTCATCTGGAATTTGATGAGCTACCCTGGAACCTATTACAGAAAATACAATTAAAATAGCTTAGTAAAGATGCAAAATCTGACTGCACTTTTTCACTAATTTATGACCCCCCCCCCCCCGAAAAACATTTATTACCCCCAAAAGTTTGTGTTTTCAGTCACAACAAGATTATAATAGTAATAGTTAAGCGTAATTAATGATAATATTAATAAAGAACATATTAATGATGCGCCAGTGTCCATCAACAGCACACATTCCACAAGGTGCAGCAACACAACAAAGTAAGTGGCAGTCGGATCATGCACATGCAGTTACCTCCATTAAATACAGCATGGAGGATCTCACCCAGTCATTTCAATGTTTGGTTGGTTCTTAAAATTAAAAACAATGTTGCAGTAAACACTGGACCAAGTAACAATGACTTAAGCCCGGTTATAATACTTCATGCGAAAGTGAAAGAGAGGGGAATTTCCTTGAGTCACAATTAGAAAACATCGCGTACCGATTATTGTGTCACCCAAATTTGCTTCGCATTCGCTTTTGCATGAAGTATGAACCGGGCTTAACAAAAGAGATGCAAATTGCAATGTATGTTGTTATTTTGTCATTTGTTAATATTGATAATCATTTTAATTATGAAAGTTGATGGCAAAATGGTCCGAAAATGCTAATTTGCGCCCTCTTTTGAATCTAGTTGCGATAATCGTAACCTAGCCCACCTTGTTGAGTTACGAATACGATTATCGCAACTATTTTGAATCATCCTCCTCCAGCCATGCCAGCCCATGTTAATTTCCGTATGGGGGGACAAAAAAAGTTTGTGGAAAAAAATCCTGCGTACAGGATGTAGTGTAGTGGCCATAGGCTCAAGGCATAGCCGGCCAGCCAAGGCAAGCAAGCCACAACACAAGCTGTCACTGTCACTCCCCAGTCAGTGTCAATTGTCAAGTTCAAACTCACAAACTAAACTAAGGACAAAGACTGTGTCAGAAAAAATGGCAATGGACACGAATACTGAAAGTACTCGACTACAACACTGTCCTTCTCCCTTCCCAACAAACACTAACACTTTAACTGTAAAAACAGTAACAGTTACAACTCCCCCCCCCCCTCCTCCCACAGCCCCACCCCCACCCGGCCGCACTCTGACATGCTGTTCAGCTAGGCAGTTAACTCATGGAAACTACACACGCAAGGGTATGACCCATCAAAATCATGAAACCGCACAGTTACGGATAAACTAATGAAACCACTCACTACCTTTTCCACCAATAATCCGCTTTGGTTTTGAATTTTTGGCTGAAATAACAACAGTTTTGTCCAGATTTTCCATCGTCGAGCACTTGCCGTGTTGTTTTTTGACACAAGTTCTACAACTAACTCGTTCTCAAACTACCGCCACAAAAAGAATGTACGCAATTGGCCATTCTTATTACACTCCGAGAACGACATCGTCATTGGAAAACCATGCTGTTGTTTAATATATTGCACTCAACAACCGTACACCGGAATCGTTTTTCCACGCGTACATGATTGGCAGAAGTGTATTCACGTAGGCAATCAATTTGTTCAACAACACCGTAAACAAAACGTACGCTAAACGTGAGTTTCAAGTACAAAATACGGAACCGTAAGATTAAAACTAGTTAAAATCCATCTCCATCAGCTCGTAGATTGAATAATTTCACCGAAATCTTTCCTAGCACCGAAGTAAAGATGTCAATTGGTGTGCCCATCAAGGTTTTGCACGAGGCAGAGGGTCACATCGTGACTTGTGAGACGAATACCGGTGAGGTTTACCGAGGCAAACTCATCGAAGCAGAGGATAACATGAACTGCCAAATGATGAATATCACAGTCACATACAGAGACGGTCGAGTTGCCCAACTCGAGCATGTTTTTATCAGAGGTAGCAAGATAAGATTTCTTATATTGCCTGATATGTTAAAAAATGCACCAATGTTCAAGAAAACAGGGAACAAGGGTGGCACAGTAGGAAGAGGAAAATCGGCCATTCTGCGTGCGCAAGGTAAAGTTAATTTGTAATCGTTTTTTCAAAACAAAATTAAAAAAAAACCCAAATCCCTTTTCTGACTTACATTTAATTTGTTTCATTGATTTGCTGTTGTAAGTTTGCATATTTGTGCTGGTTTTTTTTTCTTCTATTGTAATAATGACACCAGCAAGATGACCAAAGTTATGATTGAAACTTGATTGAAACTTTGAAAGAAGAAAAAACACTTTTACAAGCAATCTTTGAACTGAACATGCTGAAGCCTTTGTCATGATTGTTTGTATCTGTTGTGCATGTTTTTGTACAAGAACTTAAAAAACTTATTAAGTACTTTCAGTGTTCACGGAATCACGGGTGCCATGTTCAAAAAAGGAAATGTTGAACACTTGTTGCTGTACCTGCCCTGTATCTTGCGTGGTTTGCGTGCTTCATGCATGCGTCCAAAGTGTTCCAAATCAAAGTTAATAAATCTGTTTGCCATTGCTCATGTACGTGCACAGTAGTCAGTAAAAATGGCACCGACGATGTTTAAATAGGTGATTAACACTAAGAGGTCGGAGATTCTTCCTAAAATTACACAAAAATGAGCTTGCAGTTGCACAAAAACGTTTTAATGTATTCTTCAGGCAATGGTATTGGTAAGATGAAAACTGGGGGGAAAATTCCGGCCAAAAAAACGCAAGTTCTATTCGAAAGATCATCACACTTCCTATTTATTATTTTGTTTGCCTATCAGCAGAAATCTGTGCGTATCGGCACGCAAATCGTGCGTGCATCCGAAAAACCTTGTTTTTTATTACCAAACCAAGAAATTTTCATTCTGTTCTCATTTACAGCTGCAGCAAAAGGAAGAGGACGAGGCATGGAAGGTGGGCGAGGTCGCGGTAACGTCTTCCAGCGAAGGAAGTGAACGAGAAATAAACTTTGTATAACCAGGACCTGTAAATAAACTTTCCCTATGGGTAGCATTCTACTCAGTATGGAGGGTGAACTAGTTTTTGTAAGGCCACGCTTGTCAAGTGTTGTGTGTCGGAATACTGTCAACCAGAGTGTAGCATCCTCTAGGAGTGAGATGGAGCAACCTGGTGTTTTTGGCATAGGGTTTACTGACGGCAGAAAATTAAATTGAGTATTCCTTCAGGACACCATCCGCCACACAGATCTTCTGCAGCATTGAGGCAACCCACTTCAAATTTACCGTTGTGATGGAAGATCCCAACCCCAAGACCATGCTTCAATGTGTTTGTTTGTTTGTTTGTTTGTTTGTTTGTTGTATTTGTTTGTTGTTTTTGTTTTTTGTCTCCCCCCCCCCCCCATCTTTTGTAAACATTTTTTATTTGACCAGTTTTGAATGGCTTTAGGGAGGGGAGGGGGTCTCCAAATTAGTGGATTTGACGGGATGGTTCTGAAATTTCATTCTTCTACTGTAGGGGAAAGACCATTTTCCCAAATGATGAGCTTTTCTGTTAGGGAGTCAGAAAATCTACAGGAAGGAGTATTTTTCAGGGGGATCTGAGACCAAGACCTAGGCAACTGATTATAATGAGTAGAATCCAGAATGTTAAGTTTTCACCATGTTGAGTACTACTACATATTATTGTGCTTGAGTTAACTCTTCCAACAGGTTGCCTAGCTGTTAAATTTTGTTTAACTGCTTGTACATGTACATGGTGGTTATTTGCAACCCTAATTCCTTCTTTTGGAAGTTCAAGTATGCCCTGGTGATCATAGATGTGTAAACTGTAAAGTCGTTGGCTCAGTGCTAAGGTCATTAATTGCAATTTCATACTCGTAATGACCAATCCATATAAATTTGAAAAACAAAAAAATTAAAATCAACAAATAAATATTTTACTTAGAAAATAAATGTTTCTTTTTGCAAAACAAATACTCTGAAGACCACTCTTGATCAATAAACCCCATTTACCAGGAGCTACAAAATATGCAAAAGCAATTTTATGAAACCATGCAAATTACACTTACTGACTAATTGACCTAATAGTCCTGAGCAGAAGAAGTTTAGTTACCTTTGCCTACATCTATACATTGATGTTATGCAAGTGATTCATTGATAAAAGCTTTAGTTATCAGGCCTGGAATTTCATTGTGGAGAGAGCAAGGCCATTTTCTTTTTGCTGAGGGAATTTTCATTGGAAAATGTTAAAGTCTATGGGAAACATTTGAAGGGGCACCACGGCCAAGACCTCTGGAGTTTATGGCCTCAATGTAGTTACAGGCCTAAGTTATTTACCTACCTGTAAGTCTCAAATGTTTTTAAACATGTACAAGTTTTTTGAAAGAAGATGTTCGGGAACAACAGAGACAAGTTTGACAAAATTACAAGTACATGTACATGTCTGGCTCTCTTTTGTGTTAAAATAATGTCATTCAAATTTTGTTCACCTAATTTTGTGTACTTGATTTGTTGTATTTAAAAAGTATTTGTAGCTAGCAGTTCAGTGGTACAGAAAGTGAATGAAACCTAACTTGAAACCATTTTCCATTTTTATCGTTCACTTTCCTCCTGCAAAAAAAAAGGAAAAATAGAAAATGCACTGGTACTTTCATGTAAAAGATTGTAAAAATGTTCAAGTAGAACCCCATCTTAACGTTGAAATTGTTTTAATAAAACGATGCTTTGATACTGTACTTTTTAATTGTTGCTCAATATTTTATCTGTTATCATCTTTAATCCCAACTCCCTTGAGTGATTTCAAGCCTGTAATTTGTCAGGATTTTTCATTGACCTCCCTTTAGTCTTCAGATTTTCGAGGGAGAGAGAGAGGTGTACTCTCCGTTTAGGGCCCAATTTCTGCTTAACCCTAACCCCCATCAGGGTCCCTCCACATACCCTGCCAATACAACAGAATGCAACACAGTTTAAATGAGAATCATGCCAAATGCAACAAAATGCAACAAGGGATTTTGTTGCATTATGATTGTGCAGGCATGCTGTTTGTGTTAGGACTGAGCAAGAGGGTTTGCCCTGCTAAATGCAACAGTATGCACATAAGTGTAGTGGTGACTACAACAAAATGCAACACCAATATGAAGTCACTTGACTGCTAAATAAAATGCAACAAATTCAGTCAAAGAATGACAATCTGAGTTGACTGCCAAATGCAACAGATTACAACAACTTTTACCATTTGGTGCATATTGTTGCATTTAGCACGGTTAGGGACAAGGGTTAAGCACAATAAGTTGCTCAGCACAACATTGTGCTTATCAGAATGAGGTTACCAGCCAAAATACCATGTCACATGTACCATTTTGTGACTGGTTTCCTGCTAATTTTTGCTTGCCTTAAAAATGTTAAGCCGTATTTTCTGCTTAACAGCTCTATGAAATTTGTCCCTGGCCTGTCTCCATCAAAAAACTTGGCCCTGATTTTGTTATGATCACAGTTGTAGATTTTTATTAGTGGTGATGCAAAGAGTCTATAAACCTCTGGAATATAACATCCTATTTCTTGAGGGAGGTTCATCTTCAGACCAGGAGATTATTATCAAATTTTGGTACAATGTCTCACCCCATGTGATTTAGTAGGCTCCTTCCTCACTTCAACAAAATCCAACGCCATCATAATTCTTTTTTCTTCTTCTTCCATTAGAGTACAGTCCACTATCAGGGCCAAATTTCATAAAGCTGTTAAAGCAGAAAATACTGCTGAGCAAATTTCTTTGCTAAGCGAAAAAGTAGTCGGGCACCAGTTGCAGCAATGTAAACTTTTGGAATTTTGGCTGGTAACCAGTTTCTGTAGAAGGGTTTGTATACGTTTGGATGACTCTGAAAATTAATGGCAAAAGAAACTTACTTGGTAAGAAGTACAGCAGCTTTGGATAGTATAATGCATTTTTCACTTCGAACTACTGCGGTTATGGAAAAAGATATCACTTCTTATCCCCAAAAATTTGAATCTGAGAAGCGTTACTGACAGTAACGTACAGTAACGTTTCTCAGATTATGTATTCAAATTGCAGATTATTCTTCCTGGTGGACATAACCGCTCCAGATTTTCGGCACTCTCAAAAACGCTACCTTTTTTTGATAAAATTAAATTTCCACAGGTTAGCTTTATAGTACTGTATTTATCCACAACTATAGGATTGAAACAAGCCGTGGGTTCCAATTACCAAACGTATAGCAATCCCTTTAAAGGCCTATACACTATTGGTAAGATCGAAAAACACAAATGTTCATAGATTCACACACAACTTACATGATTTAAGAGTAGTAATGGTTGAAAAGGGCTCCTGAAAATATTTCTGCCTAAAATGCTATCGTTTCTGGGAAATGAGTAAAACAATAGTTTTTATCACGCGCGATATTTTTGAAAAAACAGAAAACACATAAGGTCTCTTTTCACTATTTTCTCGTGATCTCGATGACCAATTGAGCTCAAACTTTCACAGGTTTGTTTGTCCATGCATATTTATGTTGAATCACATAAAATTTAGACACTGATTTTGAGCTGTTACCAAAAGTGTACAATACCTTTAAGCAATTAAGATTTGTCTGTTGTCAGCAAGTTTGCATGCTTACAGGCTTTATGAAAATGGGCCCGGTATGTTTCGTACTGTGGTTCCAACACTTGTGAACTCTGATGGTGGTATGACTGATACCATGTAAAGCATGATTAGTTTTAGTACTGTCCCAATTCCATCGAAACAAGTCCATCGGAATCAAACAAAACACGTAGTTTCAGGGGGTGGGGTGGCAGTAAACATAACCTTTTGAAGGCAGTTTGATGGAATTTTTTCAGAATCGTTTGGTACCAAAGACAACGATATAATTTTCCTGATCATTACTGGAGTTTTATGTCTTGGAACATTATGGTAATGAAAGTTTCATTAAGAATAATATTGTGGAAGAACTAGTTTTTCAAGATAATTTGGATCTTCCTCGGAAATTACGATCTAAAAAAAAATGTTGGATAGTAATTATTGTAAGGCCAAGTAAAATAAGAAACGAGTTTCTCGTCTCCGCCCGCCTCCTTTTTGGCCGCCGCCTCCTTTTTAAAAAACTATTTACTACTTAAAAACAAAAAAAGTGGCATCTCTGATATTTTGAATCTCCTGAATCCAATTAGATGGGCTAAAATAGCAGCTTTGCCTCAATAATTCCCAACTTTCTCATTGCAATATCTCAGGTGTGCAGTCCCTAGCTAGTTGAGGGCTAAAAGGGTGATTCTCCTGACTTAAGTATCATCAATGTCTTGGCACCAAACCTAGCTGGGCGTTCTTTTCAGAGCGGGCAGCAACTGTTGTCGAAGGTGATGGTGGTGCGATTCTGCATTGAAGGGTCTTACAAATAGTTTGTTTTGTCATAAATTGCATCAGCATACTCAAATAGCACAATATCTGTGAATAAATATACCTTGGCCAACCATATTTAGCATGGCGGCCATCTTGGAAAAAATAGCTAAAAATTGAAAAATAGTAAATAGTAGCGCCCTGCCTCCTCCTTTTAAAAAAAAAGTCCGGACGAGAAACTCGTTTCTTATTTTAATTGGGCTAATACATAATTAATAAAGGCAAAGTGTACCTTTGTTTTTTGGAACCCTTCAAATGTTTTAATCCCGTAGATACAACTAAACCTGTGAAATTTCATTTGAAGAGGTCACAAGCGTTTTTTAGATATCGCCGAAAATCTTGAGCGGTTATGATGGCCACTTATCAGGAAGAATAATCCGTAATACACAATCTACAGTGTAGATGAGAAACGTTTCATGAAACGTTTTTTCAGATTGACAATTTTTTTGAATCTCATTTCTCTCTAAAACCACATTTCTGTGGAGGGAAGCAGTTCTCAAAGTTTTTTACACATCAACAGCTGCCCTGCAGTCTCACCAAGTAAGTTTTTATGGTCATTTATTTTAAACTTCATAATAAAACTAGTCATTATACATGCTTGAACATAAAAAAAAAAACCATTCTGCTAAACACAAAAGAAACCAGTGAAGGGTGCCGGTGTCCAAGGGAAATCTGCCCCCCCCGCCCCGGAGCCCATACGGGAAATTAACATGGGCTGCTTGAGTAGGAGGATTCAAAAGAGGGCGCTATCAAAAGAAGTTTGTGCACGGTTTGCCGTATGTTTTTTTGGGGGGGAAGAATACCGGCTCCATTGGCTCAAGAGGCCGGTTGAATCTTCACCACGAGCCTCTAAAGTTTGAATGATAGACGTCGTCGGGCTAGGAGGAGGGTGTTCAGGATCAGAGTGGAGGAGGAAGACAGTGGCAGTGGTCAGTACACCGGGGACATCATTTATTGCCAGGTGAGTAACACCATGTTCATCTGTATTTTACAAAATTTCTGCTGAGGATACGAAGGCCATGGCCTCGTCTACGTACGGTCTATAGCCGCCCCCTGTAGCCCACCTTGTTGAGCCACTTGCTCCATGGAGGAATAAGAAATTGGACGTTTGATCTCCTGTTCGTTGCGTTGTAACTCGTGTTCTTATTCCTCCTTGCTTGCGCTGCCTCTATGGTTGAGCTGTATCGCCGGTTTTCCCGGTACCATAGCCTTTTCTTTGAATTGAAAAAAAAAAAAATGATGCCAAATCAACTCATGCTCTAAGTAATTGGCTTCCTTTGTTTATAAGAAGTATGCAAACATATATTAAAAACTTGATGGACATTGAAACTGTCACACCACGCACCGATCTTCTATGACTTCATTAGCGTCCCATTTGTTTTGAGTTTTCCTGTTTTCAAGGCAAACAAGAAAGTATTGTGTCCCGGTGAAGCCATACGTGGAAGAAACATCTGCACTCTGCTACAAGTGTTCTGTGAGACTTTGTGTATGACTCTATAGCCAGCAGTTGTCTTCATTTTATTCAAAATATTTTTTTTTTTCATTTTAAAAATTACTATGGTAATTTGCAAAAAATAAAAAAATAAAATTTAAAAAAAAAGTGTAAATAATTCTTGGCTTTCAAATCTGATTTTGGGTGGGAAAATGTTTGTTTATGGCCCCGACAGTATGACATATTTTTGTACCATAGAAATGCCTAAAATACCACAACTTTTTGCATTACAAAGTGCACTAAACCAGTGGCCTGTTACATGTTTCTAGTTTTGGTCGAAGGAGAGAGACTTTTGCTGCTAAAGCCAAAAACAAAAAATTGTATCTAGGGACTGTTTACATCGCGCAGAGAGGTAAAAATTTTGATTTTTTTCAGGCCTTGTATACACTGGTACGGACCCTCTCGCTTTCTTCTTTTTAACATCGGTTAACAACATTTACCATTACAAATACAATGTGTGAGTGTGTTAAAGAAAAGCATAGCAACCAACAATAATAAGGTAAATATAACCGACCCGGTCTTGCTTTGCCTTTTGTTTTTTTTTGAAAAAATCATATCAAATATGTCATGTATGAGACTTCACAAATGAAATTTGCAAAAATAAAATGCTGGCCCTGCTTCCTAGAGCACTCTCAAAGAATTTCTCACCTTCATCCATAGTTTGAGAGGGCAAGGTCATTTTCATTTTGCAAAGAAACTTGGATCCATTGGAAAAAATGAAAATATTTCATTTCTTACATCTCGGATTAAATTTGAGTAAATTTGAGATAAATTACCCTAAAATATAGGATTGGAATTGCCCTCTAGCAACCAAGCAATCTCGGTGGTCTAATGGTAAGACATCTGCTCTAGCAATGCAAAGGTCGTGGGTTCAAATCCCACCCGAGTGATTTGTCTGTGGTTTTTTTCACAGAACTCGGGAAAGTACTGAGTATACAGTGCTTAATACACATCGGTGTTCGGGTAAAAACAAATAATATTCTTTATCCCCGATGCAAAATTAACATCCATTAATGTATCTTCTTTACCGTAGTTCCGTGGAGCCGTAAACTACTTATCTAAATTGAAGGAAGAATCGGAATGCAAATCTCTACCCTGTGTTACGACCCACAGTAGTGGAAACTTTGCCCAAGGGCTCGCTTTGGCATCTCAAATACTCGGCTTCAAGGCGTATGTGGTCATGCCAGATGTGGCCCCAAAGTGCAAGCAGGATGCAGTGAAGGACTATGGAGCCAAACTTGTATTGTGCCAATCTACTGAACAGGTGGACAATTTTACTTTTACAGAAATTTTACAGAAATGTTACTATTTTTTATTAGTTATACGGGTTCAAAAATGGATGGGTTGAACTAAGACCGCATAAATTGTTTTGTTGTTGATCGACCCTACGAAACCCCCCGACCTCCTGGTTTGTTTTCCCTAAAAAACGGCCTTTTCAATGATCTTTTCAGTCAAATTTGGCTCCCAGATTTTCCAGCTGATATTTTTTCAAAATTTAAAGGTTGGAAAAGATGTTTGAAGAAAGGTCATTTATTTTGCCAAAAACAAGAACAATTCTTTAAATATTTACCTAGGCTAACACTGCGTTTAGTTTTTTGAAAATGTTTACAGAAAATGTTGTGTAGGAGTTAAATGGGTTGAACAAAACAATTAAACTAATCAAAATCACACAAACCCTCTGTTTTATAGTGATTGTGATGATTTCTTTATTCTTTATTTAATGTTTTGCCATTTCAATAAAACTATATGATAATAAAAAAAAAAATCATTTTTTTAAAATTCATATTTTAGTTTTCAACTCTGTTTCGGTTTATTCTGACATTTTAGGGGCGGATTGATGCTAAGGATGCTGTTGTTAAAGAGAAAGGTGCTTTGTATATATCCACCTCACAGGACCATACCATCATGGCAGGGCAGGCAACTATATGCACAGAGCTTTTGCAACAGGTAAGGAGGAGGGGTACAAAGCTAAAACCTGTCCGGAAAACTCACTCAAATTATACAGGAAAAGCTCTCGGTTCTCTTCTTTCTTATTTTCGCTAAAAGGTAGGGTCATCATTCGTTGGGACGATTCTAAAGGTGGGACTGAAGATCCCTTCAACGCTTCTGGAGAATTCAGACTTTTTTTTTTCTGTAAAAAAAAAAAGCAGCTATTATTTTCTTCAGATACAAAGAAATCATATACCTTTGTCTCTGAAGCTCCCTGCATTACCTTGTAATATATACTTGTAACTCATGGGTTATCAAAAAGTGGAAATGCCATAATTTCAGAATGCATCCTAAAATTTGGATCCTAGTGTCTGACCTTTTCATCAGCAGTGAATCTCACTTCTGTAGTTCTGTACATAATTAGTTCTATGCATACAGCTGTACATGTACATGTACCAGGGCTCGACTTTTGGGTGGAAAAATCCATAAAGCTTGTACCCCAAAAATGTTACTGGACCAGAAAATTTGTTACAAGACCAGAATCAAAATGAGAAAAACACAGTTTCACATTAAATTGAGCTGTTTTTCTTGGAACAAGTATTAACAGAAGATTTATCTCATTTGTGCTGTGGGTAACACTTCAACACCCAACAGCACTGAAATGCTCATGTATTTATCAGTTTAAATTAAAGATAACAGCGATGTATTAATATTCAAAAACACAAGACCACCGGACTTGTACATGCAGTTGTAAGTTTACTGGCCCAACGCTAAAATCACTGGCCTCGGACATGCGTTCCAGTGTAAAATTTGCGCCCTGATGTACGTGCCACCATTACACCGTTCTGAATGGTTTCCTCAAAATAATTGTCAACTCACTGCAAAAAAGTTACCAAGAGTAGGAAGGTTTTAATATAAGTTTTTAAGAGGACAAGTTCAGGGCTGGATTTCATCTTTGAGTGAATTCTCGTTTTGCAGAGGGCACTTCCATTGGAAAGTTGTTTAAAGGGTCTGTATGCGTTTGGTAATGACCTTGAAAATTAATGGCAATAAAAACTTACTTGGTAAGAAGTACAGCAGCTTTGGATAGTGTAATGCATTTTGAGAAACTTTTCCCATCGGAGTACTGCGGTGATATGGAAAAAGATATCACTTTTTATCCCCCAAAATTTGAATCTGAGATGCTTCTCAGATTGTATATTCTGATTGCAGATTATTCTTCCTGCCTCGACAAACCGCTTCAGATTTTCGGCAATATCTCAAAAACACTACCACCTTTTGAAATGAAGCTATATAGGATTGAAACAAACAGTGGGTTCCAATTACCAAACGTATACATTCTAAGTCTATGGGAAACTTTTGAAGGGGCACCAAGGCCAAGACCAGAGGCAACAAGAGGCCATGGCCTCTCTGTGACCTTTGTGTATTTCCAGGCCTGAAAGCTCATTTTGATTCAATCTTTCAGACAGACAACAAACTTGATGCCATAGTTGTACCTGTGGGTGGAGGTGGGATGTTAGCTGGAGCTCTCGTAGCAGCAAAGGTATATCCATTAAATAATTATGTATTTAAAAACAAATCATTTGCAAATATCCACCCTCAGAATGCTCAAGGGGCCTCCCCAATTACTTCTTTGCCCTGCCTGCAAACCCCCCCTCCTCCCCAAATGAAAATGGCTAGTAGTCACGCCACTTCTAGTACTCTATGGCCATTTTTCGAAACCAGTGCCAAATTTCATAGAGCTACTGAAGCACGACTCTCAGAAAAGCAAACTTAATCACTGTACTAGCCAATAATCCAATGGAGAGAAGACCAGGAAGGAAGTTTCAGTTTTAGATGTGGGAGGAAAACCCCAGAGAATTATTCCAGGGAAAACCCACGTAGTCAGGTAGAGACTGAAAACCCAATCCACGTAGTGCCCCCGGCGTGATTTGAACTGGGTTCCTGGAAGGTCATGGAAGATACCTCTACACCAACCTGACCACCCTAAGTTTGGTTTAAACCACAAGAGAAAAGACTCTGCTAGGGTCAAAACGTCATTAACTATTTGTTTGTATTTTCATAATTAGTGACAGAGCCCAAGCTTGACCCAAAGCCAGAGCCATGTTTTCGAACAGGGCCTATACAAGTACCCTGTACTAGTGTTATTATTATCACTGATACTTTTTCTTGCACTTGTTTGAATTTTCACAGCACTTGTGCCCGGGCATCAGAGTAATCGCAGCTGAACCAGAACTAGCCAATGATTGCTATCAATCGTTTGTGGCTAAGGAACACATCAGGCAAAGTCATTTCCCCGACACAGTCGCAGACGGTCTACGCATATCCGTTGGCAATGTAGCCTGGCCAATCATAAGAGATCTGGTTGATGATGTCATCACAGTGACAGAGGACGAGATCAAGGTTGTTGGAATAAAAAAAATCGTTCAAAACTTTTCTTTGATTAACTTGATGCTTGTGGAAAAAACAAATCCAATGGACAACTTTGGAAAGCATTGAAATACTAAAAACAAAAGTCTGAAATTTCACTTTTCACAAACCAGATACGAATACCAATTTCCTGAGATTAGTTCAATCATTTCCACTACCATTTTCAAGAACACTTTCAAGGTTTTTTTTGGGAGGAGTAAACAGAAAGGAAATCATTTTGGTTTTTACCCAACACCGATGTGTGATACAGTGCTTTACCGAGTCCTGTCAAAAAAAATTCCACAGACAAGCTACCTGGATGCTTTGCACTGGCCTCTTGTCACTGACTGGGCAAGTTTGATGGTCTACTGGTATTAGACATTTACTCTAGAATGGCGGGGGTCTTGGGTTCAAATCACACATGAGCAGTTTTGTGGTGGTCATGGCCGAGCGGTCTAGTTCACCGGACCCAAGCTGTGGTGTTGTCAGCAGTGTGGGTTCGACTCCCGGTCATGACATACTTGTGCCCTTGAGCAAGGCACTCAAACACAATTGCTTTGTAAAAAGTTGGGAAGGTAGTGCATTCTGCTCTACCATGCAGGCTCCTAGTGGATGATACCAATGCCTACATCCTTACAGACTGTGAAGGGGGTAACCCTGTTAAACGTTGATGGGTACGACAATCTTGTGAAAATACCATGGCAATTTTTTGCTGTTTTCTCAGCAAGTAGAGACTGTATTCAGCTGAAACTTTCAAATATGACTTTTATTGTATCTTTGTTTATAATTTTGTCTATAAATCAGCATTACGTTGACTAAAAACTAATCTATGACCTTAAAAAAATAGATAATGGGAACTAATTTTTAAATTTATCAATGGATTTTGCCTTCTTTCATTTCCCAGGAAGGAACAAGGCTCGTCTGGAAGAACATGAAGCTATGCATCGAGCCTTCAGCGGGGGTTGGTGTGGCTGCCGTAATGTCCGAGAAATTCAAATCCAAGTACGGTGATATCCAGAATGTTGGAGTCATTCTGTGTGGAGGAAATTATGACATTGACTCGATTAAAAATTGGATATAGGTTAATACTGGATACATACTCAACCACTTGATTGTCAGAATTCGATTAGTAAGACATCAGCTCTAGAATTGCGCACCTCTATGACACCGGTTCGAATCACGCCAGGGGCACTACGTGGATTGGGTTTTCAGTCCCTACCTGACTGCGTGGGTTTCCCCTGGAATAATTCTCTGGGGTTTTCCTCCTGCATCTGAAACTGAAACTTCCTTCTTTTTCTTCTCTCCCTTGGGTTCTTATACAGTGATTAGGTTTGCTTTTCTGAGTGTCCTTGGCTTCACAACCAGAATAATTGAAATGAAGGGGGGGGGGGTCGTGGGTTCAAATCCCACACGAGCAGTATGTCTGTTGAATTGACCCAAGGCTAAGAACCGAAATAATATTCCTTATCCCCCTGATGCACCTCACATCCATTAAAAAAAGAAAATTTAAAAACATGAGCTGTCTTTTGAATGATTTCTCAAAAAGTGTGACCGCTTTAAGAGATTGTCTGAAATTTCTACACTTTAAAAGTCCTGAAGATCTCTGAAAAACAAGAGGGGACTAAGCTGTAAAGACCACCCCCCTCCCCCTCTCCGGTTCAGTATCAACGAGACCATTGCATGGTATAGCAAAACATTTGCAATGCTGAAATGGAATACAATACGATGATGGACAAATGAAGAGACGATCAACACAGGAGTTTCGTGGACATGACACAATGTGTATTTCATACGACCTCTGACTTATGATCTGCAGCGCACATGCGCTATTGACAAATCTGCATAACACTACACCATGTGGATTTCACAATCCAACAATACATGTTGGTAGAGTTCCATCTTGTGCCTTTGTCACTCTAGAATCTTTGCTCACGAGCGGTCCGGTTGGCGTAGTGGTATCTTTCCTCGCCTTCCACTTCTATGACCCCGGTTCAAATCACGCCGGGGGCACTAAGTGGATTGGGTTTTCAGTCCCTACCTGACTGCGTGGGTTTTCCCTGGAATAATTCTCTGGGGTTTTCCTCCTGCATCTAAAACTGAAACTTCCTTCCTTGTCTTCTCTCCATTGAGTTCTTTGTTAGTACAGTGTGATTAGGTTTGCTTTTCTGAGAGTCCTTGGCTTCACAACCAGAATAATTTGAACAACTCATTTGGTGTTCGTAAGTGTATTTTAGTTAATTTTTATGGGGCTATAGTTGAAAGCATTCTCTGTTCATCCATCATTGTTTGGTTTGGTCGTGTTTCTGCCAGTGATCTCCAGAAGTTAAATTCTGTTGTTCGATCAGCGGAAAGGATTATTGGTACTAGCCTGCCAACATTGGAATCTATTTATTATGACAGACTGTATAAGCGCACCAGTTCTATAATGCAGGACGAGTTCCACCCAGCAGCAGAATTATTTCAATTCCTTCCATCTAACCGTCGTCTTAAACATTATTATGGTAGTAAGGGGTTTACTGATAGTTTTTATCCTCGTGCTGTTCGTGTTTTTAATGGGATCATCTAGGTGTTTTTTAATAGTTTTTTTATGTCGGTTTATGTCGGTTTATGTCGGTTTATTTCTGCTATTGTAAGTATTCTTATTATTCTATGTTTATAGTAAAACAAATTTTAGAGAGCTCGAGGTGCACAACAATTTCCAATGTTATGGTTTTTAACTTTTTGTACATTGGCTGAATAAACTATTATCTATCTATCATTATCTATTAATTGAAATGAAATGAAATAAAATGAAATTATACGCAAGCGGCCAAAAGGAATGTAGGTCTGTACAGAGATTATGGCTGTTTATTATTATGAAGCACAAGTTTAAAGTAAATAAAGTGAAACTTCTTTTTAAAAAGGTTGCGACAGCAGGGAGGGGTCCAGGCCCCCTGGACCCACCCCCTGGATCCGTGTCTGCAGGGAACGATTTCGGCCAGCAATTTTACATAGCAAAATATTTAGACTGAACTTTTTGTGTGCACCCTGAATGCTAATATTGAGGACCAAATGATGATCTTTGAGTGGTTAACTGGCCTGCATGTGGTATTTAAAGATATCTTACACGTTGGTAATGACTCAAAACAAATATTAGCATAAAAACTTACTTGGTAACAAGCAACAGAGAGCTGTTGATAGTATAAAACATTGTAGGAAACGATTCCCTCTGAAGTAACGTAGTTTTTGAGAAAGAGGTAATTTCTCACTAAAATAATAAAAACTTCTTGCAAGAAGTTTTTATTCCTATCTGAAAGCACACAAATTTGTACAACAAGGGTGTTTTTTCTTTCATCATTTTCTTGCAACTTCGATGACCAATTGAGCCCAAATTTTCACAGGCTTGTTATTTTATGCATATGTTGGGGTACACCAAGTGAGAACACTAGCTGGTCTTTGACAATTTTCAAATGTGTTCAGTGCCTTTAAAGGTGCAAAACAAAGTTTATGCAGTTTAATTCATCAGTATTTCTAACAATATTACAACTCAAATTTGTAGTGTATTTTCAAACATCTTGTATATGTTAAAACAAATTTTACTAACATTTAAACAGTACTTGTATCTTATATCTGAATTATATTTGTAAAACAAATATATTTTGATTAGCAGTAATGGAGTGACAGAATATATTAAATATGACTATTTGAAGAATTTATATTTTTTCTTTTTATTCACGGAGGCTGTTTTGTAAAAAATATGTTTATGATTACATGTGAGCAAAATACCAAACCGTGCTTTTTGAGTGGTGCTGGGAAACTTTGTTACCATGAAGACTATAATGAATTGAAAAGCTTCACTGAAACTTATATTTATTTTATGCCCAAGAAAATATCAAAACTTCTGTGATGTCATGGCAGGAGCGGTATAGTGTTATGGGAGGGGGGAGGCAGGGGCAGGGCAGGGGGCAGGGCGGGTGGCAAATGCAAATGATTTATTCAAGTTTCTGTAAACTTCTTTGATGTCCTAGCAGGAGCCGGTACAGTTTTATGGGGGCATTATGGAGGGGGGGGGCAGGTGTCAAATCCCCCCAGTTACTTTATTTTCCCGTCAAATCCCCCCAGTTACTTTATTTTCCCCCCTGCCCTCCATTCCCCCTCAATTATTTCCATGGTTTTTCCGAGATTGAATTTAACCCGAAACCATTGCATCCATATTATTGCAATTATGTTCCTGTTGGCCCAGCTCAAGAATAACACAGGTGTATAAGTCTGTCATTGTGGTATATCAATGCTTTTTCAGCAGTACAAAATTACATTTAATGTTTTCCCCCTTAAATTTAAACTTCCCTCCCCCCTCTTACTCCCCCTCCCAGATTAACAGGTCGGGTGCGACCGCAGCTGCTTATAGGGTACTTGTCCTAGTCTTCCAGAACATCATAAGTTATAAAAATAATAATACTAGTAATCAGGCGCGGATCCAGGGGGCGTGGGGGCTCACGCCCCCATTTTCATATAAAAAAAAAATAAAAAATGAGGGAGAAAAGAAAAAAAGAGGGAGAGAGAGAGAGAGGGGGGGGGGGAGAAATGGGGAAGGGAAGATTTTGCTGCTTGGTATATTTTCACGCCCCCCCCCCGTTTGGAAAATCCTGGATCCGCCCCTGGTAATCATTAGTTTCAATAGATAAAAGTATTTTTTTGTGAACTTCTGCAAACTAAAATTATGTTATTTATTTATTATTAATTTTTTAGAGGGAGAGGCAAAGAGTGTAGTGCCATTTTGTTGAGTACAAAATGTGGTTCTGCAAAATTGCGGACCGTGTTAGTCCACGAAGTAAAAGGAAAACCACACATTTTTAAGGTATTTGTGTAGATCATTACATTACTTTTAAAACGTCTTAATTTCATAACAAATGCTTTTTATAGCCCAAGGCGCTCAATATCCGAAGGCAACGCAACCCTGTAACACAAAAAAGTCTTTCATAAAATTAAAATTTGCATTGTCATTTATTGTAGGGCAATTAATGACAATTATGATGTGATGGGTGGATTTTCAAGCACTTAAACTCATTTCACACTTTTTATCAACATATTTTTCTCATAGACAAATTGTAAATTCTATTTATTGTATTTGTTAACAATTCTTTGTATTTACTATAATAAAGGTCGGAAATAAACAATGAATGTATCACTTTAGTGAATATTTTAAGTTTTTTACTTCCCCCATTTGATTGACTATGCGTGACACCGCCATCTCCCCCCACTTTCTGAGAGTTACGGTCCGCCCACATTGGACAAGAGCACCAATTGTTCGAATCCCAGACTTCTCATCTTGAAATTGATTGCGGCGAACGAAATAGAGCCAGCCTTTCTGTAGAAAAGAAGCGTAGAATAAGTGATATTTGTATTTTGCCATTGTTTTTCCCCTCACAAAATGTCAAATATGATCCCTGGGCCAGGAATGGGAGTTGTGTATCCCGGTATTGAGGACGAGTGGAAAACACAAGCATTTAGAAACAAAGTCGTTGCTCAGATGTAAGTAAAAAATGAGGTGTGTTTTGTGTCGGGCCTGTGTGTTCGTAATCGTACGTTCGATCGTATACAGTACACACTACACTACACAGCTCTCTTTGTTTTTCTTCTTCTCCTTCTTTCCCTCAACAACTCTTAAGATTACTCAAGATTGAAATTGAATTGAATATTGAAACTTATCAGACAATTGAACTTCAACATCAAGATAGCAGCACATTAATGACGTCATCATGACGTTCTCAGGTATCAAATTACTTGCTTTTTCAAATCAAAGTTTAACATTATACTATAGAAAACAATTTAAAACCACACAATGACAATCTAAATTACAATATAATAGTATTTTACAATCTACAATAACATCATCAGGAAGGTCTTAAAAAACTGCACACATTTTAACCCCAATTTGAACTTGTCATCTGGTTCAAACCGGAAGTAGAAACGGAAAATTATAAAAAGCCATCATTCAGCTCAGCTCTGCAGTCAATCCTAGAATTGGAACATAATTTCAGTGCATGAATTGAAAATGAAATGGCGTTCATGACCTTTTCAAATAAAACAGCGATGCATTATCAAAATTTGCAGTCCCCTACAACGATGAGTTTAAAAAATTTTAATTTTCAATTTCAAAGTTTCTTGAATCAAATTTCATCATTATGAAGATATTACTGACAATGACTGATATAAGCCTAACATGCCTAAAGGATTAATATAATGTAACGGACGGCTAAACCGCTTTGGTGTTTAGTGGACTAGTGGTATTTCGGCATTAGGCAACCGCCAGTAAGTTCGGTCAAACTGTGTGAAGACACTCTAGAAGTATGGACTAAAGAAATAGACTGAGATATTGTTACTGTTTCTGCCGGGGGAAAATGCTGGTTTGGAGCCAAGCAAAGAGATTAAGACAGACTGCTTTTTATGTTGTACAAAAGTACGAAATATTGTCTGCGGCAAAGTAATTCGTTATAATGAAATAATAATTCGTTAATATTACGAATTAAAAATCTGAATTAAGTGAGGTGCCCTTTACACATGTTACAAGAATGTAGTATCAGGCCTGACAAAACAATCGGCTTTACTCGGTGCAAAATTGTGGTTTAATCTTGTCATATTCAAATCATTTCAACTCATCTCTACATTTAATTCTAAAGCGAAGCCTTCAAAGCTAAACCAACCAGCGTTCTCCCTTAACCAGTTAACAGCATGGTCCCCTGGCCAAATGCCAGTCAAAACATCTGAGGACCATTCAAAATACACTCCAAGTGGTCCGGCTGGCTAGTTCAGTGTTGAAAAGCATCCCTATTTATGAATTATGGACTAGTGAAAAAGCCAGTGAAAAGAAAAGCCAACTGGTCCTTCTGGCCAGGCAATAAAAAAGTTACGGGCAAAGAAAAGCCAACTGGTCCTTCTGGCCAGGCAATAAAAAAGTTACGGCCAAACCCTGCCAATCCTAAAACTTTAATGAATTTCTACATGTAGGTAAATATAAATTTTTGTACACCAAGGACTGAATTGTTTTCTTTGAGAGGGCAAGGCCATTTTCATTTTGCAAGGGGGACTTGTTTTGGCAATTTTCCTTTGGAAAATGTTAAAACCTATGGGAAACTTTTGAAGGGGCACCAAGGCCAAGACCAGGGCAACAGCGTGTAGTTGCAGGCGTGATGCACTCTTCATGCACATTAAGAATTATATGAGTGAGTGTGTGTGTGTTTTCTTTCCAGTGAGGATGAAGTGCATAAAGCCGGCAATCCAACAGCCAAGTCCAGCATTGAGATGGAGAATCATGTATTCCAGAAAGCCAAGAACAGGGTGAGATCTTGTCGTTCCCACAAAACAAATTAAATTTCTGTTATATTTCCACAATTTGCAATATATATATTTTTTTTCACATCAGATGTGTACATTATTCAGTTGTTGCTTGCTGTGAATATGATAGGGTCCATGGTGGTTTGTACACCCAAGGGTGCAAATAGCACCCGAGGCGAAGCTGAGGGTGTTATTTTTCCCCAAGGGTGTCATTTTCCCCAGAGAGTGTCTTTTTACCCCCCGGGGGTGTCATTTTCCCCCGAGGGTGTACAAAACCCATGCACCCCATCACTGCGAGCAACAAGGGAGACTTTGGGACGCTAGGTGGCAGCAGACTTACATGTACCAGGTAAATTTTCATTGTTTACGTAGTTCTAAGCATGCGCACATTACCGAGAACAATGAATTTATTTGGTGATTCTGCTGCCACCTAGCATCCCAAAAGTCCCCCATTGTTTTGTTAAACCAAGGTAATAGATTGTAGGAAGGCAAAACAAACATTATCAAGTGAAACAAATTATATTTCTTTTATTTTTAAACATTGCATTTCTGTTTAGTAGAACAAATTAAAACACTTTAATGGGAAATTCCCTAATTAAATTTTTAATGAACTTTGTTCGAAAATCAAATTTCTGATCTCGTCTATGGAACAGGAGATAAACCTCTTCTTAGGAGGCGAATTTGTTGTTACGATGTAATAAGCCATTTGCGTGTTTGATTTGAATAATGTTTGGTACAATGACTTGCTTAAATTTGAATCCCTCAGACTATAGAGACAGTTGCTTTGTCGCATGATTTACAGCAAGCTTTTGCGTAGTACGTAAGAGACGCGAACTCCCATACACAATTTTGAATGAATGTGTATGGCACAATGGTACCAGGGTTTGCTCATCTGGAGGTTGCTATGCAAAAGCTTGCCCCAAACCATTTGACATAGCAACTGTCTCTATAGTCAGAGGAATTCAAATTTGAGTGGTAACTTGTGACTAAGCAAGTCATTGTACCAGACTTTAGTCAAATCAAACTCGCAAATGGCTTACTGGCGCAGTTAAAAAAGCAGACGAACATTGGTGACTGAATTATAAACAACAACTTGGCAGTTGTTGACAGAAATATTGCTCGACTGTTCCCTACGGCACATCGTAACAGGAATGGAAAGCAATTTACCTAGTACCAGCGTAAATTACAACCTCGTATCTGGAGGTATTTCTGATAATGTACAAGGCAGTGGAAACGACCAAATGTGGGCACGATCAAGGCAATGTACCCTGTGGGGTACATCATACATACCTGACAGCCATGTACTTTTGTACATGGTCTTTGTAGCACATCATGTGATTGGTTCTTGACCAATTTAATTCACAGTCTATACCGTGGTATAACAATAATCTCTTTCACTATTTGGTGCACTCTCTTTCCCAGCTGCCCTCATTCCACAAAATAATTACCGCTAGAGACTGTGGAGGTTAAGTCCACACTACCCAAGCCATGAAGTGTCCACGTAATACCAGCCATACAAACAGAAGAAAACCATGCATCCAATGCTAGCGGGGAAGGTATGGTACTTTGTGGCAGTATGTGGTACCAGTATACAGGAGGGTGACACACAAAGTTTGCCACTTACATGTATCATGTGGGGGGGGGTCTTTTATGTCATTGTAAACAAACCCTGGAGACAAATTAACATTTCTACTTGCCATGAACTGCTATTTTTGCAAATTTCTTGATGGGTGTTTATGCATCAATTCAACTTCCTATTTCAAACCAAATCTAGACTGTTTCTCTTGCTCAAAACATTACACCACACACGTATGTACAACAAACATGTAGGCCCTATAGATGTGTACAAGATCTCTTCAAATAATTCATAATCTGAAGATACAATGTAGGTCACCCGGAATCCTAACTGAAAATTTCACTTACATTTAAATCACTCTCGTAATGAAGGCATCAAACGACAACCAAATTCAACTTCACACTGCGCGTTGCTACAATAACATTGCAATGCAATTAATGTACAGTTGTATTGTGTGATCTGTTACTGGTTACTGTACAGTGTGATGTGTAAACCACATGATGTTAACAGAGGATGTACCAATACAGTTTTCTGCCAGATAAAGAGTTGGCATTTTCTGTTGTGAAAGTTCATTTTTTTTCCGTCATGAAATTACCATCTTTAAAGGGAAGATATGTGACACTGTAATAAATGTTCGAACACTTCTGACAAAAGCCCGGTTCATACTTAACGCGAAAGCAAATTGTAAAGCGTATTACGTGACGCAAACCATCAGGTGAGTGCTGTTTTCCAAATTGTGACATGAGGAAATTCGCTTCGCGTTTTGCGTTTTGCGTGAAGTATGAACCGGGCTCGATGTAGTTCACAGCAGACAATATGATTTTAACTGGACTACGTACATGTACAAGTAACATGTAGAACTTCAATTTGCAAAAAATGCTTGTACCATACTACATGTTCATGTTTTTAGTAAACACTTACATGTAAATTTTAGGAAAACTGGCCAGGAGTTGTCAGTTTCTTTTTGTAGGTCTCTTTCTTGATGTGGTCTTACATACCTGGGCCCAATTTCATGGCTCTGCTTACCGTAAGCAAAGAATCGGCGCTTACGGAAGCAGGGAATTCCACGCTTACGTCAAGCGTATTTCACGGGTTAGCAGGGAATTTTTGCTTGTGCGCGTGCGTAGTCCACGTTACTAGGCATTCTACGCTTACACAGCTAGCGCAGAAATTCGGCGCTTGCTCGGTAAGCGGAGAATGGTGATCGCAAGCGCAGAATTCGGCGGTAACCAAAGCCATGAAATTGGGCCCTGTACCTTCAAATGAAGAAATAATTAACTCAGCTGAATCTTACAGGCAATCAAGTGAGGTTGTGGAGACACTCTTGTATAAATCTCTTTAATTATGAGTTCTGGTGGTTCTGAGAAGTTTCACAGAAGACAAAAAGGGAGATTGCAACCCAATGTTCAGGATTTGTTATTGTACAGTTGTATTACGCCCCCCCTTCTGACTAAGGTTTCCTGGAAACTAGCCGACTGGAGATGCTCTTCCAAATACCAGCACGGTTGACTTAAACTCCCCATTTTATGTTTGCCCAAACCTTTCCTTTAATACTATGAAGACCGCATCTGAACTTGGTTGAGGAAGTGGCAGCACTTCCTGTTTGGGTTGTATTTTTAGTTTTTCACATACTCCTTCCTGCACATCATACATAGGCCTATGTAAAGATTCACTTACGGAAATGATTGTTAATTGTACACATGTACACATGGAATATTTTTGAGAAGTGAAGAAGTCTGGCAGTCTTGGTTTTTATTAAGACAATTTAATTGTCCCGTTTTCGTTGGTGATCATCGGTCATGCTGTGAAGTGACATTTAAGGTAAATCTGGCACCTACATGTAGTTTGCTATTCACTGCAGGGTTCTCCCCAGGTTTTTTTCAAAACTGTGGGGCATTCTGGGCCAAAATTTTGGGATGTTTGGCCGAAGCGGGCGCGGAATTGAAACAAGGTCCTCTGAATGTTTTCTACTTTTGCCCTACTGTGCAATTTGGAGCATACTACATGTAGGCCTATAGGCCTATGGTTTTCTTTTCATGTTTTTTGTAAAACTACCGTAATTAAAAAGCCTGTGCATAGGGAGAACCCTGCACTGGATGGCATGTTGCGGCTTAATAGCAGTTACTGCAGTTACTTGGACTCAAGTTCTGATGATTGAATCATGCAGAGTGTCAGTTCGATTCCCGGTCAGGACACTTGTGTCCTCTGAGCAAGGCACTTAGCCATAATTGCTTCTCTTAACCCAGGTGTATAAATGGGAACGCGATATTTTTCTTCCCCACACAAATGAGGAAAACCTGTGCATATTGGAAGAGTTCATGAAATTCTCAGACTTTGTTTTGATGAGTGTGTGGGTTGGTAACAGCCTGGTACTTTAGCCGGAATGTCCCTTTAAGGACACAAGTGTCAAGACTGGAACTCAAACCCACACTCTGCTGATCAGAAACACCAGAGTTTGAGTCTGGTGGGCTTGACTGCGGAATGAGGAAAACCTGTGCATATTGAAAGAGTTCATGAAATTCTCAGACTTAGTTTTGATGAGTGTGGGGGTTGTGTGTGGTAACGGCCTAGTACTTCAGATTTTAACCTTATTATTTTTTTTCTTAATTTTACACTAGGAGGAGTATCTAGCGCTGGTTGCTCGATTGATGATCCACATGCGTGATACAAGTAAGTGTACTATAAACAGCTTGGTCAAGTAATGGACCCATCCAGCCCTTAAAGACTAGGTATTTTGTTTGGATTTTGATTAAGATTGGAATGCCTGACCCAGTGGATAAGCAATAGACCTTTACCATGTTTATCATGCTGCCACCATCTTGGTCATGTTCCCTGTATCCACAACAGCAATGTTTTCTGAAAAGTTAAGATCAGATAAGCATCCTAATTTTGTTTAAATAATAATTAACACATTATTTGTGTATTTATTATAAAAACTAAAACTGATTGTATAGGCCTAAACATGTAATGAGTATTTTTGTTGTTCAGAGTTTGTCATTAGATACAATTTAAAACAAAGATTTGATTTTCAGAAAGAAAAACAACTTCTTCGTTTGACATGTTTTCTCGTTCCGATACGCGCGAGACTTGCACAGTCTATAGTCCCGGAAGTTTGAATATGCGTGAGACTTGCAAAGTCTACAGGATATTCATAATGTAGAAGGATGAGGACTTTAAGCCTGGCTCCTCATAACCCTTACAGTCCCAAGTTTGAACTGTTGTCTCATTTTCTTGTAGATGCAAGAAAGGAAGGAGGATCCGGCAAAATGCAACAACAAATAGGAGGTGGCGTGCAGGGTATGTCCAGCTTACTAATCATACCAATTTTAACATTATATTTTTTAGTCTACAACGATGTGAGGTATTAAGCTGTGTACACTCAGTGCTTTCCCGAGTCCTGCAGGAAAAAAAATTTCTCAGGCATATTTCTCTGGTGGGATTCAAACCCAGGACCCCGGCATTCTAGAGCAGGTATGCTAGCCACAAGACCACTGAGTGTGCCTGGTGACCAGTAATTAGCAGCGGGTACCGCAAACAATTTAAATTGTTTGCAGTAACCGTTATTCTGATACACCAGTTTTGAATTTACTCTTCCAAAAACCAATGATACATTATTCCTTTAAAGGCACTGTACACGTTTGGTAATGACTCAACATATACATTAGCATAAAAACTGACTTGGTAACGAGCAACAGAGAGCTGTTGATGGTATAAAACATTGTGAGAAACGACTCCCTCTGAAGTAGCGTAGTTTTTAAAAGAGGTAATTTCTCACTAAAATAATAAAAACTTTAAAGAATTTTGTATTCCTATTTGAAAGCACACAAATTTGTACAACAAGGGTGTGTTTTCTTTCATCATTTTCTTGCAACTTCGATGACCAATTGAGCCCAAATTTCCACAGGCTTGATATTTTATGCATATGTTGGGATACACCAAGTGAGAACACTGGTCTTTGACAATTTCCAACTGTGTTCAGTGCCTTTAAACAAGTGTAACCTTACCGGTAGAGTCTCCACTGTTTTATTTTACGTTACATCTATGTGCTTTCCTTTTATTTATTTTGTTCAGATCCAATGGCAGCTCTACAGGGTTTGACCTCGATATCAATGACGGGGTCAAGGTCAGGTCAGCAGGGCACGCCGCCCCCTGGTCAACCGCAGATGGGACCGATGATGGGTGGCAGGCAACAGCACAACATGACTGGTAAGAGTTAGCTGGTAGGCATAAATAATAATCATAATACGCAGTTCTTATATGGCGCTTTATCTCCCGATGGGTGTCTCAAAGCGCTCAGTATTTTTCCTACAAGGTAAGTGGAGTTACGTGTTGTATGAGACCTGTTCCTTTGCATAGCACCATGTAATGGTTTACAAGGTGCTGTGGTGCAATATGCTGCCGATCAAACCAGGAACACCGGGGTGAACCCCTTGTCTTTACGATAAGTGCACTGGGTTCTTTTACGTGCATTACACAACACACGCAGCGTTACAGTCGGATAATACTGATGAAGGGAAAACGGCCTATAGACCCCTTGTATATGATGTCACTAGCTCAAACAGCGCCCTCATTGAGGTCATGTGGAAAAACTATCATTGGCTGAGAGTTGTGCGTGGTGGGCAAGCGTTACATACCAAGTGTGGACCCCCAAGAACAAGAAGACGTCCCCACAATCTGTTTTCTCCAATGTTGAAGAATATCTTTTTGTTAAAGTGCACAGTAACAAAGGAATGTTCACAAAGTAGTGTATAAACACAGAAATGTGTGCACACAGGCACACACCAAGCTCTGTGTTGCATTCACTCTGTGGACATTTCTTTGTTCTGTACCCTTAAGGAAAATCCTATTCTTCAACACAGTGAAAAACACTGTGTGGACAATCCTTTGTTCGGTAACCTTAAGGAAAATTCTATTCTTTAACACTGTAAAAAAACACTGTGTGGATGTGTGTAAGTCCACATAGTGTTTCAAGTCCCTACATTATGTGGACCTCTTCTGTTCTCAGGTCCACACTTTGTAATCCTGGTTTGATTGGCTGCATATCGCGCCACAGCACCTTGTAAGCCATTACATAGTGCTATATAAAGGAGTAGGTCTCATACTTCAGAAATGTAGCTCCACATACCTAGCAGAAAAATACTGACTGTCGAAGCGCCTTGAGCGTCACTGAGTGACGGATATGAGCGCTATATAAGAAGCCACTATTATTATGTAGCGTTAAAACATGTGTGCATGTTTTTATTGTTTGACCTCAGCGATGGTGGCCTATGCAAGAGGTTAATAGCTTAACGTTGGCAAAGACTCGGGGCCTAACTCAAAATTCAGATCTTGCTGGTCATAACAATCACATGCTTTACAGGGTGCTGTAAGCTCAGAATTCTTTGGTAAGCAGTGCCATGAACTAAGGGCCAGCTTGATACCAGCATGTTGTGTCCCAGAACACAATGAAGACACAAACCTGAGTCAGGTTGGCTCAGTGGTTTCTTCCCTGCCTTTCACCTCTCTGTCCCCGGTTCGAATACTGGACCGGAGCCTTGCATGTGGATTGGGTTTTCAGTCCCTACTTGACTGCATGGGTTTTCCCTGGAATAATTCTCTGGTGTTTTCCTCCCACGTCTAAAACTGAAATGTCTCCATTGTCTTCTTTACAAAAGTTTGTGTGGTGTTTCCATTAGGATGCTTTGTGGACTATATAATTCAGATTCAGAATAGGAGGTGGGTACAGCACGCCACATGTTGAGCACCAAATGAATACTTGTTAACAATGGTTTCCTCTTTTCTTCCATTTTGTTTTTTCCCCTCTTTAGGTCAGTTGACCATTCAGCAACGCCAGAAACAGATTCAGTTGCAGCTGCAGAAGCAGTTATCAGGAGCGACGTCAGCTCCTCAGTCACCGGCCAGCTTCATGCCAGGCACACCCCAGCAGGTGAAACCGCTAAACACTACTAACCCTATAGAAACTGTGGTCTAGTGGTAAGACTGCAGGACTAAGGTTGTGGGTTTGAATCCTACTGAGCTAACCGCTAATTTCACAATGACTAGAATCAGTATTGTCGTCTAGTTACTGAATCACAATTCCTTGATTTGTGCGATTCATAATCATGGTGTTAAACCAATGTTTGTATGAGAGAGATTGGCTGTTGCCAGCTTGGTGTTTATATCCCCTTGTGGGAGTTTGCCGAGTTCCCTAGATGGGAAGATCATGTAAACAAACAAACAAACAAACAAACAAGCAAACAAACAAACAAACCATTAAGGCTGTGCATAGATCTACGTTTATTTTCCCAAACGGTCAAACAATACTTGTTACTTCCGGTTATCCGTTTAACCGTTTACACCGATTCCATTCCGAACTATGAGACGATCTGTATTGGGACATTAAGCCATAAGTCCAGTGTACTAGGAATTGTAGTAAACATAAAAAACACAAGAACACTTATCGTGGATGGGTAGGGTTTTAACCCCTGTGTTTCTGGTTCACATAGCAAGCACCCTTGTTTACAGGTCTCCTCAGGCTTGTGAGCTACAGTGATTATGTTCACTTATAAGGCATCCTGGGTTTCATTACCAGAAATATATACAATAATACAATATAATAATTTCTGGATTGATTTGAAAATGTAAAAATCACACCACATTACCATGTGTATATAGAGTTTGGACAGGTTTTTTTTATATATAAATGATTATCAATATTTTCAAGGTTCTACTCCTCATCTATCATTCAATATGGCACATCTCCTAGATACATCCAGGATTGAAAACAGCTAATTCTTTCTACAAGATGGCTTCACTCTACAAACACCATGCTCCTCAACATCCCTCGTTCTAAACACACTTGGGGAGACTGTTTTTTTTCACATGCTGGACCATCTCTTTGGAATGCTCTTCCACTGAACCTCAGACTAGTAGACACTCTCTCCAGCTTCAAAACTAACTTGAAAACTCACTTGTTCAGTCTGGCTTTAAAGACACTGGACACCTTTGGTAATTGTCAAAGACCAGTCTTCTCACTTGGTGTATCTCAACATATGCACAAAATAACAAACCTGTGAAAATTTGAACTCAATTGGTCATCAATGTTGCGAGATAATAATGGAAGAAAAAACACCCTTATCACACAAAGTTGTGTGCTTTCAGATGCTTGATTTCGAGACCTCACGGGTGAGGTCTCAAAATGAATTCAAAATGTTTTACTGAGAAATTACTTTTTTCTCAAAAACGACGTTATTTCAAAGGGAGCCGTTTCTCACAATGTTTTATACTATCAACAGCTCTCCATTGATCGTTACCAAGTAAGTTTTTATGCTAACAATTATTTTCTAGTAATTACCAATAGTGTCCAGTGTCTTTAAGTACGGTCATTAGCAGAGTTCTTTTTCAATGTGCCAGGAGTGTCTTTCTAACAGACAAGGCGCACTGCAAATGGCCATTATTATTATTATTACTATCATTATTATTATAAATAACCAATGAATTGAATGATGTTTTTTACTACTAGGGTATGAATGCTGGTCAGACTGGTGGGTCAATGATCACACAACAGATGGGTACATTGCAGCAGGCTCAACAGGGACAAATGATCCGCGGACAACAGCCATTCAAAGTAAGTTCTTTCTTTCTGTTTTGTGTTGGGCGGGCAGAGCTGTCCACTCTCCCTGATTCTGCAGAAAGTTCCCTGAAAATAAACCTGATCTGTCCATGTTCTGATGAGCAAATTTGAAAATCTCCCTGATTATTGAAACCTTTTCCCTATTATGTTGAATGTGTAACTCTAAATATCTCCCAGATTATTGTACGAAAACTCCCTGGTTGCAAGATGCAAATGTTTGCAGCTCTGTATGCTATAGGACCTGGGCTTGATTTCACGAAAACATCAAGAATCATCTTAAGATGAGCTGCCAGTGTTGCCATAGTGATTTATATTGTGACATCACACTCTGCTCAGCAATTAAGATTGATTCACATCTTAAGATCAGTCTTAGCTCTTTGTGACATCGAGCCCTGATGGTTTGTTGATATTGTTATCATGAATTTAAGGGGTTTGCCATTTTTCATTTTGTCTAACATTTATTTCACAGCCAGGTCCATTTCGCACAAGATGGTCCAAAGGGTCAGAAAAAGCTTGGAATAAATTCCCCGACATGCCAATTATGACGAACATGGCACATTTTAAATTATTACTATTATTAGGCCACATAAAAAAAAAAATTGTTGATCGTCCCGACCTATGAAACCCCCAACCCCTTTTTAAATTGTTTAATATTTTTTTTTTAAACGGCCTTTTCAATGATCTTTTAGAGTCAAGTTTTGCTCTGTTCTGCGCTGACACACTTTTAGTTTTTTGAAAACGTTTACAGAAAATGTCATCTAAGAGTTAAATGGGTATAGCAAAACAATTAAAAAGATCAAAATCACACAAACCCTCAGTTTTAAAGTGATTGTGATGATTTCTTTATAGTTTATTTCATTTTTTGCCATGTCAACAAAGCTCAATTACAAAAAAAAAAAACCCCAAAAACATCCTTCCACCCCCAACCCTAAAAAAAGAAGGACGCTCAAAATTTGTTTGGTGATGTTGAAGTCTCATTGTTTAAAAACCTCAAATTCCATTCTCCTGCATTTACAGCTTGAAATCCACCTTGGAAGGAACACATTGCCTTCAGATTAGGCAATTTGGCCTAGAAAAGCATTTGTTATGAAATGAATATGGTTGTGGAAAGATGTTTTAAAATAGAATATAATGATGCACACAAATATCTTTCAACATTTTCTGGTTTTCCTTTTGTTTCTTGAACTAACACGGTCCGTTATTTTGTGCAAGCACAAATTTGGTTCTACAAAATGGAAGACCGTGTTATTTCACGAGGTAAAAGGAAACCACACAATTTTGAATCATTGTATTCTACTTTTAAAACATGTTTCCAACCGTATTCATTTCACAACAAATGCTTTTATACCCAAAGCATCCAATCTGAAGGCAACTTGTCCCTTTAAAGGGTTTGGGTACCTTTTGTAGATCAATTTTTTGGCCATGACCTGAATCCCTACTCACTGTGAATGAAGATGTATGTAATATAATTTACCTGTAGAAGTTTCAGCTTCATTAGTTGTCAAGTTTTTGTGAAAAAAAGTGAAAATCACAGAGCGATGTTTTCAGGTGAGTCGCGTAAATACCAATACTGGTAAATACATTGTACCTGCTAAAATAATTTTCGTCTCCTGAGACAAAAATTATTTTCGTGACATTGTTTTACTCATTTCGCAAAAACTAGCGTCTCAGCAAGTGATATTTTAAGGGAAGCTTTTTACCATCTTTATCTTCAAACCGTGTAAGTTTAATGTAAATCTGTGGACATGGTGTTTTGTGTCGTACAAAAAATACCCAAACCCTTTAACATATTCTTCAATACTTGATTTATAGATTCAGCCGCAGCATATACAACAACAGTTGCAACAGCAACAGGGACCTGGTGCTGGACAGCATGCAAGAGGACAGCAAGGTTTTAAGGTACCAGACATGAATATCTTATAAGAATGCATTATGCCTTACACTCTATCCGAATTGGCGGCTAGGGTTATGGCTACGACTGTTGCTAAGGGTCTTGCTAAGGACATCCCATAATCAGGGTTTCTTCCCAGGTTTTTTCAAAACTGGGGAGCATTCTGGACCCAAATTTTGGTTGGCACTACACACAAACAAGATTGCACACCTATAAATCATTATGTACTGTAAAAGTCGAGAAATTAACATTTGAAGACCTCCCATGTGACCATTGTTTATTTTTGTAAAAACTTATGAAATTTGTTTGTAGTAAATGTGCGTGTCGTGGCCGAGCGGATAAGAGCACCGGACTCGAGCTGTGGTGTTTCTGTTCAGCAGAGTGTGGGTTCGAGTCCCGGTCGTGACACTTGTGTCCTTAAGCAAGACACTTAACCATTGTTGCTGCGTCCTTCGGATGGGACGTAAAGCCGTTGGTCCTGTGTGTTATGCACGTAAAAGAACCCAGTGCACTTATCGAAAAAGAGAAGGGGTTCGCCCCGGTGTTCCTTGTTTGATCGGCAGCATTACTGTGCCACAGCACGTTGTAAACCATTACATGGTGCTATGTAAAGGAATAAGTCTCATACATCAAAAATGTAGCTCCACAATACCTTGCAGGACCAGCAAAATACTGAATGTTGAAGCGCCTTGAGCGTCACCGAGTGACGGATATGAGCACTATATAAGAAGCCACTATTATTATTATTATTATTTTTATTAAATCATTTTTTGTATGATGAATATCAGCAGCAGCAGACCATTACTATGGGTATGGCCGGAGCGCCCCAACCGTTCCAACAGCAACAACAACAGCTGCAGCAGCAGCAACTCCAGCAACAGCAGCTGCAGCAACAGCAGCAACAGCAGATGCAGCAACGACAACAGGCGTCACAGCAGGTGAGGATTGCGTTTGAATCTCTGACTTTCCAAAGGCCATTACATTGAGATAGTCAAATAGCTATTTTCCCCCCGTTCTGTTGCACTTTGGAACTCCCTACTTGTATCTTGTTTGTGTGTTATTTGACAATCTATTCCAGGTTCAACGTTAGGGTCATAGATTTGTTTTTGTTGACTTAATGCTGATTTATAGGCAAAATTATAAAGATCTTAACATTCAATAAAAGTCACAGGTAAAAGTGTTAGTTAAATTACAGCGTGTACTTGCTGAGAAAACAGCAAAAACAGCATAATGAATGAATACATTTAAAAAAGAACACAATAGTGTCAGAGACCATAATTCAAACCCAGGCTTGCCCGCCTTGCTAATTTCATTGCCAGCCACAATCGCTTTCACCAGTACCACAGAAAAGCTGCAAAAACTTTGCATTTCTTGAGAAGACTACTGTACATATCAAGAACTGAAATTTAGAATGCTTTGTTGACCCAATTCACCTGACGTCGTCATCACAAATAATCTTTGGTCGTGCCACTTTGGGACAGGCCTGGAATTACACGGAGGCCACTAAGGCCACGACCCTGTTGCGCAGGGTCTTGGCCTTGGGGGCCCCTTCAGAAGTTTCCCATAGACGATCTCTCTATTTTATCAGTATCTTTGTCCGGGGTGTCAGTCAGAAGCCATTTAACCTGTAAATGCCTTCTGACCTGTCTAAATGGCTTCTGACTGTCACCCTCGAACAGGTGGCGAAATGGCTCAGTGACGATAGAGATTGGTAGAGCGACGGCCTGTTAATCCGGAGGTCGGAGGTTCAAATCCCAATCCAGTCAACTGTTCTTTGTTCAAGCCCAAAAACTGATTAAAATTTACTCCGTCAATTTCCCTCGTAGTTTTATTACTTGATTTGTTTTCATTTCAGCAACGGCCACCAGTTTCCCCTTATGGTGGCTACCCCTACATGATGTCCCCGCAGGTTGGTAAACAAACAAACAAACAAACAAACAAAAAGCATTGGACAAACAGATGTCATTAATAATAATGATAATAATAACAATAAGTTCTTATAAAGTGCTATTTCATATAGATCACAGCGCTGCAACAAGCATCAAACCTCATCAGATTGATAGAACATTCCAGAAAAAGGAGGATCTAACATCAAAATGCTTTCTAAACGATTGTCAGCGCTTTGTTACCTTTTTGCGTAAAAGCTTTATATAAGTGCTTGGATTATTGTTATATTATTATTATTATTGAATAGTGATTCATGGCGTGAGAGCCCAAAACTTGACAAATAGTGTCAGAGTTTGTAGTTTATTTATCTCTTTAGAGACATTGGGTGTCGTAGGCAGCTTGTACCAAAATACCCTTTGAAGCGGCAAACAGCTGCAAGATTTGATTACTTCAAATCCATTCAACTAAAACGGTAGAGGTAGAGTTCACGTCCTGAATAGACTGTGCAAGTCTTGCGCATATTCAAACTTCCGGGACCATTGTGGTTCCAACCAGATGGAGTTTTACGCGGGCGAGATTTTGTTTTGTCAATGATTTTAGTTTAACGTAGTTTATGGCCATGAAAATTATATATGATGTTGGGAATGTAATGCTTAGTGATAAACAATATGCAAGTAAAATAAATTCAACAAAATAACAAAGAATACCCGAGAATAAGACTTGACCTATTACTTGTAACAAATTAAGAATGCTGCCCAACTGACGGGCATGTTGTCATTAAACCTATGTGATAGACGCACACATTCGGGCATGATTGGCTTATGGGGTTTCTAACAATAAGCATCCTCGTCCCAAGTTCTAATTTTGTTTCAATGGTAATTTGAACAAACTATTTGTATTATACAAAAATTTAAAATTTATTTATAACAACTTTTATTTTCAAGAATTTTGTATAAATACTTAAAAAGAAGATTTGATTTCATAGAAAAATATAGTCTTCGTTCAAGTTTCTTGTCGTTTTCGATATGCGCGAGACTTGCACAGTCTATTGAAAGTGCTATATTACATACTATCTATCATTTCTTAAGAATCTTGTTAAACTAATATTTGAAGAAACAAGAGTCGCGCTCATGTAAAACTTAATAATGGTTGTGACCAACTTGGTCCCGGAAGTTCTAAATTCGCATGAGACTTGCACAGTATATAGCCTTTAATTAGAGTGTCCGCAAATTTGTCTTAAAGTCTGAACCGGGTGTCAATACAACAACCAGACACCCATCAGGCCCAAAAAACTGTTCTGACATATGACAAACAGGTACATCGACCAAGACAAAGGAATGCAGATGATGGATACAATAGCACTAAGAAATTAAACCAGCAGGAAGCAGAACAAACAGTGGTTGGAAAACAGCTCTGTGTAAGTGTACATTGCAGCAGAGCTGTAGTTGGGTACTTGTCCATGAGCTTAAGCATGAGTACATTTCTGTGATTACGAGTACAAGTGCTAGACATTTCTTTTTCCATGAGTTCCATTCAAGTACAGGAATATATTTCTGTGAGTGCTAGAACAAGTAAAAAAAACATTTTTATGAGTACTAGTACGAGTATGAGTTCAGAAAAAGTACACGAGTATGAGTGCTGGACATTTATTTTCCTTGAGTAAAGTGCAAGAATTTATTTCTGTGAGTGCTAGTACAAATATAAATATACATTTTTTTGAGTACCAGTACGAGTATGGGTACAAAAAAAAGTATAAGAGTTCGAGTACTAGACCTTTCTTTTCCCTGAGAACAATTCAAGTACAAGAATTTTCTCTCTATGAGTACTAGTACAAGTAAAAATGAGTTTGAGCGCAGAAAAAAGTACTTGAGTTATGAGTACTACGTGTACAACTTGGCCCTGCGGCATTTATGGTTATAGCATCAAAACTCAATACTCTATTGTGATATTTTTGATATTGCCTGACAGAGTCAAGCATGAGTTTTATTCATTTATTTATTTTTTGGCTTGCATTAATGATTAATTTTTCTATTATATATATATATATATTATTTCATTTTTAGACTCATGTGCATGTTTGTTTTCTTTTATGCTTGCAGCACTATCTCACTTAATAAACTTTCATATACTTTTTTACAAGTGACATCTAGGAAGGGAGTGGGGTGCATTTGACCTGTGTAGCGTGCGGTTTCTATGGCAACTGCTTATTTGGTACACTTTTATGGCTAGCTAAATAGGGATGAGAAAGTTCAGGCTTTTATCTGAATTCAGACCTTTTGACACCTGCCTGGTGAAAACGGTAGCTGTTACTTGCTTCAGATATTAAGAAATCTGCTCTTTGATATACTTCTCTAAGTGCTAAGGACACTGTTCCCAGAAGCTCCTTGAAATCTATAACTCTGGGGTTACCAAAAGGTGGAAATGCCATCATTTCAACAATCCTTTTAAAAGTTGAATCCTAGTTTCAGACGTTTTGGTCAGCAATGACTCTCCTCCCTGATGCTAATTTTGCATTGGATACCATTGAAGAAATCTGTTCTAAATTCAGTTAAAGAAAAACAGTAGTGTGAGAGCAAAACACACTGTCATTCTAAAGAATGCAAGCATTGATGACCAGTCACTCTTATGACATCAGTGCACTGCAATGATTTTGTATAAACAAATCAAAACTTCTTCCAAATTCAATTTTTTCTTGAACTTCAGCAAGGACGTTTTTTATATATAGAATTCCTTTATTTAAATCCAAACAACTTCAACTACCATTTCCTTTTACTTACTCAATCCTATGAGTGTTGAGTTTTGAATTTACTGCACTGACACGCAAAGCGAGTATCACAATCCCTTAAATGCTTTTTTCTCTTGGGAAAAGATTTCAAATAAAAACAGTTCATAACTTTGGGACTGGTACTGTGTCCAGTCAGGTTTGCTTGTAAACTTTTTCCTCTTATGATTTGTGCACTTTCATCTAATGCATATAACACTGTGATTTGCGTTTTTCTTTTTGGTTCTTTTTTTACTAACCCCTAACCCATCTCTTTCCTGGAATCTTTCACTTTCTACTGCAGGCGCCACCAATGTCCCCATATGGCGCTGGCCAACCCTTTGTGATGTCCCCTCAGGTCTGTATCAGGGAAAATTCACCTTTGATAAAGTGGACTCAACCATTCACAGTTGTCATAGGGAATTTGTTTATAGAGTTTCAAAAACAAATATCTTGTAAATGTTTCTTTGGGGAATTTATTTTTAGATTTTTTCAGAATTTGAGGTCATAAAACAAGCATCCTTGACCCTTGACCCTGGACCCAAACCCAGCAGCAGTATTTTTTAGCGCTAACAGTGCCCTGTACTAAATACATGCAATGTCACACACTTTTTAAAGTTTAAATTAGTTGAAATTTGTACAAATTCTAGAAACAAAGACTGCAGTCAAGGCATACACAAGTTCAACGCTGATTCTCCAAACTTTTATTTTGGCTCACAGTTTGAACTTTCACAAAGGTCATTTTAAGGTCACATAGTGTGCTGTAATAAATTCGAATGTGTTATAAATAGGGTCCTACCAACCCAAGTCCAAAAATTGGGATGACTCCATCGGTCCTGGACACTGCTGGGATTCAAACTTATCTCTGCAAATTTAACACAACAAGACAGTTAAAGGCACTGTACACGTTTGGTAATTGTCAAAGACCAGTATTCTCACCTGGTGTATCCCAACATATGCATAAAATAACAAACCTGTGAAAACATGGGCTCAATTGGTCATCGAAGTTGCAAGAAAATGATGAAAGAAAAAACACCCTTGTTGTACAAATTTGTGTGCTTTCAGATAGGAATAAAAACTTCTTGCAAGAAGTTGTTATTATTTTAGTGAGAAACTACCTCTTTCTCAAAAACTACGTTACTTCAGAGGGAGTCGTTTCCTACAATGTTTTATAGTATCAACAGCTCTCCGTTGCTTGTTACCAAGTAAGTTTTTATGCTAATATTTGTTTTGAGTCATCACCAAACGTGTATGATACCTTTAAGCACCGGTTCTTCTCAGAACCACCACGGCTCATAGAGAGAGTTAATAATTACATGGCGTCTCCACAAACCTCACTTGAAAGAAATACTTTTGCTGCCCTACCACCTTGACGTCCCGCCTTTTGTACTTTATACCTTTTTTCTTTCCTCACTAAGATTGCTTGCTCTAACCTGACACTCTTATTGATTAATCATTCAATATCATTCTTCGAGCATGTAAGATTTCAGGCTCATGAGGAAAACTAATACAGATAATGGTTCCTCCGGAGAACCATAGTGATAAATCGCACTTGGAGGTAGTGAGATTACATACAGGGTTTTCCACTAAAGGGATGGTATCTGTTTGGTAATCACTCCTAAAATTATTGGCAATGAAGTACAGCAGCTTTTGATAGTATAAAGCATTTTGAGAATTATTTCACTTCGAAGTAATGTGGTGATGGAAGAAGATATCAGTTTTTATCGCCCAAAATTTGAAACTGAGATGCGTTACTGTCAGCTACGTTTCTCAGACTGTGTATTCCAATTATGGATTATTCTTCCTGCGTGGACATAACCACTCTGGATTTTTGGCGATTTCTCAAAAACGCAACCACCTTTCGAAATGAAATTTTCACAGGTTAGTTTTATTGTATATATCTACATTTATATAGGATCAAAACAGTCCAAAGGTTCCAAAAACCAGAGGTATACTTTCCCTTTAACAGTGACCAACTGAATAAAATACCAAAATTCTAGTCAAGCGGTCCAGCTGGCAACTACCTATGTAGGCAAGCAACTTTTCAGCTGATATTCTGATTTCTTCGTTTTCTTATCTTTTTGTTGTGCCACAGAAAACGGAAAAACACTGTATGTACAATGTTTTGTGCGCTTGGCAGCTTCTCTTTTTTGCCAAAAAAAAGTTGCATGTATAGATCCCTTGCCCAAAACAGCGCCCTCACTGAAGTCGGTGAAGATCTATCATTAGCTGAGAGCTGTGCGTGGCACGTACATGCCTGCAAGTTTTCACTGTTTGACCTCAGCGATGGCAGCCAATGCAAGGAGTCTATTGACCCAATTCACCTGACGTCATCACATGATAAATATTTTACTATGCGATGTGACTTCAATTAGACCCGCACAACATCCTTACTTGTATTTTGACTCCCAATATGGCAGACCATGGGCAAACTGTAGTCGTGTGTGACGTCAGTGCAACGGGTCAATACTTATTATTCCTATGATAACAATATTAATAATATACCGGTAGTCTTATATAGTGCATTTATCTACCAAAAAGGTACTCAAGGCGTTGAACAGACAGAAACATTCTAAGACAGGTTTTTGAAGTTTTTGAAATTATGAGACCGTGTAGCACTTTATAAGGGTTTACAAGGTGCTGCGGCGCATTCAGCAGCCACTGCCAGACACACCGGGGCTATCCCCTTCTCTTAGCAATAAGTTTAACACACGGGACCTACAGCTTTACGTCCCATCCGAAGGACGAACCAATATTGCCTGAGTGTCTTGCTTAAGGACACAAGTGTCACGACCGGGACTCGAACCCACACTCTGCTGATCCGAAACAGCAGAGCTTGAGTCCGGTGCTCTTAATCGCTCGGTCACGACACGCCACTGAATGTCTATGACCTCACATTGAAGTTCCATACAAATGTTGAAAGGAAACCTTTGGATATGGCCGTAACATCACATTGTGACATCACATTTTGGCGTGTCGTGGCCGAGCGGATAAGAGCACCGGACTCAAGCTTAAGTGTTTTTGATCAGCAGAGTGTGGGTTCAAGTCCCTGTCGTGACACTTGTGTCCTTAAGCAAGACACTTAACCATTATTGCTGCGTCCTTCGGATGTGACGTAAAGTTGTAGGTCCCGTGTTTTGTGTAATGCACGTAAAAGAACCCAGTGCACTCATCGTAAAGAGAAGGGGTTCGCCCCGGTGTTCATGGTTTGATGGCTGCATATTGCGCCACAGCACCTTGTAAACCATTACATGGTGCTATGTAAAGGAAAAGGTCTCATACTTCAAACGTAGCTCCACATACCTTGCAGGAGCGCCATGAGCGTCACTGAGTGACGGATTTGAGCGCTATATAACAAACCACTACTAGTATTTTATTTAATTTTTTTTGCTTTAAAACTAAGGCCGCTTCCAAACCAAGCGATTTCGGCTGCGGCTATGATTATGGAAGAATAGGCCTTTTCAGCAATCTGGCCATAGCCACTGCCGAAGCCGTCCGTTCGGACACAACCTAAGGCCGTGTCCGAATTGGCGGCTACAGCTACGGCTACGGCTAGATTTTCACGTCATCATGCATTGAAGAATAGGACGTCCTTAGCAACACCCTTAGCAACAGCCGTAGCCATAGCTGTAGTCGCCAATTCGGATGCGGCCTGAGATTGATTCATTGGCTAACTCATCATAGCTCTTTGGCCCTTGATCTTGTCCTCTAACTCTAATCTTGCATTACTTCCCATGCTGTCTTGCCGCCGAACGCAGGGGCCACCAACCTCCCCTTATGGTGGCCAACATTTCCTGATGTCTCCCCAGGTCTGTAAACGCTCTCATGCTTAGGTTGTCTCAAAAGATCTTGCACTTCTTTCTTTATTTCTGTAACTTTGGAGCAAGTTCAACTGCTAATAAGTACGTGGCAAGTTCTTGAATATGATCTGTCAATTTACTTCCCATAAACATCACTCTAAAACTAGTCCAAACTATAAAAGTCAAGCATTTGACGCTTACTCGGGGTTTTTTTTGGTGCTACTTCTGGCTCCAAAACTATCAAACATTTGTATGTAATTTTACCTAAATTCCTGTTCTTTTTTACAGTTCAAAGGCAAAAGTTAAGACATGAACCTTTTTGATTTTTTACAAAAAAATTCAGAGAAAGAAAAGTCCTTGGCAGTTTCTAGCATCAGTCCTAAAAGAAAAAATTTGCTCAAAAGGCTACTGATAATCATTGGAGCAAAACTGTGAAGTGGAAGGTTTTACAAAAATCTGTTTGCAAGTTAGATTTGAAAAACGTCTGGTACAATGACTTGGTGCAAGTGACCGCTTCAATTTAAATTCTTCAGACTAGAGACTAGAGACATGTCACGTGATGAGGGGTAAGCCTTTGCGTTTTTACAGAGACGACAAACATCCGTACACAATTCTTAGTGAATATGTATTGTACAAGGCTGTGCCCATCTGGAGGATGCTGTACAAAAGCTTGCTCAAACCCATGCGATAAAGCAACACTGTCTTTAGTCTGGGGAATCCAATTTGAGTTTTCACTTGTGACCAGTCGAGTCATTGTACCAGACATTATTCAAACTCTAACTCACAAATGGCTGATTGAATAATTAAATAATATCAACTTCTACCCTAGCAGGTAACCATCCCCTAGGGTAATGAGAAGCAATTATAGTAAAGCATCTTGCTCAAGGACACAAGTGTCGTGACCGGGATTCGAACCCCCAACCCCGATGACTTAACCACTAGAACTTGAGTCTGGATTCAGTAAACCCAAACAAACAATTGTACTCGAAAACAGGGTTCATACTCAATCACACTGCTTACCAGCCAGCTTAGCATTTGGACATGCTCCTCTGTGTCTAGGTGTACTTTATTCCTCTGAATAAGTTTTTGTTAAAGATTTATTAACCACTTCCTGTCAGTATTCAAAAATCTTTTCCATGCCTCTTCGCGGTATTATTTTTTCGGCACCTTTCGGAGCTTCCTGAGTTATCATTTTTCTTTGAAAATATCGCTGTCAAAATGAAACCCTGACTTGACAAAGGAGAAACAACAAAGGTTCTCATTATATAAACACTGGGATTTGTTGTTCTCTTTGGAGAAAATGTAAGTATTCGTTCATTGTGAATGGCATGGTCGATAATCTTCCATGATTTGCTGGAATCTTAGACAACTCAGACTGACCTCCCATTGAGCTGAACACAATAATAAACAATAGTGGCAGCCTGTCCATTCTTGTGGGCCACATTTGTATAACAAAAAGACAAAGGCCTTGAATCGGGGATTGCACAATAATCCCCCGAAAAGGGAGATTTTGAACATGAATCCCAGTACCTTCTGTCCCTCTTTGTACAGGGGAAACAAAGTGTAGCATGGTAGGTGCATGCCCGTGCACGCTACACAATGGAAAGACTGGGTGAATATACATGTCAACGGGTCAACTGAACGCAATAATAAAAACAAATATAAAAAAATGGATGCTCCTAAAATGGATGCTCCTAACTTGGGTTCCGGGTGTTGTAAGCCAATTTGGAAAAGATTGGCGTGTAGACACGTCATTATTCGATGCGAAGTGGTTAAGAGTTGAAATTCATTTGTTATTTGTCAGTGGAAGAGTGAAAGTATTTTTGTTAAGTTGAATTGTGGTGTTAAAATGTTACTTATTTTTGTCGCTTTTGTGAGTTGTAACAGTTAATTGTTTTCATTTTTGTGAAATAACCAGTTTATTTGTTTGTTACATGTTTTTAATTAGTTCATTTCTCTATCTTTTGGAGGGGCTGTTTGTGGTGGTGGGATCGGAGGGGGTTCAGGGTTGTATAGGTAGCATTTCCCCCCAAGACAAAATCATTGTCCCATTGCAAATGTAACCCTAGGTTACCCAGGTTCACGTGAGGTTAGAGACTGGCAATTTTCTTTCTTTCCACTTTCATAAGGACTCTATCTATTGAGTGGAAAATGAGTACAATACAAAAGTTGAATTTGACCTTGGAGCCCCTCTTTAAAGTTCACAGTTCCTACTGTTATTCCTGTACTAACAAAAAATGCACCCCAATCATTGTTTTATACCAACCACTGAATAATACATTCTAACTACTTTCGTTACAAAACGATATTGTCTACAGTACTAACACCTTTATGTCATCTTGAAAGGGTACGGCTATTTTTAAAAGCACCCGTGAACACTTCAGAAATTTGTTGGCCACCTGTGCTAACCTTTCGCCAACGTTGGCGGCGCACAATTTGCTCTACCAGAAATTGTTTTTGCAAATGCAAACGGAGGCGAATGTTTGCAACTTTTGTGCAAGCAGAGCGCGCTCCTGTTTATATTCATCACTTTACATTGCATGCTGCATGTTGTAAGACCAACTGCTTCATGTTGCAACCATCTTGTTTGTCTCCCATTTAAAGGGTCTGTATATATGTTTGGTAATTACTCATAAAATTAATGTCAATAAAAACCTACTTGGTAAGAAGTACATCAGCTTCTGATAGTATAAAGCATTTCAAGAAACATTTCACCTTGAAGTAATGTAGTTATGGAAAAATATATCAGTTTTTACCCAAGCAAATTTGAATCCGAGAAACGTTTCTGTCTGAAATGTTTCTCAGATTGTGTATTCCAATTGCAGATTATTCTTCCTGCGTGGACATAACCGCTCCAGATTTTCGGCAATATCTCAAAAATGCTACCACCTTTTGAAATGAAATTTACACAGGTTAGTTTTATGGTATATATCTACAACTATAGAGGATTGAAACAAACAGTGGGTTCTAATTACCAAATGTGTACAATCCATTTAAAGAGTGGATCCGAGGTCAAATTCAGTTTTGTGATACACTTATTTTCCAGTAGGTAGAGTCCTTATGAAAATGGGGAAAAACTTTACAAGTCTCTAACCTCACGTTAACGGTGTAAAATGCCACTGTCAACATTCAAGTGCAATTTTTGTCAAAATCCAAAAACAATCGATGACGTCACATTTCAAGTATATGGTCTGATATAATTTCTGAATTTTGATGATATTCAATCAAAACGGCATCGAATTTGACATTTTGACTGGCACAACAAATTCCTTTTTGTATTGTACAGACCATTTTGTTTTTGATTTTTGATGACGTCAAGTTTCAAATTTGGTAAGTGTATCAGATAAAATGACATTTTACACCGTTTTAACATGATGTTAAAAGACTTGTAATTTTTCCTGACTTTCATGAGGACTATCTCTCTTGGAAGATGAGTGCATCACAAAACTAAATTTGATCTTCAAGCCCCTCTTTAAATCATTGGGACTAAACTGAGGCTGGGATGAAAATACAGTCTGGTGCCTTTTCGGTTAGACTATTCATTATTGTTTGTTTAGTACAAGGATCTGACAAAGGTGGCTGCACGATGAAGATGGTTAATGTTGTTTTAATGATGCACTTGGCTGATGGAAATTGTTGTTTCGTTTTAAGACAATTTTGTGTCACATCACATAGACTTTGCCCTGAAACTAGGGCCGTAACCGTATTGACGGCTATGGCTACGGCTGTTGCTAAGGGTATTGCCAAGGACTTCCTGTACTCTTACTCACACCTCGATGCAGTAATCCAGCCGTAGCCGCCAATTCGGACACGGCCTAGTCTCTAATTACCTCAAAAGGAAGTACAGAGGCTTTAGGCTGTTTGTTTGTTTTAAGTTTATTGTCTGGTGATTCCTATATTGATAATTGATAGTTAAAAAAAAATTGAAACATTTTAAACAAATTTATCCAAAAGCTCAAAAAGTTCAGTCCATTTCCTGTCCTCCAAGGAAATATTTGCATCTGAAAATACTCAAAGTTATGGAAATACCATTAACCGTAAACCATTCCCCTTTCATTTGCCGAAACTGTTTTTGTGCTTGAGCAGCTCTAAAGTGTATGAGCCCAAGTCATTATCTTTATTTGATCACCCTTGAATTTTATGGAAAGATACAATCGTTTTGAGGTCTTGTTAAAAAATGTAGAATGTCATATTTCGGTGTTGTAGAATGTTAGTAATATTTTTCAAAGTGTATTTTTTGTAATTTGTTTTATATTTTAATTTCAGTCCATGACACAGCAGCCTTCACCAGCTTCCCAACAACCAAATCAGGGGTAAGTTGACGAACAAATATTTCCATTGGTTTAGTTTTAAACCTGTATCCTCTGAGTCAAGCCCAGAGGTTTGCTACGTATAAGAATAATATGGGAATATGTATAGCGAACTTACTCATTAATATCATGTAGTAAGTCACCAAGGAAACTGACTGGGTAAATTTCAAAATAATTTTGGGTTGGAACAAAACAAAATAGACCAGAGCCGTACCTGAACCTGCAACCTCCGGATTAACATTAACTTTTACAGATTTGTTATTTCATGTGTTATGTTGGGTCACATAAAGTGTGGTTACTGGTCTTTGACAACTATCAATGTTGTCGTCATGTTTAAAGAGGCACTGTCACGCAATATGCTTCCATTGACAGAAACACCAGGCAGGCAAGCCCCTTCTCTTTCACAAGAAAGGGTTGGGGTTCTCCTACGTGCATTATACAACACACAGGACCTACAGCTTAATGTTCCCCTTCGAAGGACATAGGAATTATATTGTAGTGTCTTGCTCAATAGCACAAGTCAATCACTCCTCTGTGTTATATATTTCTGGTAATGAAACCAAGGATGCCTTGTAAGTGAACTTAATGACTGTAGCTCGCAAGCCTGAGGAAACCTGTAAACAAGGGTGCTTGCTATATGAACTAGAAACATTGCAGTTAATCCTTACTGTTCCGCGATAAGTGTTCTGGGTTCTTTTACGTGCACTCTACCAATCCTAGTACACGGGGACCTATGGCTCAATATCCCATCCGAAGGACAGAGCAATTATGGTAAAGTATCTTGCTCAAGGACACAAGTGCCACAACCAGGACTCGAACCCACACTCTGCTGATCAGAAACACCAGAGGTGTCAGTCCGGTGCTCTTAACCGATCTTTGTCTGATTAATTGCAGTACCCAGCAGATGGCATCACCAGCAAGCTACCTTCAGCCTTCTCCTTCACCTCAGCAGAGCTCTCTCCCGTCACCTGCTGGTTCCCAACGAGGCCCACCCAGTGTTCCATCACCAGGAGGGCCGCTAAGCACCCCAGGTAAAACACAAAAATTCACTTGGCACAGAAAAAAAACCAGGTTAGCAGAAATGGGTTACCAGCAACAATATAAAAGTTTTAATCTTAAAAACAGTACTTTTTTACCAATATGAACTCTTTGTTTTTAAGAAGTTTCCCTGGTTTATAGGGTAGTTTTTCTTTTTTAGATCAAATTTTGGGACAAAGAATCCTGTCAAAGAACCAATTTTGTACATTCCCCCCCAAAGTATCAAAGTTTGATAGAGTAGAAGAGTAGAATTGTACAGTGATTAATAATTTATTTTTATTTTGGACAATTAACTTCACAGGTAACCCAGGGTCAGTTGGTCCAGGTTCTGTGGGATCCGTTGGCCCGGTACCCAGCCCAGGCAAGGTGCAGGCAACAGCAGGTCAGGTGCATGATCAGCAGGCGTACTTTGAGAAGTGGAAACAGCTTTCAAAGTTCATTGAACCCTTGAAGAGAATGATCAACAAAGCTAGCAAAGAGGATGGTGAGTGGAGGAGGAGAGAGTTGTCTTGTCTTGTTGCACAAAATTAAATCGAAAAAAATCGGGCGATGCAACATTAAAAGGGTGTTTGGTTTACAGTTGGTATAGTTAGGACTGGTGGCGTGTCGTAGCCGAGCGGTTAAGAGCACTGGACTCAAGCTCTGTTGTTTCTGATCAGCAGAGTGTGGGTTCGAGTTCAGGTCATGACACTTCTGTCCTTGAGCAAGGTACTTTATCATAATTGCTTCTCTCCACCCAGGAGTACAAATGGGTACCTGGCGAGAGCTGGGGAGTAACCTTTGATGGACTGGCATCCTGTCAAGGGGGAATAGAAATATTCTCAGTTGTTTAATGCCATGGAAACCGGGTATAAACACTGGCCTCATCCCTGTTGCTTTCTTTGCTTCGTTTCAGTTCATTTGATTCATGACTTAAAAACTTACTCTGGTGAGAAGCACTGCAGCTGTTGATAGTATACTAGCTTATATTGAGAAAGGATCCCTTTTGAAGTGAGATGGTTTGGATAATTTTTCAGCCAAAAACTTTTGAATCCGAGAAAAAATTCATACATTAATCGTTTCTCAGATTTCTGAGGGTTGGTGTCTGTTTGCGAATGATGCGACCAGAGATGCTGTTAGTACCCGCTGTCACCTCGCATTGGACGTTCTGTTTTCTCAGCAAGTAGACGCCGTATTCAGCTGAAACTATCACATGTGACTTTTATTGTATCTTTGTTGATAATTTTACCATTAAATAAGCATTATGTTGACATAAAACAATCTATGACCCTACCTTTAAACTTGATTCATCTTGTTTCCTCGACACACAGAATACCGTCGAGAGATGAGTCTAAGTAAGATGACCAACCTTCTGGATATTCTATCAGACCCCAACAAGAAAACCCACCTCAGCATGCTACTAAGATGTGAAGAGGTCCTCGAACGAATGGATTTCGGAAAAGTGGTAAGATTTCTTAGGATTGTTCATAATTTCAGGATTTTCTCAAAATCTCCTTGAGCCTTTAGTTTTTTTTTGAAAGAAGAAAAGTAATCACCAACGGGAGGGAGAAATAGTGTAGTTTATTTTCTTTCTGGTGATGCATAGACAAGAGTCTGTAAACCTACTGAGTTGTAACATCTGGGAGGGTGCAGGTCTAGAATAAGGCAAAAAAAAAAAAATGTTATGTTAGCGTAACAGGCCAGAAAAAATAGGGTAGGTAGGTCAGGATTTTTTTCTTTCTTTTTTCTCATAACAGTTAAACAAAACTTGTGAATTCCAGTTAACTGTTTACCTGTTTCTACCGTTCAAGTCAAAACTTTAAGCCAGCGGATGTCAACACACTTTCAAGGTTTAATAGAACACTATACCCACTCTTAAGGGTCACAGAACCAGCCGTCGATTTCACCAAACTCTTCCTAACTTAGGATTAATCCTAGGCAATGCTAAGAGATAGGACTAGTCTTAAGTTAGGACCAGTACTTAAGACTAGTCCTATCTCTTAGCATTGCCTAGGATTAATCCTAAGTTAGGAAGAGTTTGGTGAAATCGAAGGCAGGTCATAAAACCACAAAGACATTGGGGGCTTGTGGTTTGATTGAAGCAAGAGTATTACAAACTGAAACAATGTATAACAAACTGCAGAGGATTAAGATAAGACGTAATTGGATCTCAATAGTAGGAGTGTCAATCATTCTCCCAGGGCTGGAGAGTGTCTTGGGCCAACATTAGTTTAAAGAAAAGGATGTCAGTCTTTTTTTTCACTTTCGGCTTCTTTTGTGTTTAGGAAAGGTTTTTTTAAAAAATCATTGACAAAACTGCAGCCAGGGGAAAAAAAGTTGAAAAAAAATATCCAGGGTCGGCCGTATTTTTAGGGTCGGTCGGGTTACGCCAACATAACAATTTTTTTTTTTAAGTCCTAAGGGGGAACCCAGGCCAGCAAGCCTTTTTTTGAGGAATTTTCACATCCGTCTAATCTCGTCCCTGGATTAATATATATATATAAACAACTGTTTCAATTAATAGGGTAGCCAGTCAATATCGGGTACCTCTTCAAGCTCCAGCAGCGCAAAGCCAAAGAATGTCTGTGCCCCATTGTACGAGGTCATCATGACGAACATCAAATCTCCTATTCTGAACCACTCACTACAAAGGACGTTTGGACCAGCAATGACAGCTATCCATGGACCCTCTACCAAGTATGTTACTGTTATTTCAGGGTTTTGTTTTTCACAGGACTTGGGAAAGTTCTGAGTGTACGGTGCGTTAAACACATCGGTGATTGGATAAAACCAAATAATATTCTTTATCCCAGATGCAAAGATGACATTTATTAAATTGTTGCGGTACCAGCTCTTAAAATGTAGGATTCGAACTGCCTTTAGCTACAAGGCAATCTCGGTGGTTTAGTGGTTAGACATCTGCTCTAGAATGGCAAAGATCGTCTGTTCGAATCCCACCTAAGTAACATGCCTGTGGATTTTTTTTCACAGGACTTGGGGAAAGTACTGAGTATATATTGATTTACACACATCGGTGTATGAGTAAAAACAAATAATATTCTTTATCCCCGATGCAAAATTGACATCTATTAAATATGTTACTGTTATTTGAAGCTTTGTATGGTGTGGAGAATAGGGTACAACTATAACTAATAAACTTGGGTACAACCATGTGTTTTACTAGATCTTATGTCTGACATCTTGCAATCATTATTCTTTCAGGTCATCAGCCCCCCGATATTTTAATGTGCTCTGCGTAGATATTGCCATTCTTGACAATAATAATAACAATAATAACTAGTTCTTATATAGCGCATTTTACAATAACGTCTCAAAGCGCTTTACATTATGGGCCAATAACATACCTTTCATCTTTCTCAGCTCCCTGGGGAGTAAACAGCCCCGAGCTGCCGTAGCGCTCCGAAGGCTTTTTCAAACACAATATCAACCTCTACCCTCGCAGGTACCCATTTATACCCCTGGGTGAAGAGAAGCAATTATAGTATCTTGCTCAAGGATACAAGTGTCATGACGGGGATTCGAACCCATACCCCGATGACTTAACCATCGGAACTTGAATTCGATGCTCTAAACCACTCGGCCACATGACACAATCATGCGGATGCAACCAAATTTTTAAAGCCAGTGGTCCAGTGAATGTTAAAAAAAAATAAAAAAATGTTCGTAAAAGATTGCTTAACAGAACTTTTGTTTTTTTGTATAATGAATAAATGCACTCAATTGAAATGATTGATCGACTTTTTACCCCCCAGTTACCCGTCGTCAACTCCTCCAGCCAAGCAACAGAAGATTGACACAGAGCCTCAGGCATTCACAGTCCCAAACATCATCCAAGGAGAGGTGGCCAGACTCTCCTCTAAGTTTAGAGTCAGCCTAGACGAAGCTCATCACGCAGGAGGCAACGATGTACACCTCATCTGCAAATTAGGTACAAGATTGATGATATTATTATATATTTTCTTGTAATGAAACCATGGATGCCTCACAGGTGAACTTAATCACTGTAGCTCACAAGCCTGAGGAAACCTGTAAACAAGGGTGCTTGCTATGTGAACAAGAAACACCGGGGTTAAACTCCTACTCTTCCACGATAAGTGTTCTGGGTTCTTTTACGTGCACTACCAATCCTAGTACACGGGACCTACGGCTTAATGTCCCACCCGAAGGACAAAGCAATTATGGTAAAGTATCTTGCTCAGGGAATGGGTTCTGTTACGTGCACTACCAATCCTAGTACATGGGACCTACGGCTTAATGCCCCATCCGAAGGACAAAGCAATTATGGTAAAGTATCTTGCTCAGGGACACAAGTGCCACGAGCGGGACTCGAACCCACGCTCTGCTGATCAGACACACCAGAGTCCGGTGCTCCTAACCGCTCGGCCATGACACGCCACAAGTTGTTAATACTTTACAGGACTCACCTTTAACACTAGCCCGGCGTACACTGTCTAGTAAAAACTGCTACCGGCTAGTAAACGCCACTTCACAACTTGCCCTGTGGGCTTACTAAAAACTTTGCAACTTACTTGTTTAAAACGCTCACATTTCTTCCTTTTTAAATGTGAATAATACATTTTTGAAACGTGTTAATTTATCTTTAAAAGCTCTTTTTTATTTTACATTTCCAGAGGACAAGAGATTACCCAGCGTACCTCCAATTTCCGTCACCGTCCCTCACAGCTATCCCTCCATAAGCCCGCACTGTGACACAACCACCCAAGAATACAGTAAGTATTACCTTCATACTTCAAATAAGAATTTTAAATTCTAGATTCACGGCCAGGAGCTATCCCGAATTCATCAAACCTCAGTAAATCAACCCTGAAATGTTTTGACATCTGATAAGGTTTTTATGCTTTGAACGAGTGATTTGAGGTATAGTACCAAATCCATCAAATTCACGCAAAGCCATACAAAGGAAAATGAAAGATTTGGGTTTGCTAAGGCCTCATTCGAATTGGCCGTTATGGCTACAGCTATGGCTGGATCAACGCGTCAACCAGCGTTGAAGCATGGGCTACCCTTAGCAGTACCCTTAGCAACAGCCGTAGTTGCAGCCGCTACTAGGACATGGCCATAGGTTCATCACAGCAAAAATACAAGGGTCAGAACTAAAGCCTGGTTCATACTTCCTGCGAATGCTTCGTGCAAATGCTTCTTGCAAAGTGAATTTGACGTCACAGCTCTTTTTTTCGCTGCAAATGTTTCGCAAGAGTCGAGCACAGGGCAGCCCTTCCGAATTGTTCATTGCAAATTTGTGACGTCAGAATTCGCAGCACATTCGCACTCGCAAGAAGTATGAACCGGGCTTTAGTCAGGTGTATAATGAAAAAAAGCACCTTAGTTGTATTGAGCCCTTGCACCAACATCACACTCGGCTACTGTCTGCCATGCTCGCCAATTTGGAAGTCAAATTTTACATTAGAAAATGGTAAGCGTGTAAATGCAGCGATGCATGAAGTGCGCACTACACTGTGTAGCCACACGGGGACATTGACTTCCGAATTGGCGCAACTAGGATTATCGCGATGACGATGTCAGCTGAATTGGGTTAATACCATACATTTTACTTTTGAGATTCAAACTGCCAGGTTGAAAATCATAAGGCCAATATCTGCTATTTTTTTCTAATTTTATGAGAGTTAATACTTTTAATAGAATGGTTGGATTCTAATGGGCCATTTGTGAGTATTTTGAATAATGTCTGGTACAATTACTTTATTGGTCACAACTGAACACTCCAATTGGATTCCCCAGACTAAAGACAGTGTTGCTACATCACATGTTGGAGCTTTTGTATAGCAACCTCCAGATGGTACCATTGTGCCATACACATTAATTCAAAATTTGTGTATGGTGTTCGCCGTCTCTTACGCAACTACGCAAAAGCTTGCCCGAACCATGTGACATAGCAACTGTCTCTGGTCTGAGGAATTCAAATTGAAGCACTCACAATATTCTGAGTGGTAGGACCATTCTTATCGGATGGGTTAAGTATTCCAGGAGGTGAACATGGACCAGTACGTTGGAACATTATTCCAATGTACATATTCTCTAGTGTAGAAGTATTCCCGCAGTTGGGTACAATATCGCTGTCCAGCGGAATGTTCTGGCAGTCCTATGGATTCCGGGCATATGCCTACATGAACATTCCTTCACATCTATAACATACCATACTTTTGAGACGCTCCCTAAACAAGTCATTGTACCAGACAAGTATTTGTTGACTCGACATTGCTTTGGTTAATTATAGATACATTTTGCCTACCATTGTCAATTCTCTTCCTCCTATTTTGAGACATGAATTGACAAATTTGTCTAAAAAGGTGTTCATGAAGCATTTAAAAGAATTTTATTTTGACAAGTACAGAATTTCCTTTGTACTAATCTCAATTGCTTTTCTTGCTCATAGGAGCTAGGCATTATTTATTCTTAGTTTTACTTTGTTGTTGTGTGTCCCTGAAGGAATTAATATTTGTGTGTGATTTCTGCAACTGAAATGAACTGTATATTCTTAACTGCTATTATTTACTTATTTGTAATTTGACAGCAGTCTTGGGTGCTCCAATACAGAAGGCCTTGTCCTTCTCTCGGATGACACCCCCATTCATACGTATGTCTCCTGTATTTTATTAAAATGTCGATACAACATTTGTATAACTTGGTATAGTTTATCACTTTGTGTATTATTTATTAAAATTATTTGTTGTATGATTGGATTTAAAAAACAAACAAACAAACAAACAAACAAACAAACTTATTTAAGTCTAACTCGCCCATGGCTTGCTGATTTATTTGATAACATTTTTGTCTCTCCTTCTCTTCTCTCCAGACCAGACGCCTTTCCTTCTGTCTGTTCAACGAACCCTTCTGTCGCAACTCAAGCGAATGCCGGATCGATTCTCTCTGACTCAGATGCTGGATGTATGGGAAATGTGTATCCGCAAGTGCTGTCTTAATACTATCTCTGCGTAATACTGTCTTCAATGCTTGATGCAAATTATCTTTACTGATGGCTAGGGGCGCTTTGTTTGGGATTCTGAGAGATGTGTATCCGCAAGTGCTGTCTTAACACTATCTCTGCGTAATACTGTCTTCAATGCTTGATGCAAATTATCTTTACTGATGGCTATGGGCACTTAGTTTTGGATTCTGCGAGATGGGTATCCACAAGTCTTGCCTTAAGGGGACACAATGCCTTTGGACTGGGCGCTTTGGGCTATAAAAAGCGTTTGTTATGAAATTAATGTGGTTGGGAAGATGTTTTAAAAGTAGAACTGCCTCTAGCCACCGGGCTAGTGGTCTAGTGTAAGACATCTGCTCTAGCAATGCAAAGGTCGTGGGTTCGAATCCCACCCGAGTGATTTGCCTGTGGATTTTTTTCACAGAACTTGTGAAAGTACTGAGTATTCAGTGCTTAATACACATTGGTGTTAAGGTAAAAACCAATTATATAGAACATAATGATTCACACAAATATCCCTCGAAATTGTGTGGTTTTCCTTTTACTTTGTGAAGTAATACGGTCTGTAATTAATTTTTATGGAGTCTAAAAATTTGGTTTTACAAAATGGTGAAATGTGTTAGTTCACAAAGTAAAAGGAAAACTACACAATTTCTAGGGATATTTGGTTAATCATTATATTCTACTCTTAAAACATCTTTCCAACCATATTCTTTTCATAGCAAACGTTTTTATAGCCCAAAGCGCCCAGTCCAAAGGCAATGTGTCCCTGTAATACTATCTCTGTATAATACTGTATTCAATGTGGGGTGCAAATTATCCTTACTTTAAGCGTTTGGGATTCTGTGAGATGTGTATTTTTGAAGTCACCTCTTAATACCATCTCTGCTTAACATCGTATTCAGTGTTTTTCGCAAACTATCTTTACTGACTGGGTATTTTAAAAGTTTTGGATTCTGTGAGATGTGTATTTGCGAGTCTTGTCTAAATACTGTCGCTGCATTCTTACTCTCCTCGCTGACGACCATGTGGTCCTCGGAATATTTACAAATTTTTGAAGGTGTGTACTATCTACAAGCCTTGCTTTGTAACCCAAATCAACTGTCACCAGGGGCACGTTGCCACCTACTGCAGGCCTGTGAAATCTCCGCTTTAAAGCGGATATCCGCTTTTTGGGTGTGTTTTTTCCGTTTTTTTGTTTTTTTGTTTTTTTTTTCCCCTTCACTTTTTGGCCTTATATATGCTTGGCAACAGTAATGTACAACTACAATAATGTGAAATAAGCCTAGTTACTGGACCAATGGGGTGCCCCAATTCGACCAGCGTAAATGCGTGACGCGAGCTCACTTGTCGTTCCATGTTCATTCTTACATCATGTAGTGTTTCAGCTCTTTTTTAAGGGTTCACTCACAGGCCTGCTACTGGTGGGGCTGAAACAGGGTTACCCCCTTCACAGTCGGTAAGGATGTTGGGGTTGGTATCATCCAGTCCACTAGGAGCCTGGCTGGTAGAGCAGAATGTACTACCTTACCAATTGGACTGGATAAGTATTCCAGGGCGTGCTCTTGGACCGATAAGTTGGACAAGTATTATTATTATTATTATTATTATTTATTCGACATTAAAAATCACATACATGTAATACAGTCACAAAAAAATGTATTTAAAACAAAGAAACTAGAACCATATGCCCGGAATTAAAAAAGTTTACTTAAAAACTGTGACCCAAAGGCCTTCAATTCCAATACTTTTTTTCACCTGTGTACGATTGCTCCTGCACTTCAGCACGATGCGGTCTAGCGGACTGTTCTGGGGGTCCAATGGATTGCGGGCGTGTACCCACGGGAACATTCTTTTGAGCCTAGAATGTTCCCTACGTTTCCCTTAAGGAAAAATACCATGTTTTTGATGATAGATCGATTATGAGGCAATCTTTGTTGCTGACGGAATCGTAAAAAGCATTAAGATAAATTGTTGAGTGCTTCTGACAAAGTTTTGCAACCCACCTGGACTTTTTCACAACCCACTTTTGGGTCGTGACCCCTTAGTTTGCGGACTGCAGCTTTAACGGTAGGGTCATACTTTTGTAATGACGCCAAGGAAAAAATTTGTAATTTTATTTTTGAAAACTTACTTGTTATGAAAATGCTAATGGTAGTAAGCAGTCTGTGAAATGATTTATTCTGAAGTGCTCCCATTGATCGCCAAAGAATTGCTCAAAGGCGACTTTTGGAGATTGAAATGTCCATGTTGTCCGTTTGTGAATGCTGCTGCCAGAGATGCAGTTGGTACCTGCTGCCACCTCTCTAAATGTGGAAGTATCATTCCACATTCTTTACAAAAATACTGTGACAATTTTTCCCTGCTTTCTCAACAAGTAGACACTGTATTCAGCTGAAACTTTCACAGGTAACTTTTACTGTATTTTTCTTGATAATTTGGCCCATAAATCAGCCTTACGTTGACAAAAACCAATTGATGACCCTACCTTTAAAGGCAACCTTTTCTGTATGATCATCATACCCACGTTTCAGGACCTTGGGTGATTTACATTAGAAAATGGAAATTGGAAAAATGCCCTAAAATTTTAGATTTTAATAGCAGCCTGTTGTTTCACACAAGGTTTTTCGTGACAAAAATGACATAGGATCAAACGTAGACTAAACAACCAGTCAAACTGTAAGCACAAAGCGATGTAATTTTATTACATTTTCAGTATTATCACACATTCTGAAATCGAGTACAAGATGTAAATAAAGTGTATGGATTTTTCCGTATGATTAACTTACACCAGCTTGCAGTCATACTTTTTCTTCTCTAAACAAATCTTGCCAAGTGGAAATATTTTTTCAGGCTTGGAAACAAATCTGAAGTTATACAGAGTCCCTTTTTTGTAGGGAATTATTTATGATTGATGCAGAGTATAATACAAAAAATCAAATCGTGTTTTTTTTAGTAATCAGTACACAGCAACAGAGTCCAGCATTCTCCTGAAGACGATCAGAGCGTACTGATCGAAACGTCGAGTTGTTAAACCACAACTCATAGAGAGTTTTATGTACATGGTGTATCCCCTACCTCACTAGATTGTATTCCCACCATGCAAAGTTTCACACTTGCTCAAAGATCAAACTAGTTGTTTTCGCCAGTTAAACTTTATTTTACAATTATTTTGATTTGATCGTAAATGACTTTATTCCTGTCTCCATTTCAAAGCCTGATCGTAGTGTGCTCAATTTCACAAAGCACTAGGATTCGATCGTCTTAAAGGCACTGTACACGTTTGGTAATTACTTAAAATATATATTAGCATAAAAACTTACTTGGTAACAAGCAACGGAGAGCTGTTGATAGTATAAAACATTATAGGAAACGACTCCCTCTGAAGTAACGTAGTTTTTGAGAAAGAGGTAGTTTCTCACTAAAATAATAAAAACTTCTTGCAAGAAGTTTTTATTCCTTTCTGAAAGCACACAAATCTGTACAACAAGGGTGTTTTTTCTTTCATAATTTTCTTGCAACTTCGATGACCATTTGACAATTTCCAAACGTGTTCAGTGCCACCTCCGGTTCTTTTCAGAACCACCACAACTCATGTGCATGGTGTATCCCCTACCTCACTAGATTGTATTCCCACCATGCAAAGTTTCATACTTACTTAAAGATCAAACTAGTTGTGTTTGCCAGTTAAAATTAAATTTACAATTATTTTGATTTGATCGTAAATGACTTTATTCCTGTCTCCATTTCAAAGCCTGATCGTACTGGGCTCAATTTCACAAAGCACTAGGATTCGATCATCTTAAGATGTGCTGTCAGTATAACCATAGTGTATTGTATTTGTATTGCGACATCACACTTTGCTTGGCAATTGAGATTGATTCGCAATCAAAGAGGGGCTCCAAGGTCAAATTCAGTTTTGTGATCCAGTCATTTTCCAATAGATAGAGTCATTATGAAAATGGGAAAAATTTTACAAGTCTCTATAACCTCACGTTAAAACGTAAAATGCCACTGTGTTCGATACCCTTCAAGAGCACTGTTTGTCAAAATCCAAAATTGTTTGATGACATCACATTTCAAATATATGGTCTGTACCAACCGTTTTTGTGCAGAGAATTTCTGTTCATTCCTGAATTCTGATGATATTCAATCGAAATGACATTGAATTTGAGCTTAAAATTGGCGCAGAAATTCCTCTTTGGAATGTACAGACCCATTTGTTTTTGCTCTCCGATGATGTCATGTTTCAAATTTCACTCTGAAAGAGTATAAAATAAAATGATATTTTACACCATTTTAACGTGAGGTTAGAGACTTTCAACTCTTTCCCCACTTTCATGAGGACTCTATCTATTGGAAAATGAGTGCATCACAAAACTCAATTTGACCTTAGAGCCCCTCTTTAAAGGGCGTGTACAACATTGGTAAGGTTGAAAATATAAATGTTCACAGATTTGCACATAACTTGTAGTCCGTGAGCCAGGTGCTGAAATTCAACATGATTGGTACCACCTCGCGGGACTAATTCTTATATCACTTTTCTTGTTGCAAATAATCCATAACTTACCATAAATTATGATAGCCTGTCCAAAAAATTAGATTACTATCAGTTTTCGAAAGATTTTCACCGTAAAATCTGAAACCTCTTAGCCTCTTCCGTTATTGTTAAGTCAACGGCTGTTTAAATAGTAACATTTTTAAGGCCATGTGTTTGCATGGAGAGAGAATAATTTGAGTGTGCATACTCAAACAGCCGTTGTATTTATCACTTTGCTGCCTGTCATTAAAAACCGATCGGCAGCCATCTTGTTTTCGCTTTGGCGACAAAATGTCGACAGTTTACAGTTGATTTTAGACCTTTGTGAGTAAACAATCAATGTGTGTATATATTTATATAGAGTAGAGGTAAGCTGTTTTGTTGTTTGTTGATGAAAAGGAGGGGAAAAGTGCAAACTGAGTATAAAAAACCAGTAAGAACGTGCCGTGAATGTGATGCCCCGTTCGCCCATTATGCTGACCGAGGACACTACACGGGTTCAGCGGTCGGTGACGATCTAGATCAATTCTGTTCACATTTTGAAGTATAATTGTAGTACTAAAATACCTGGATTTCAGAAATGTAATACAGAAAATTTGTAAATTTCATTTATTATGAATGACAGAAAAAATAACAGAAAAAGGCCAACCCAAGAGCAGTTTTGGTCGGCCTCAGTGGAGGACATGCAACGCTTTGGACCTAAATATTATTTCATTTTATTTTGTATTGTTATTTTTGATCATATTGTGATCATTGAGGAAGGACATTTTAAATGGCCGAGAAAAAAGTGCTGCGCTGCTCATTTGCTCGTCACTTTCTTTTTATCGTTTTCTCAGGCTTTAGGATTCGATTCCCTCTAAAATAAAATCTACTGGTGTTTTTAGCCTTCACTATTTTACTTAATTACTTAGAAATCATCTACCGGCTACGGGTGGCTCCCCTGACCAGAAATTAGTGAGGGGTTGCATGCGGGGAACGTGTTTTTCTTTCCTCTCCAGGCATCTCTTATACTATGGGCTTCTTCCACTCTACTTTTTTTCTTTTGAATTTGAGTGGTTAAAGAAAAAGAAATTCTAGCGCAATTGTTGTTCTTTTCTTTTCTATGTGCGTTGTGATGCAGCGTTAAAAAAAAATGCCACAGGCAGTAACAAATGGTAAGGGGCACCCTCTGCCATCCCCACCCCACCCCTATCCCCGATACGGGTAAGTAGGCCTGCACAGATTTGGTGGATATGTTTCTCCCTAAATCCACTTTTCTTTGACAAAAGTATTTAAAGCACTTCTATAGGGAGACCTAACAAAACCACAAAACGCATCTGAACTCTCTCCAGAGTGTATTGTTGATTCAGTTTGATAACACCGTAACCAGACAGGTGCTGCATACTCAACTCAAGTAATGACCTATTAATTATGATAGAATAAAACTGCACCACAACCTTCTCTAAACTTTTCAAACAACATTTATAAACCAAAGGCAATGTTATATAACGTACAACAAAGGCATTTTACAACAAAATGATACTTAAACCAATTAATTCCTCTTGATGACTGTTAAGGAAAGTACATCAGCAATTATTGACAAAAAGAAACGTTGTTGACAGGTAGCATGCTTGCCATGTGACAAATACAACGGCTGTTTGAGTATGCACACTCAAATATTCACTCTCCGTGCAAACACATGGGCTTAACAAATTTGTACTATCTAAACGGCCGTTGACTTATCAATAACGGAAGAGGCTAAGAGGTTTCAGATTTTACGGTGAAAATCTTTCGAAAACTGGTAGAAATCTAATTTTTTGGAAAGGCTATCATAGTTTATAATAAGTTATGGGTTATTTGCAACAAGAAAAGTGATATTAGAATTAGTCCCTTGAGTTGGTACCGGCAAGAGGGGCTCATCGACTAATGCATGGTATAAAGATGGTCATGGTGGAAAACTTCCCTTCAAATAGTTTTGCTTGAAATGCTATAGTTTTTAGGAAATGAGTAAAACAATTAGTCTTTATCACTGGTGACAAAATCCGATGTTTGAAAAAAAGTGAAAATATATAATGGGGTTTTTCACTGTTTTCTCATGACTTTGAAGACCGATTTAGCTTAACCTTTCACAGGTTTATTATTTCATGTATTATGTTGGGTCACATCAAGTGTGGATACTGGTCTTGGACATATACCAATGTTGTAAATTTTCTTTAAGATCAATCTTAGATCTTTGTGAAGTCGAGCCCTGGTCTGGCTTGTACGTAGACCATATCTTGTAGACAATTCATCCACTTAGTTCCGTAAGCCGAACTCGAGATGTTGCAAATTCTGTAGAAGGGAAAGAAACAAACGACAAAATACAACGATTGTGTTACACCGTGCTCAATACTTCCATGTGTACCCAATGAGATACTTTCGGGGACGCTAGAGGTGGCACAGGGATTTTCAGACTTTTATCTGAATTCAGACTTTGTTTATGTGTGCCAAGTGGAAACACTATAGCTGTTATTTTCTTCAGAACAAAGAAGTCCTGCTCCTTTGATCTTCTTCTCTAGCTCCGAGGATACTCCACCCCAAAACCACCCTAAAATAAACTCCAGGGGTTTTTGAAAAGTGGAAATACCATCGTTTCACCTTACCTTGTAAAATTTGGATCCTAGTTCCAGACTTTTTTCGTCAGCAATGACTCTCGACCCTGGTTGCAGCAGGGTTACCAGGTAAAATCCATCGGTCTTGGGAAATTAGTGCGTTATTTAAACAGTAGAAATTTACCTGGTATGTCTGCTGTAACCTAGCATTATATAGAGTCTTCCATTGAAAATGTGAATCATGAGGGAAATTCATGTAGGCCCTAAAGTTGAGCAGATCAAACTCAGTTGGCAAAAAACCTTACTGAAAATTGTGACTGCGCATTCATATAAACTAGCTTTTTAAAGTAGACCTTAAGTGGACTGGAAGTCAAGTGTTTGTCGCTGGAAAGTAGTTTACCATTGGCTTTCTCGAGATTGAATTCATTCTAATCCTACAATAGACCTTTATCACGGTGCGGCCATCTTGATTTTCTCCCATTCAAACCAATGTAAACAAACTTAGGCTGGAATGGAAAAATAGTCTGGTTCTTTTTGTACAATGAATATTAGCATTCATTACTATTGTTGGATACAGGGAACATGACCAAGATGGCGGAAGTGTGATAAAGGTCAATTGTCAAGAGACATCGTAGAACTAAAGGGCCCAATTTCATAAAGCTGTTTAAGTCCAGAAAATAACCAAGTACAAAACAATATTGCTTACCAGATTACATTTACCATGTCACAGGTACCACTTGTGACTGCCAGTGTCTTGCTTACTTTTTCTTAGCAGAAATTTGTGAAGCACATTAGTCTGCTTATTATAAGCAGCCCTATGACATTGGGCCCTGGTTTAAAAACAAAAATTGGGTCATGCTTTTTTCCGAGGACATGCTGAGTTCTATTGTCGACCCCCAAATATGCCTAGAGCTGCTTTTTGTCAAAAAAATTGTGATTTCCTCTTTAGTTTTACTCAATTGAAATTGACAGAGTGGAAAGTCTGTGGTAACATTTTGGAAAAATGCTTGTTTTTTAATGAGGACATACCGTGTACCGCTGACAGATGCTACTCCTATCCATGTCATTAGACCGATGATGTGCTGAATCCACAAGCCCAACATCAAACTGCCCGTTTTCATTATTCTGATCCTCGGGAGCATTCATTGCGTGGTCTTTCAGAAACTCTATGATAAGCTCGTCGTCGACCCGAGGGAGAAGGAGCTTGCAGCCGTATGTGAGCACAGCAAAGGGCTGCAAAATGAGGAACACAAAAAAGCAAATAATTATTCAATGGTTACAGGATTCACTAGAAATTCATTAACGGCATCGTACACGTTTGGTAATTGTCAATGACCAGTGTTCTCACTTGGTGTATCCCAACATATGCATAAAATAACAAGCCTGTGAAAATTTGGGCTCAATTGGTCATCGAAGTTGCAAGAAAATGATGAAAGAAAAAACACCCTTGTTGTACAAATTTGTGTGCTTTCAGATTAGGAATAAAAACTTCTTGCTAGACGTTTTTATTATTTTAGTGAGAAATTACCTCTTTCTCAAAAACTACGTTACTTCAGAGGGAGTCGTTTCCTACAATGTTTTATACTATCAACAGCTCTCCGTTGCTTGTTACCAAGTAAGTTTTTATGCTAATATTTGTTTTATTACCAAACGTTACGATACCTTTAAGGTATCTTAAACCGATCATACAACTAATAAATTATAAGTTTAAATATAATATGATTTTGTTAAATATATATCACCTAGTCATTTGTTTGTAAACATGCCCATTGGTGAATGCATCTTTGTAATGGTAAACAAATACTTCAAACTCAATGTGTAAGTTGGAATGTGTGTTTTAGCCAAGATTTTGAAATGGGGTGCCCAATTAATTAGCTTTAATTTATGAAATACTTTTTACTTCAGTTCTGATGGAGTAACAAGTAGTAGGGTGTCCATATTCAAGACTGAGATTGAATTAGTGGTCAGACAGTAGGAGGGTTGACTGTGTACTTTGTGTATGCAGTCGCCACATAATATTAGTATGCAGGGTGGCATAGTTTATCTGTCTTTCAAAACCATGGTGGATCCTGTCACATTGATTGGTCAGATAGTTGAAGGGTTGACCGTGTACAGTCAGTACTATATTTACATATAGTACATGTGGTCTTTGCATTCACCACAAGGCAACAACAAGGCACCACTCTCTGTGTCTAACACCCTGACTCGTACCGTTTCTCTAGACAATTCTTTGAATGGTGTCATAATATGTTTCCACAAGCACGATGTAGCTATTCCTCTCAGCTCGTCCACCTCATTAGGGTCGGCACACGGATGATATAAAAACACTGCGGCACCATGCTCTAGATTATGCAACCATCGCTGCTTGGGTAGATATCGGTACTCTCCATACTTGGCCCATAGAGGGCGGTGTGCTCCGTTGGTCGGGATGGGATCACGGTACTCAATGGGTTGATCCATGCATACATGTAATGGCTGTGAAGAAATCATCATTCGGAAATTGAGAAGTAAAAAGAAACTAGGTGAATTTTTTTCTCCAATTGTATAATTAAAGGCATTTAAAGGCACTGGACACTATTGGTAATTACTTAAAATAATTGTTAGCATAAAAACTTACTTGGTAACGATCAATGGAGAGCTAATGATAGTATAAAACATTGTGAGAAACGGCTCCCTCTGAAGTAACGTCGTTTTTGAGAAAAAGGTAATTTCTCAGTAAAATATTTGAATTCATTTCGAGACCTCACGCGTGAGGTCTCGAAATCACATCTGAAAGCACACAACTTCGTGTGACAAGGGTGTTTTTTCTTCCATTGTTATCTCGCAACTTCGATGACCAATTGAGTTCAAATTTTCACAGGTTTGTTATTTTGTACATATGTTGAGATACACCAAGTGAGAAGACTGGTCTTTGACAATTACCAAAGGTGTCCAGTGTCTTTAAATCTTAGGTTCAAGCTCTCACTTTAAAAAGCACTATTACAAAACTCAAACTAACTGTAGAACCTTAGTTTTTCTGGGTCAGAGTTCATCCAGGATAGCATAATCTTTACACTATTCCACAGAACATTTGTTTTTAAGTCACCAACTTACAATGAAGGGGGCAAAGACACATATCCTGCTGTGTTTAAATCTGTAAGTTTTTCAATGGGAGACTTGGGAGTTTCTAATTCTTCTTACCAAGTGGGGACTGCCACCTAATATTGTTCAGGATATTGTATTAATGGTAGGGTCATAGATTGGTAACTACTCAAAAAATTCATGACCATAAAAATTCACTTGTTAACAAACACTGCATCTGTTGATAGAATAAAATGATTTGAGAAAGGATTCCCTTCAAAGTAATAGGCCCTATATGGTTTGGATAATTGTTCACCCAAAAACATTTGAATCTGAGAAACGATTCATGCATTAATCATTTCTCAGATTTTTTAGGGTTGGTGTCTGTTCGCGAATGTTGCGGCCAGAGATGCGGTTGGTACCCGCTGTCACCTCGCTAAACATGGTTGGATTCAACGTTCTTGTGAAAATACGATGACAGTTTTTTGCTGTTTTCTCAGCAAGTAGACACTGCATTCAGCTGAAATGTTCACATGTGACTTTTGTTGTATCTTTCGACGACTTGTGTCTATAAATCAGTATTACGTTGGCAAAATACCAATCTGTGACCCTACCATTAAGTACAACCATACCCCCTGTTTAATTAACATCACACCATTTAAAATACAGGGAGCTGACTTACTAGATCCAGATCAGTTGTTTGACAGTGAAAAAAGGGTGCTTCGTTTTGGTTGGTGTAAACATTCTGTAGTAGATAAGAACAAGAAAGATAAATCAGTAAATCATCAATAAGGAAAAATTAACCGTTTGATTGTTTGCTATTTTTTGCTCGGGAGATATGTCTGAGATAATACATGATTCTGAGCATAGGATTATTTAACATATATTTTACCAGAAAGATTTAATTATTTCGTAGTCTTGTGTTCATTGTTGATTAAAATGGATGATGAACATTTTATTAGTTTCAAAAAGTAAAATATTTTGCCTCTCACAGAAAAAGACTTTGCAGCTAAATTGCACTCACCTATAGTGCCATAGTGTTATGAACATTGCTACAAATTTGTAACACTTTCTGCTTACCACAAGTGTAGCAGGTAAAGATGCTTAGCAACTTTTAATATTATTATTCTGGTAATGAAGCGAAGGATCTCATAGATCTTAATCACTGTAACTCGCAAGCCCGGCTGAGGAAACATGCAAGGGTGCTTGCTATGTGAACCAAAAACACCAGGGTTAACCCCTACTCTTCCACGATAAGTGTTGTGGGTTCTTTTACGTGCACTACCAATCCTAGTACACAGGACCTACAGCTTAATGTCCCATCTGAAGTACAAACAATGGTAAAGGATCAAGCTTAAGGACACAATTGTGCCAGATTAGCAAAAGTTTACAGGAAACCAGTTACAAACATTGTATACGTGGTATTTTGGCTGGTAACATGTTTTGTGCTAAGCAAGACTTTTCTTTACTATCATGGTTCGGCCATCTTGCATTACTTTTATTCCACAATGTAATGAAATTGAGGCTGGAACGGGAAGAGGGAGAAATAGGCTGGGCCCAATTTGATCAAGCCTATAAGCACAACAGGTTGCTATACACAGATAAATCTTGCTTAGCAGAAGCAGGTTACCACCAACATTCCATAGAAGTTTACATTCAATTGCGACTGGTGCCCTCAAGCACTTATTTTCTGCTAAACAGTTTTATGAAATCGGGCCCAGGTCCCTTTCAAGATGTGAGAATTAAAGCTACCCTCTGATCTCTATGTGGCCTTCAGTTCTCTGTGGATTTACAACATGGTTCAAGAGGACTAGTCTGTGTAACTCTGCCTCTGACAGTCTCACACGTTTTTTCAGGAGCAACAATAACAAGACAATGTGGCATTTCTGCTGTCGAATCTGACTAAAACTAAACTTGTTTGAAGTTATACAAGCATAAATAGAAGATACCACACGAAGTCATGCTTTTTTACGACTCACACGAGTTAAAGATAATAACGCCTTGAACCAAGACTACACATAGTGGGCTTAGTTTATTACCGTATTGCTGAACCAACGCCTCCCCAGACACATGTAGTCTTCCTCCGAGTTGTCCCAATCAACCCTCAGATTGTACTGCGGATACAAAAAGACAAAGGATGTATTTATCGCATTGTCATAGTTATTTCATAGGGCACTTGGGCGTTGATTTGATCGTGGAGCAAGGACTCGATATCATGAACTGTCCTTTAGTCAATGCACTCAGGGCTGCGAGGGTAGAGGTTGCAGCGAGAGGTTGATATTGTGTTTGGAAAAGCCTACGGGAGCCACGGTAGCTCGGGGCTGTATACTCCCCAGGGAACTGAGAACGATTAACGGGAATGTTATTGGCTCAATGACCAGGGCACTAATGTAAAGCGCATTGATACGTTACTTTAAAACGCACTGTATAAGAAATAGTTATTATTATTATTATAAATACGGAACAGCGATGAACAGGCTCTTTTGCCGGATTCGAGAGTGATTTTTCTTTCTCTCGAAACTACGGATTCCTGTTTGGGTTCCGGCTTTGGGCATAATGCTCCGCCTCTCTGCTGAAGCGCCGCATCGAAGCGCACGCTTCAAAATAACTGACCGCGGAGCAGGAGCCCAAGCCGTATAGCCGTAGTTTCAAAAAGGAGATCATGAAGTTCCAAGTTCCATTGGAATATTGTAATTTTTATAAATTATAGGGGCCTATATCTCTCCGAAAAACAATGAATTGCATCCTGTTGCATTTACTGACATCCCACTGATTCAAGACTTCATACAAAAGTACATTTTCATTGACTGAAGCATTTTGTTTGAAACTACTCAAAATACATATTTTGTTTGTCTTAGCTCTAATTACCTTTGCATTGTCGCAGTTGTCATTTGGTATGCCCATGGGTACACCGCCATGGATATCACCACCGTTTTCTGTTTGTTTGTACTGCCATTCCGTTGCCTCTATGACTCCACATATCGCAGCCAACCCAAGAAACACTACAGCCAACAGTCGTTGCGTCCAAAGGGTTAGGCGCATAGTGCTTCAAGACAAAGAAAAAATATTAATGATGATAACCAAACTAATTAGTCCTGCCCAACGACAGTGCACGCATGGAGTCCACGCATGCCATGGAGTCCACGCATTGCAACTGCTCATTTCCCGGGTTTCGTTGTTATGTTAATAGCTTACTCTAGACATATCTTGATTGGTTAAAAAATATATAAATACGCAAAAGATATAGGTCAATATGAAACCCGATAAATCACCTTCCCTTCAGTCATTCTTCTTCTTCTAATTCTTCTTCTTTTTTGACACGATAAAAAACAAGATAGGCCCTATCTAGACACTCCTAGCGTTTATCATACTTGCTCTATGCTGGTATAGTGTAGGCCTACAAACACTTATTCCGCGTGCACAAAATATAGACCAAACAGATTGTGTAAATACTTGTTTTTTGTGAGGCATACACTTTCCTTTCACTTTTACAGCCCGAGCCTCTGGACTTGATAACGTGGACTGTAGGTTTACTTTGCTCTGCTCGACTAGATTCCCGCGTGGGTTTGATTTGATTATTCCACCCGTTCCCCAAGCCGACTAACATTGCTGAAACATTAAATCAAGAATGTAAGGCGCGTGTTTTACTGTCATCCTTTTTCTTCAAATTGGCGACACGTAATTTAGTTAAAGTTAGCTAGCAGAAAAAATGGCGTTTGAGGTAGTCAACCCACACACACACATAAGAAATGTCTATGTGTACATGGATGATTTGTTTTTTCCCTCACTGGTGTTTCAGGTTAATTTGTCAGCGATGTATGGCCCACTCCACAATCGTTCTAAGTCAACATTAGAGCCACGACATTCGGCACATAGGCTAAGTCAGTTGCATACGGTCAATGATGTTACGATGCACCGGCGCGATAACACGCGTAAAAGCGGACTATACACGTACGCGGTCATGCGTCCCGTTAATGGCGGGAAATACCGTACAATAAAATCAAATTTGATAGATTGGTCTTCATTTTGTTTTTCCTTCGTTAACTTCAAAGGATTCGTGCAGAATTAACATATGGTAGTTATTACACAGCATGCATTGTTGTTTGTTGAGTCATCATCTAAAAAAGAAAATTACGAATAATTATCAGGCCAGATCAACAATAATATTGGAAAAAAATAGTCAGAATTTTTGACCCTATCAGAGTCTTTCCCGAAGCTTTCGAGATATACTCTGTTGTGCTCGAAACGTCAGGCCGGTAACATTTTATTTGCATATACCATAGGTCCTTTTCGACGGTAAACAGTTTGCAACAAATAATTTTGTTTTCTGAAAAATAACATTAAACATTGATAAAATATTCAACCCATGTGAAGAAGAAAAGATATGGCTTTTGCTTTTTAAATTTTATCTCTGACTACAAGAATCGGTGGAGACAATTACAAAAACAAATACATTTTAGTTGACACCAACTATTTCTGATTTTTTTGTTTGCGTCAAGTTTATGACATAGTCACTAGTGACTTTTGAAATTAAGGCGTCACTATCTTTTTAACAAAATTGCTAAAATGTGATCCGAACAAATAATTGCAAATAAATAGGCTTATATACTTGCGAAACTATAAAAGTTTACTCAACGTGATCAAGCATCAAGCTTCAGTTCATCGTAAATCTTGATAATACCGTATCGTTAAACTACAAAACTTTCACTAAAAATAAGGAAGCATCAAGCTTCAGTTCTCGTCGTCAATCTTGATTAAGAGTATCTGGCAAATAAAGATAACTAAACTACCAGTAATTATAGCTGCGCTATAAAAAATATCACTCAATATATGATGAAGCATCAAGCTTCTCAGTTCTCAGTTGTCAATCTTGATAAGTTGGCAAAAGGCCTATGGTGTTCCATAAGTATGTGTTCTTTCTTAGCCGGATCAGGTCTCAGATGAGGTCTGGGTGTCGGACTTCTAGGTCCTGACCAATTAATCACCGGTGAACAAAGAGAGAAGATCTAGGAATACAATGGCCGCAGAATCCCTTCAGTAAAAGAATGACACTGTCTGAATGCAACAATTTAAATCTAATTTGAATAATAAAAGACAGAAACACAGGGGTGTTTTCGCTTCATTTTGGTGACATTGTTCACAACGAAAAATACTCTGATTAAACACAAATTACTTAAAGGCATTTTATACGTTTGGTAATTGTCAAAGACCAGTGTTCTCATTTGGTGTATCCCAACATATGCATAAAATAACAAGCCTGTGAAAATTTGGGCTCAATTGGTCATCGAAGTTGCAAGAAAATGATGATAGAAAAAACACCCTTGTTGTACAAATTTGTGTGCTTTCAGATAGGAATAAAAACTTCTTGCAAGAAGTTTTTATTATTTTAGTGAGAAATTACCTGTTTCTCTTAAACTACGTTACTTCAGAGGGAGTCGTTTCTCACAATGTTTTATACTACCAACAGCTCTCTGTTGCTCGTTACCAAGTCAGTTTTTATGCTAAAATACATATTTTGAGTCATTACCAAACGTGTACAGTGCCTTTAAACCGACTTTCATCAATTTTTGAAAAAACTTTGTACAGTTCTGAAAACAAGCAAAATGTTCCTTTTGAAAATAAAAACCTTCAGTGAACTCCCCTATTTATATTGTTATAAAAAGAGGGTTACAAATTTTTAATCATGTTTAACTATATTTTAAAAGCTACACCGTGATCTCAGTTTGGTCTACCCAACTTGAGAAACCCAATGTTCCCAACTTGAAACACCCAATTTTAGCCTATTCTATTCTATTCGAAGTGTGGTGTGGGAATGCTATTCTCAAAATCATGCTCATTTGGTTGAATGACCTCATTATTTCTTTTAATATATTTTAGTTATTAATAGTGTTTTATTATTACTGTTTTTATTATGTCTAAAGCCGAAATGTCTTGGACCGGAAAGAACGGTGCGAGAAACTCGTGACATAGGTCACACTAACAAATGTTTTGTTTATATATAACAATCCTTTTGTCCTCACTACTTTACTCTGATTGGTTCTTAGCCACCCATTGTTTGTAAATTAATAACTTTGATTGGCTATAATTTTCCCGATTTTTCTGGATGCCTTTCCATAATCCTTTGCTCCTCTTTTTGCTATAAATTAATGGATATGTTTTTGTTTGAGCTTGATTATGACTCTGATCTGACGAAGGTCCGGTTTGGATCGAAAGCTAAGGCCATCTCCCCTACTAGTTTTATAAATATATATATATCTCTATCAAAACCGATAACAAATATTTTGGAAAATTCAGGGTATTAATATGCCTGCCGAAGGCTGTCGCCTGTTTTTCCCTCCTCCATTTTGTTGTTACTTCCTTTTGTTTTCTTCTTCAAATTGGCGATACGAACAGTGGTGAAGAAACACACTCGCTCTCTCTCTCTCAAGTATACAGATAACAAAACAAATTTTGCTGGTCTTTTTTTATCACCAGAACCACATTTACATCTCCTTTATTAATAATGGTGCAACACTGAATAGACTCGTATCATGCTACCTTTTTTGTCGAGTTCCCTGCCTGCAAATAGCAATAATAATAACTGTTTCGCATTACACCACAAAGGAGCAAGCTATTTTTTGCCCTTTCAGCCTCAGTTGATTTTCATGGGGATGAGGGTAGAGACTCTGACTGCGCCATAAATCAAGGGTCAATAACAGTCAATAACAGACAGGATGGCCGGGCTGCAGTGTGCAAAGTGAGACCACAGGCAAACTGGGCTAAACCACCGTCCCTCCCCCATTTGACTTTTCTCACGATATTTTGGATTCTTTTGCACATACAATTATCAAAACACTGCGACAGCACCTGTGGATACAGGTGTTGTCATGGTAACAGACATGGTCTGTAGGCTATATTACACAAGAGTGAGTTTGCCCTTTGTGGAGAAAAAAATGCCATGGAAACGGACACCTGATGATCAGCACAGAATTAGGTCGCCGGCTAAAAATAGCCTCAGCGAACGAAGCTCAAGTGAAAATAATTATATCTCTTTACGATCGGGGCCCAATTTCATAAAGCTGTTAAGCAGAAAATTGTGCTTAGCAAATGGACTGCTAAGCAAACATTGCGGGGAACCAGTCACAAACATTAATAGACTATATGGTATTTTGGCTGGTACCCTGTGTCTTCTAAGCAAGGTTTTTGTCTGTGCTAAGCAATTTTGTGTGTTAAACGGCATTATAAAATTGGGCCCAGGAAAATCCAAATAGATAAAACCACCCTCTTACTAGTCTACTGTTACACCCCCTTTTTATAGGGTCTGTTAACGGGGCTGCCACCCTCGTTAGAATGCTTCAATAAATTATCAACCTTATCGATGTACCATAGTTCACACACATTTGTAAATGTAATGAACAATATGCACAGTCTAGCATCAGATTAAACTTTGTAGAATAATAAACTGACCATAAACATGAACCCCCAAATACTGGGAAAGTATAGACACAATTCAGAAACAGTTGCTCCTCATTGTAGACTTGTTGCAGTGCTTCATAATATTATGCTGCACTCGACGGGCAATTTTAATTTAAGGCAATATCAGTGCTCTTACCGGAATGCCACACGCTCCGTTATAATGGCTGCTACAGTGTGCTGTGTAACGGTGAGTGAAAACGGCAGTTGATGACGCCCAATCAGCAGATCTCAAGATGTCGCAAGGAAAAATCTGTCTACTTGTTATCTCATGGATCGGGATGTGTGCTGAATGATGAACTAGGCAAGCCTGACTTCTTCGTGGATAAATGCTTTACCCACCTGCCCCTGTTTATGTTCAAATGCTACACGGCTGGTTTGGTCGATTTTCACCGCGCCATATGGCAGCAAGGCAACACTGCCAAGATTTCGAACGTGGGTACTTGCTCACTCACCATCAGCGCTGAAAACGTAACCATTATTATGCGCATGTTTGCATCAACGATCAAATGACTGAGTGGAAGGGTGATGATAATGTAGGCGGGGCGTATGGCCGATAAAAGTGGGATGATTTTAAAACTGACTAGGAAGGCTGAACTCCGGGATAAAAATAACTTAATATCAGGTCTGACGTCAGCAAAAACAAAAGGTTTGGGTACAATTATTTACAATTTGGAAACAATAGCTGTTATTAAGATTGGGGGATCGGACATTATAATATAGAGCTGCTTCGGCCGATGTTGCGCTTACTGCGCGAGTTTCCATTTCATAGCGCTGCTAAAATTAAAAGTAAGCACACGAAAAGGCATGCTAACAATTCCTGTGCTTCTTTATGAAAATGAATGACGTAAAAATGCAAATCCAGGGTGAACGCACGCTGGCTGCCTAACTTTCTTGCTAACCTGTGAAATACGCTTACGCTTTAGCAAATTTTCTGCTATAGTTAGCATGAATATTTGCTTACCGTTAAAGCAGCGCGAAGAAATCGACCCCAGTTGCTGGTTATATTGTGTCTGTTTACTTTTAAATGTGTTTGTTGCACTATTTTATTACTATGGTGGCCCTGAAGGGACAACAACCGTATATATTTGCGTAAATATTTACGTAACCGGTGTACATTGTTGTCGACTGGTTCACTTTTACTTATTATGTAAACAGTTTGTTTCATCAGGAGCCAATTTCCCATCTGCAGCTTTTTTAAATAATCAGTCAGAAGCAGCCTTTTGCAGTCTATAATAATCAGACGGCTATTCAGTGTTTTGATAAACGGTCTCATCTCATGTTGATTTAAAGACGCAATGTTTTGGAAATAAGCCGAAAAATATGTTGCCCTTTTTTTATGACCGATTGCTTGCCAATGATAACCAAATATTTCCACTTAAAAGGCAGGGTGTACTTTTGGTAAGTGTCAAAGACCAGTGTCCTTACCAGGTGTATCCCGACATAATTATGCATTAAATAAAATACCTGTGAAAATTTGGGCTCAATTGGTCACCGAAGTTGCAAGAAAATAATGAAAGAAAAAAACACCCTTGTTGCAAAGAATTGTGTGCTTTCAGATGCCTGAGAAAGGCTTCATGCTTGAAGCCTTTCTTAGATTCAAATTTTGGGTGAAAAATTACCTCTTTCTCTCATCAAAGGGGGTCGTTTCTGACAATCTTTTATAATATCAACAGCTCTCCAGTGCTCTTTACCAAGTAAGTTTTTATGGTTGTTAACTTGTGGAGTAATTAGCAAAAGAACACCCTGCCTTTTCTATATTGTACCTAATACAATCCTCTACACGAAAATAATTATGCCATCTTTACGGGTAAATATAGGTTTTGGCTTTGAGTCGCGTCAAGCGTTCTATAACATTTCTACGCAGCCAAGTGGTTCACCGACCGATCAAGCTAGGAATTTGATACCCGGGTAGAACTCTAGCTTGCCTCACGCGGTATTTACGCAAGATTTGCGTTTATAAAATGATTGTTTTGCCCGTAAACAACTGTGTGACGTCAAGTGGGAACTATCTATTCGAGCATTGGGAACCGTTAAAATGCTGAATTGTGTTTCCCTCAGACGTAAAAAGCAATATACGCGCGAACCCGCGAGGCTCTAAACTATGTTAGAACGTACGAAGACGTTACAAACGTCTAAACTGTACGGTACACGCTGTTTTCTGGGAAAACGTGAACACCAAACAGGACTTTTAGAAAATACGCACCGCTGTCACCCTGTAGTGACGCCATTGTCCAAATTTGACAATTATACAGTCGGCACATCTGCTTCAGACCAAACATGTTTTGGTTTTAATATTAACCAAAAATCTATGCAAAATTCATATTTTGCAGACTGTTGCTTGGCCATGCGTGAAATATTATCGATTTCCAGTTGTAATATCTCCCTATAGTTTTATACACGTACCATTTTAGAATATTATTTTCGTCAGGCCTTCACATAATTCTGAGCATAATTTAATCCATCAAAGTTATTAATTCGAGACCCGCGTTTTAAAATCATAAATTAATCCATTATATTGTTGTCATCACCGCTTGCGGTTGTTAGTATACTTGAATGCAATTTATTCCGGAATAATGTTAGAGTGTCCCGGTTTTAATGGTTTGTCAATTCTTGAATCACTATCGCCGCCGTTTGGTGCTCTATATGGGGCATATGTGGTACCCCTCTATTGTGTCTTCATTGTGCGCTTGAAATCTCAGGAATTCTCTGGAGGATTTTAGGGAGGGGGGTAATTCTGTACAAGAGGAAAATAGTGTGTTAAATTATTGGAATATTTAGCCCAACATTGGACAAGTTTCTTTGAAAAACCATGTACAACTTACAGCAAACGCATTGTCTTGAATGTTGGTTGCAACAATTGAAATCATCTGTTTTGATGGTTTTTTTTTAAAATTTCATTTATGTTTTCAGACACAGTTCTCTCGATGACTTCATTTCAGAGGGAAATATCTCATAGAAAAATGGTTCTAGATAGGGACTATGAACTTCATAATCAGCTTTAAACTAACATTAAAAATTGATATTTTTTATTGGGTGAAATCCCATCTATAGAGGTAACTGACTCGAACAAAGAACAAGACGAGAATAATGCATAACATCACAGACATACTCTTCTTATAGTATTTTCTGTAATCCAATTTCAGTGACACTGCTCTTTGTTCCTCGCTCTTTATTGTAGCTTTTCAGTGGGGCAGATAGGGAAATATTTTGGGGAATTTGCGCCTTTGATGATACAAGCATGGAATGTGGCACACCGTCAGAGTGTGTCACGAGAAAGATATTTGGCTATAGGGCCATCTCAAATTTTGTCTTCGAAAATTTGTTAGGTAAAATAACAAGCAATATTTTCAGAATTTTCAAACGGGGTGCCATCGCTTATTATTCTATCTATAATTTTTCAAAGTACAAATCTGCGATGGCCCTATAGCCAAATGCCGTTCTCATTACTCTGACTGTGTGCCAAATTCCATAAAAAGGCACGATCCCATCACCTACCTGCCTCACGTAGCCCCCCCCCAATGTCTCTCGGAAACTATAGACACCATATGGTTAATCAGAAGTCAAAAGCACGACATTCCTTTAACATTCTGACCTAAACTCCAATTGAAACCCTCACATTATAGTCAGTTTTAACACCAGCCAAAAATACCAGCAAAGATTCAAAGCTTGGTCCGCCAGGTGACGGGGACAAAGAAAAAAACCCAAGTCGAATCAATGGAGACTATTTCCCTGCCTATTATTGCATAACACGTTTTTGAAAAACCACTGATGGCACTGTTATGTCTTCTTTCATTTGAAATTGTTCTACAGCCACAATAGCTCTATAAATCCGACTGGAATGTGTCAGATTTCTACAAACCCTAGTTTTATTCAGTGCAGTCAATGGCCGAATGTCTTCAAGCGAATAGGTGCGGCCGGAGTTCATTGCTCGTGAGGGACAACGTTCAATGAACTGCATTATTGAATTTGGCAATAATTGTAACATTTTTATTGTTTAAAAAGTACGAGTCGAAGAGAACAGTTATGGAGATTTCGCTGCACGTCTTGGTGATTTGCGTGAGTGTTTAGAAGCACTTCAACCCTTGGTATAACGGACAAACCGGTAAGTTTATTCAGTGTCGTTGAGAAAATGTATCAGACCGGTGATGATCTAATAAGTGATGTTTATTCTGTAGTGACCCGTGTTTATAATAGATGCATGCACTGGAGGAAATCTGCTGGTTAATAATTTTAGATCTGGGTTTTCAGGTAATTACTTGGATTTATCTGTGACTCATTGGTGGTATAAAACTTTGAATTTTAGTCATTGGAATCATGATGCAAAAACGGTCAAAAGAGGGCGCCATCCATAATTTCAACTCTAGATTTTTTAATAGTGTAACTGGGGAAGGGGGCACGTTCCTCCAAATTGATGTCAGTGTCCACACTGCCCCAGGTCCCTCCCTCATTTGAATACTTGACTTTTGAGAAAACAATTTAACAATTGTCATTGAAATTTCAATGTTTTTTTAAAATTTGTCTTTGCAAAATTTCCGTATCCGACTGCCACTTTTTAATTCATTATGAAATAAAAAAGTATATTTTATTTGCTCGAATGAGATAATACTTTTGGTAACAATGAGTGAAAAAGTGGCTGTCGGGTACTGAAGCGTTTCCCTTGTGTTTGTATTTACACGCCAACAATGTATTTGTTTTTACCTCCAAGTCAGATTTTCTTATAGTGAACGGCATAACAAGGGCGCTAAAAAGGGGCTGGATTGAAGAAAAGAAATTAAACGGAAACTGTACAGTTTAAATTGGCCAGAAGTACCCCCTAGAAAAAAAATGTTGCACCCCTTGTGTCCCCCTAAAATGTTTACCCTAGTTTCGCCGCTGGGTATACACAATCTGAATGTACGAAAACCAAAATTCTTGCCTTGTGGTGTGACGGTCCTTTCCATAAGAGTATGGATAATGAGGCGGGTTGCGTTAAACATCTTAGGAGCTGGGATCCTCTGATCAAATCAGTCTTCAAGATATATTCGGTCTACGTCCACAAAGAACCGATAAGCTCAATTCCTATCACTCATATTCAAGGGATGTACAATATTAGGAGTAAGCATAACATTGTCTTCTTTCATTGCACTAATGAGCTTCAGTGTTTATCTGGACGTCATTCGAAAACCATAACATGATGCGCGCGCGTGTCGCCGGGCAAAACCTTTGTGTACTAACCATTGATCTCAATATAATAGACCTTATGCACATGATGTCATAACAGTAGGGCGCCCTCGCCTAGAGGTCAAAAGGAGGTTGTTCATTGGCCAATCCTGTGCGCCGCGCGTGCAAATCTGTGCATTTCGATTGTTTCGTCATCGTTTTACCTCTAAGATGGCGGCCTTATGCATTGACGTCATCCAGCCGCCATCTTAGAGGTAAAACGATGACGAAACAATCGAAATGCACCGATTTGTACGCGCGGCGCACAGGATTGGCCAATGAACAACCTCCTTTTGACCTCTTGGCGAGGGCGCCCTACTGTTATGACATCATGTGCATAAGGTCTATGGTACCGACTCGAGATCAATGGTACCGACAGCCAGCTATAAAGGACACGCAGTGTTACCATGTGTACGCGTCTTCTTGCCCGGCAGAAACATGACTTGGACAGTGTTTTGTCAACAGAGGGCGGTTTGAATGTAAACGGAGCAGAGCTGTGTATTGAGAGAGTTGCGACAACTTGCGATTAGAAGCCATTTTGTCTCAAAAAAATGCATTGGCGAATACAGGGTGCCAGACTAGTCTGCCCATTGGGTTGTGCTGCATTTGGGAACAAAATGGCGTCCAGCAACCACGTGACCGGAGAAAGCTGGTCCCTCCATGTCGCAACTCTCTCAATATACGGCTCTGAAACGGAGCAGAGCCGTATATTGAGAGAGTTGCGACATGGAGGGACCAGCTTTCTCCGGTCACGTGGTTGCTGGACGCCATTTTGTTCCAAATGCAGTACAACCCAATGGGCAGACTAGTCTGGCACCCTGTATTCGCCAATGCATTTTTTTGAGACAAACTTGGCTTCTAATCGCAAGTTGTCGCAACTATCTCAATACACAGCTCTGAAACAGAGGTCACATCGTCTATAGGTTTGTACTGTTAACATTTTAAGAAAAGTACGAAGTGGTCGGTGTTTCCACAACCCTTAGATCAATAAAATGGTTGTTTGTCCCACAAGAAAAACAAAAAAAAGATCTGTCTGTCTGAGCTCTGTAATTAACAATATAAATAATAATACCCCATAACCCTGATAAAATTTTATATATAAGCACTCAGTGTTGCAATTTTGTAAAAGTATTTGAAGATGTAGTTACTTTGGACGCCTTAAGATTTCGAATGCTAAGGCCCCCTTTTCGGCAGAATTTTATTTTCGTAAAAATAGATGAACCGTTTTGATGCAAAACTATTATGAGTCTTCAGGAGTTGCTTGAGGGAGATGTTGTTTTTAAAATTAAAAAAAATAGAAAAGAATTTTTCTTTTTTTTTGTTACTGATGTTATTATAAGAATGTAGAATATATAATTAATTAATAAAATAGATTAACACTAAAACTCAACTAATAATTACTCATATAATAAAAAATATATAAAAAAAAAGATCAAAGACATTGAGATCTTCTTCTATCTAACTTTCTCTTCTTTGAAACTTGTACTTACTTAAAAACTTATGAACGTTCGTTTGTGTTTTTTTTGTTTTTTTATTATATTATGAATGATCGAATTTGTAATTTTGTAATGTTTTTAACTATAACGCTTATGCTTGCTTAACAAAAAAATAAAAGAAAACCTGATAGCGTTGCGTTTTCTGAAGTTTATATAATGCACATCATATATTTGCATTATTTTTTTTCTTTCAATTCACAAATTCTTACATCTTTTGCATTCTCATAAATTAAATATAAAAACCAAAACCATTGAGGTGTGCGACAATTACAAATACAAATATTTATATGCAGTTTCTGTGAATTTGAAGCATGTGAAGTTACTGAATATACACAAATAAAATCTAGCAAAAAAGCTCAAAAGCTAGCTAGGCAATTTAGAATCAAAATATAATTATAGCATGAACCATTATACATGATTTATTATTTCATGTCTTTTTTGTCAAGGACTCATATTGAGCAACAATCACAATAAACAACAAAAATAAATAAAAAAAAAAAAAAAAAAACAAAAAAACAAACTCCAAAAAAAACAATTAAAAAATAAATGATTCTAAAACGTATTTTTGCAAATTTTGAATTTTTTTATTTTTGGTTCACAAAGAAAAACAAACTTAAATCAAAAAAAAGTTAAATGAGTTTCAATCAAGCATTTAAAATCAGACTCAGCAGACAGTAAATTAGAAATAAATGAGCCTGAAATATGCAAAAAAATAAGAAAAGAAGGGGTATTGATTTAAGAGAGGACTTTGTTTGTGCAAGCATTGATTTTAGTGTTTTAATGTTATTTTTTTTTTTTTTATTTTTTTTTTTTTTTTAATTTTTTTTTTTTTTATTTTGATACCCGTAACAAGTTATCACAAGTTATCGTCACTAAATTTGAACAAGCTTGTTGTACATCCCTTTAAACTAAAACGAAAACATCTACTCCTATGTATTTATATCCACCAAGTACGGACTCAACTAATTATTACTTCAATAAAAATTATATAATAATTAATAAAGAGTATATAAAGATATTATTATAGATAAGATTACATGATAATGACAACATTAAGTGACAGGTTTTTGTCAGCAAATTAATCACACAAAATTAAATTGTGAAGGTTCATTTTATTAAATAATCATTTTTGAATGAACAAAATTTAATTAATTTTAAAACTTTTTCACTTACAAACCGTTTGAAAATTTCACTATTTTGAATTGTGACGCCATGATTTTGACGACGTTGTACATTTTGTTACATGATACAATGTTTTAAGTGATACATATGCCGCACCGCGCCGCACGCATTCCGCGATGTATACGATGGGGTTTTGTACAAGAGGGGCAGCCGTGTTTAAATGGCAGAAGGGGGCCATTTTGCACAACTAAAAGACGAAAATAGAAAACAACTAAAAAAAAACAAAAAAAAAAATTTTCTAATAAAAACATTTAAAAACAAATGTCTTTAAAAATAATTTTTTTTCAAGATTAGATAAAAGATTTTTTTTAAAAAAATTTCAATTTTTTAGATGCATCTATTTACGATCAAGATTATTTAAAAGTCAAAGTATTGTCGTTGTTGTCGGTGGAAATGTGCCGTGTAGTTCATGTGTGATATGGGATGGATGAATCGTGATCGGATTTGATCGTTGTGGTTTGAACGTGTATCATATCATGTGAGACCAAAAGGTCTTTACAGAAATAAAACTGAACGGGAAAAATGATTCGGAAAAAAATTACAATTTTTTTTATTTTATTTTATTCAATTTTATTTTACACATTTTTTTTTTTATTCACACAGCACATTTTACATTTTTTTTATATATTCATTTTTTCAATATTTTAAGCAATTTTATAAAGTAAATAATATTACGACTCTCAATTTAAACTAATAAAATATTATAAACTTGAAAACTTGTAACAGCTGTTCATAATGCTTAAAGTAAGGGTCAATCAACTTGTCAATGTTTAACTCTTTTTTCACAACTGTATAAATCTATTGAAAGGTTGAGTATCGTATCAGAAAACAATCGAACTTCTACAACAATAAAAAATACGGTCCTTTTGGGAATATTCTTGCATCACAATTACAGTTTCATCTTATTTTAATTGCCTGTAAGGGGCATATAATGTAGTTTTCTTGCATCAATGATGAAGTACATAAACATAATAATAGCAACAATGAAGAAAAACCGTTTGTTCACTTGTTTTTCATCACGTGAAATTGATCCATATACGCCCTCACGCGTTCAAAAATACGACGAATCAAAATGTTTTGGTTGAGTAAAATGTATGACTACAAACGCGTGAATCAGTGGCGGTATTGTTTTGCCGGAATGGAAGGGGGCGGGGTGTCAGGAGATGACATCTGGTCGTGCAGTGTGCCATACACGTGTAGGATCATGTACTGAGATATGCCTTTTTTTACATCACAGTGGATACTCCTCCCAGTCCTCTGGTAACCAGCCTCTACATGTTTATCATTATTACTCTCAGTGGTAAAAATCGTGGATTTATATAGTTTTTGATGTCAGGGAATACATTTTTGGTGGTCAAGCAACAACTAAATGGGAGTATGGTGTGGTCTCCTGTGGAATCTTGTTTCGGATTGCCGCCGCCCTTAACATTTACCACTTTATGAACATGACATTTCTCACCTCGAATTTGGAAAAAGGGGAACATCGGTAAATTTGTAACAACCAAATACAAGTTAGTTTTTTCACTACAAGCAAAAACCCCCAAATTATCACTTCATAATTACCTTATCTGTAAGTTTGGGGTCCGTCATGTTTCCATCATTGCTGGACGTCAGGTAAAAACCCGCCGCGTGTTCGTGTGATTTGTAACGTGGCTGGAAGATCAGGCCGTAGATGTCTACAGTGTGGCCGAAATCCACCTGAATCCATGAAGGAGGATAGCTCTTCGCACACCATGAATCTGTTAGAATCGACAGTTTTCTTTTATTAATACTTGATGTTAAATGCATCAAATTTACACTCATGGAACTTCAAACATTCTTAACAGAAGCACAATAACAAAGGATCAAATAAATAATCCTGGGCGGGCACTTACACAACTTTACTGAAGTAGTAATATTTTACCTGTAACTAGAAATGAAACAAAGGAAACGATATTCTTTCGTTTTGAGCATTATGTTTGATTGTTGATATCACCTGACCCAAAACAGACTGAAAGTTGTATCGGTTTTAAGTTTTCAATCCTATGGAAAAAATCGTCTTGATATAATTATGACAAACACTGTATTGCCCTCTCATATTTGTGCATCGGACGACACGCAACGATGTCTCCATCAGTTTACGTCATCAAAACATAATTAATTTTCATAAAATATTGAAAATGTCCCAGCGGATTGTTATAATTAGAGGATAAAACAAGTTTTGTCATGGATTTTTTGTGGAGAAGGAAATACTAACGATTGCTGTTCAACCTAGCTTGTGCTGGTCCGTAGTTTGCGTCGTCGTCGTACAAAACGTTCTCTGCAGTAATCTGATGGTCGGCTATGGTGCCGCTTTCCATACCGAGCGGAGTGATGTTGCAAACTGCTTTGAAAACATAAAAACAAACCAAAAAACTCAAGAGCAGTACGTAATAGTACCAGCGGAAACAATCAAAAACATGGAACAACTCTCCTAAGACAGTAAGTTTATGTTGTGATTCACAAATGCTGTTCTAGATATTAAAAGGCAAAATTTCATGATTTCTTTTGGGAACAGTTCTACTCTAGTCCTGGAAGCATATTTGTTTTACACCGCAGCGAGTACTGTAATGCTGTCAATTACTGTCTTGAGATGAGACTACAAACATTTATGCCTATAAAGGGTTAGGTTTAGGGTTAGGGTTAGGGTCAGGGTTATGGTTTCGGTTAGTGTTAGGGATAGGGTAAGGGTTAGGGTAAGGGTTAGGGTTAGGGTTAGGGTTAGGGTTAGGGTTAGGGTTTAGGGTTAGTCTCCTATCTCAAGACAGAATTGACAGTGTTACAGTACAAAACCCCAGATTAGTCGCATCTTCCATTGGGGACGCGCGTACACGAACGACCCACACACACAGCATTCATAAATTTCCCCATAGTGATCTCACACACCCCCATATTTACGATCTTGTGACCGTTTTGAGAAAACTATCAACAATTGCACACCAACCCTCTCCAAAAGGATAATACATTTTATTGATATACCGGGTATTTTTTGCCAAATAAGCTACTAATGATCCGTACCTCGTACACATTGTGTCATTAGCGGACCTTGCGATTTTGCGGACGGCCGTTGAGCCTGCGTGGATTTACACGTGTATGCTGCGTGTGTGGCAACGGCGTTTTTCATGTTGATCTCCACGATTGTGACGGAGATCCACGTTTCACATACACAGAACACGCTCTGAGTAAAATGCTCACTGACCATGACATGCAGAATTTCATAAGCTTCGTTTTGATTGGTTATTTATTAGCATTGATGAAACTATACCCCCGTACCTTCGACCATACAAATTTCTCCTTTCATGAACCTTTCTGCCGGGATCTGCTCGAATTGTCATGCCAAGTGTACAACGTACGTGGTGTGTGTGTAGGCTAGGCTAGGCCGGCCAGGCCTGGCCTACTGTACGTGTGATGGTACTAAGTCAGCACGCGCGCGCGTGCTGTTGCCCTTCTCTGATTGGACGACCTCGCTAAATGATATAATGCGACTATACGCCTCCTGGAAGACCTTTATAGCGTCATGTAGGCCTACTCATGTTTAAGTCTATTTTGTAGCCAAAATAGCCCAACGAAACCAGTGTGTCCCTTTAGCGTGAAGTTTGCATGACGTTTACGTTTTACATTTTGAAAAAAAAAATGCTGTCAAAAGCCGCGCTGTTTTTTCAGTCACAAATTTGACTGTTCATCCATGCTATGAATATGATAATAGTTTTAAGTAACCACGAGGTCGTTCGGTCTGTTATCTGTCATCTTAAAAAAGTGGTAGTTGATCAGCTTCAGTGTGAACTTGTTTCTAGACGCAAAATAAAAAAATTAGCTGCAAATCAGTCTTTGTAAAACACGAGCGTGTATGGTTTTGTTTCAGTCAATACAAAAATTGCTTGTAGAATTCGTTGATGAAATTGTGAACAATGATTTTCTTACAAACCTGTGATAGTGACTAGGAATGTACATTGTCCAGGGTTACCAGCAGCATCCCGCACAGTACACGTGACTGTGGTGTTACCTGCTCTGAAGGAGTCACCTGATACGACAGTCCTCCCTTCGTCATCGTCAATGCATCTGATTTTGGAGCTTGATATATATTCATCTACGTCATCAGAAGCAGACGTAGGCTTCCATTGTACAGAAGTACGAGCAATGCTGTCATTGGTCAAGCCGAACACACCTTGGGGGCATGTCAATTCCGGACCTTCGGTATCGCCTGATATGTCTAATGTGCGAAAGTAACAGAGAATCAGAAGGTTAGGACCACATAATTTATTTGCTTTGATAAGCGATGTTCAGCAAAAAAGTTGAATTAATATTTGTTTTATCTTTTTCAAAAGGTTCACTGATTAGACGTGGAATTAATGTATATTTTTGTCGTAACAAAATTGTTCTGTCGACTTTGGAATTGTTTCAAACTTTGTTTCGACGTGGCTTTTGTAATTTGTGTAGACCGTACTATAAAGTGCGTTATACAAAGCAGTTCATTCATGGATGCGTTAAATGTTGCATTTCTGATTTGACTTTAACATTGTCAATATTGTCAGCGTCTTTATCTACATTCGGAATGAGTAGGTCTCCTTTTGGTCCAAAATTTTTACATTCTTAGAACTAAGTATCACGAAGCAGGCACACGTTACTTTTGGTTCACGTTCAACAAAATATCAGAACTGCAGCATTATGTAAAAACTAGTACTTGCTTGAGCATGGGAAGGTTTTGTGCAACGATATTTTCAAATATAAATTGTTTTTAGTTTGTCTTCGCCTTTATAACACAAACAAACACAGTTAGCCCCGTTTTCTTTACCTGAAGTTGCTGAAGTTGTTTCGGGTGTTTCAGTTGAAAGATCCGTCGGAACTGTGCTGACCTAGATATAAATAGAAGAATGGAGTTCATCATTAGCATTAACATTTTGTTTGTTTTGTACTCAAGGTCGATCGAAAACGTCATCGGATTGTCAAACCATAACGGATAGCCACGTTCACACAGACGCACAACGGTTTGTGATTGGCGTAGATTGATAATTAGGAGTTCGTGCAGCAGGGCAAACACCTTTTTTTCTGTTTTCTTTTCTTCTCCGCGTCCTCCTCCTCCTCCTCCTTCTTCCCTTCAACTCTTATTTGAACCATCAATCAATATTGAAACTAACTTTAGCCTTGAAACTCATCAGACATTATAACCTCAATAGACGGTGCAAAAAAAAAAAAAAAAAATCGAACGAATGAAGTCAAATCTTCTGTTTAAATTATATTTATACAAAATTCTTGAAAACAAAAATACCCCATAGCAAATTGTTTTAAATAAATTTTCAATTTATGCAGGGCCTATGAAACCAAAACATTGTTAATTAACATTGAAACGAAATTGAAACTTCGGACGAGGATGCTTATTGTTAGAAACCCCATATGTAACCCCAATTTGACCTTGTCTTCCGGTTCAAAACGGAAGTTGAAGCGCAACAAATGTTAAAGCAATAAATTCAATATGAAATCAATGACAAAGTTATTTCGAAATAGAATTTTTAAATATAACAGTGGTGACGTCATCAAAACTTGCAGATCTCTACGACGAAACGTTTAAATTTGTATTATTATGTGTACGTGCAATACAAGCACGGCAACCTCTTTGTTTTTGGTTCTGTTTTTAGGTGTTCGTACAAAACAAGCACGAACACCTCTTGTTTTTGTTCTGTTTTTTAGGTGCTCGTGCAATACAGGAACGAACACCTCCTTGTTATTGTTCTGGGTTTTTGTCTCCATCTTCTTCCGTGGAACGCTTCTCTAAAGCATAACTCAAGATGGAAACTGAATTGAACCCTGAAACTCATCAAACAATATTGAACCTCAACATGAAGACAGCACAGTAATCATTGCGTCATGATGACGTCATCAGGTGTCGAATTACGAAGTTTTTAAAGTTGAAAAATGACCATTTGTTATTTGCTGTGTCTCATTGAATTTGAAAGCTATGATGTTCATAGTTAGGCATCTGATAGGTCAAGACTGGGGCAACATTTGAACAGGTACGCAAAAATCATATGACCTCTACCTCCCGGTCGTTACCCTAGGTCAAAGTTTGCCTTCGTTTTTTTTCTTTCAAAAAAATCATATTCCGGGCTTATTTACAGCATAACTCAAGATTGAAACTGAGTTGAACATTGACGCTCATCAGACAATTGAACCTCATTATCAAGACGACACAAATTTGATCATGTCATGATGACGTTATCGGGTATTGAATTACAATGAATCAAAGTTTAATATCTGACAAAATTCATAACTCATGAACCACATAATAAATTGTATTTTTTAAATCAACACATCATCGGATAGATTGTTAAAAGTTCAACAAACTCTCCACAGAGCATGACCCCTTTTGACCTTGACTTCCGGTTCAAACCAAATATGAATTTAAGGTTTGATAATTTCATAACTCCTGAACCACACATTGAATATTTACACTCCAGACATCATCTGAAAGGTCTTGATGAACTAAACACAAGCTACACAAACTGTGACCCTATTTGACCTTGACTTCCGTTCCAAACCGGAAGATGACATTCAATGTTCCAAAAAATCATAACTTCTAAACCACACATTGGGTTTTTACAATCTATACATTATTGGAAAAGTATCAACAACTTTAAACACGATACACAAAATGTAACCCCATTTGACCTTGACTTCCGGTTCAAACCGGAAGATGAAATTTTTCATTTGAGTAAATCATAACTCCTGAACCATTTATTGGATTGTTATCATCTATACGTCATCAGAAAGGGCTTCATAAACTTCAATAACACTACGAACTGTGACCTCATTTGAAATGAATTCCGATTCAATCCGGAAGTTGATCTTTAAGATTTGAAAAATTGATAACTCCTGAACCACACATTGTGTTTTCTACTCTATATAATACACATCATCAGAAAGTTGTCCAAGGACCTACCAATTGCTACGAAAAGTGTGACCCTATTTGACCTTGACTTCCGGTTCAAACCGGAAGTTGAAGTTTAATATTTGAAAAAATCAAAACTCCTGAACCAAAGAATGGATTTTTAGAATTTATAAATCATTGTAATTGTCTTCAGAAGCTTAACCAACGCTACACAATATTATGTGGCCCCTTTTGACCTGAAACAGACATTGGATTAATAAGGTAAAATGTCCTCACCAATTCATTCAATCAAAATTTGATGACATCACCAACAAACACCTTGTTTTTGTAGTTGACAAAAACTGAATAATTATCTAGTTTTCAAATTAAAATTGTCTAAAACCATATTTTATCTTTATTTTTGTTTTACTGATAGATAATCAACCTGCAAATAAAAGCCAAATTATGAACAATTTTGAAAAAATCGACAATTGCCTCGGGAGTTAATGGTAAAGAAAGTGTGCCGTTTTTCGCTCGATCGGAAAAGTACATGTTACGTGTCCCAGAAAGACCACTATTTGACGCTGTTGTTTTCCTGCAAACTCTTCTCTAACATAACTTTTGCTTCCCTGTTTTGTATCGTTATTGTCTTGCTTTAAATGCATCGGATCAATTCTGGTGACAATTTTATCTATTAAATACCTTATAGTTTTTAGTTATTAACTACGGTGATTTTGCGCTTTCTTATACGGTAGAGGTGTCATTGCGCAGGTTTTTAATTGCATCAGAGCAATTCTGGCGACAACCTTTATCTATCAAATACCTTAAAACACTTATTTCTTTGACTCTTGATAATGGCTGCATATTACCAAACATTATTCGCAAAATGATTGGCAACTCCGTTATTGTTCTGTTGACCATTGTAAACAATTAGCGCTATAGTGGTGACAACTAATGGTTTTTAATTAAATTTTTGGTATCCATCCGAACAAGATTGTAATAAACTTACTTGTTTAGTTGTTGTTTTTGGGGTTTGTGATGTTTCTTGCTCTGTCTCGGTTGTCATCATTGCTTCTTCTCTGAGTGGTTTGGCTTTATTTGATGAGCCACTGAAGTAGGAAAAGCCGACATCTTGCTTATAGCTATCAGGAAAATCCTCTTTGCTGGCGTCGTTGAGCTGACATATGCCACTGATGTCATTGTGATTGAATGACAAACAGCGACTTTGCATCAAGCAAAGCTTCATACACTGAATCCGCACTGTCCCTGATTGATTCAGGAACGAGTGACCGATCAGTGTGTGGTGCTGGTGTGGCAGGAAAACGTGGGACCCGATGGTGCAACTAGCTGATGCATTGTAGAACGACCATGCAAGTATCGCAGTGGTGAACAGTACAATACTTTTCATGTCTGTTGCTCTCGCATCGACGGTCAAGACAGGCTTTGGTTTTCGATTCAAATGATAACTTAATTGGTATGTGTGAGTTTCTACTCATATCCAATCTTGATTGGACTGTTACTTCGTGTAAACTGCGTCGTTGATGATGCAGCCCTTGCCTGAAGTTTGCTGAGCGATTTGGACCATACCATGGTTTGAGGGGTGTGGCATTTTAATATTATCTTCAAGCATAAATATATAGTGACAAAAAACACTTAATAACCAAGATACATGGTTAAATAAAGAATCAAACCAAGTGATTATAATGCTATAATGTGTAGGCCTATCATCCAACAAACTGCAACGTCACAATGGCGTTTTGTAAATCCCTCTCGATCTCCCCTTCTGCAGTAGTGATGTGTGCATTACATTCCGTGAAAAAGTACGTGTAATAAATTCAACGTACTATACAATACAAAAAAACCGGTAACCGACAGAAAATCCAAGTAAGTCAATGTCATATTAGTAATGAGTACCAGTGATGAATCAAACGGTGATGCCATAAAAAACCATGAATATAAATAAGAGTCTTTACCTAATCACTTTAGCACACGACGACATCGCGCTCCTGTTTGAACATTATTTGTGTATTGACTAATAACAATACATTGCAGTTAAGCATACCCGATTGCATGAAGGAGCTCCGTTTCCACTGAAATTTAAACAAAAACAAATTCACGCGATGTGGCTGAAAACTGATTGAAAATTCGTGAACAAATACCTTTACACCCTGCGTGACACCATCAAAAAGAAAATTCACAGTCGGACATTATCATTGACTCATTGAGTAACAGTTAGATTTTAGCGTGTAATACATTTTTGTTGAGAACCAAATCACTTTTAAATCACCCAAAGCATTATATATAGACCCTTTTGACTAAAAAAAATATCAATTCAAGCAAGATTTATCTTAATTAAGATGAGCCCACATGTGTATCTTTAGAGTTTATACAACATATTAGTACCAATGCTGAGTAATTGCTGTACAACACCTATGGGAATTTCGGGAGAGCTGGTCATTGATGGATTTTTGTGTGTGAAAATAAATCCCCCAATGGTAACAAGACAATCGGCATGCTATTTGGCTAGGTGTAAGTGTGTAACTTGGAATTTTTTAGATAATAAAAAAACAAATTGGCGGAGTACCAACTTTTTAATTAAAAACTGACACTCAATGAGTGAGCGATGGCATCATGCAGAGTTTTAAACATGCCACTAAAACGGATCTGACAAGCTTTCCCAAAATGGATAGTATTTACTTTTTGACGGTGAACCATTTAAAGCTGCCTTCCTGAAAGACGTATAAGTTTAAAACGCATCTTGTTATCGGAATATATTTTCGTTATAATTGCTTCAGTGTCCGAACGTAATTGCGTAATGTTGTGTACTAATAGAACGTGGTTTAATATTAAAATCATAAATTCATTGAAACAGTTGTGTTTGATTAGCTATTGCTCACAATTGCCGCCGCTTTATTTATTTCTCTATACTTTACCATTTATCTATACTTTACTTATGGCCCTGTCACCCATGACGTTTTAGCCAGCGAATGCCGACGTATGAACAATTTGGCGAATACGCTAGCGTACGTCGAATAAGTTATGGGTAAGTTTTGTATAAGTTAAGAGCACGCTGAAGCACGCTGGTATACGTCGCAGTACGGCGAGGTCGTCGAAAATTTGTGTGCATGCACAACATTTTCGACGTATGCCAGCGTATGGCTCATACGTCCCACATACGCGGGCCATAAGTTGTAGGTAAGTTATGCGATCGTTGACAACGTTCACACACGTTAACTTGTAAGTTACTCATAAGTCGACATATATCTGCGTTTTAAAGAAATGTTGATACGTCGGCATACGCTGGCTAAAACGTCATGGTGTGACAGGTTTATTAGATCAAGGCCATAGGGAGCTACATGTAAAGCTCTTACCTCAAACACTTTTAAGAACATTAGCTAGTAAAGTCATTTATTTATCTTAAAAGAAGCATTTAACATTTCCTATTTATTAAGATTCTGAACTTTGGTTATGTTTCCCTCGAGGGCTACTTACTAAACACCGAGTTTTAGAAATTTGTTGTGGTTCCTATTTTTAGGTATAGGCCTACTTGGTTTTTTTTCTCGAATACCTCTCTGTGCTGCAGTAGTGTTTCGTTTTTATAATAACAATTGTGTATAACTTTGTTGTTGAATTCAGCAAAAGTGTTGTTCAATATTGCACCATAGTATCATTAATTCATTTACAGCCATAATTTACTATAGTCAAGATGCACACAGCTGATTAGGTAATTGAGTAATTTCGTGTAATAAGAGAACGTTGTATAATATTTAAATCATAAATTCATTGAAACAGTTGTGTTTAAATAGAAAACGTTGATTTAAAGTTGTCAGGTCATCGTTGACGTCATCATAATCCCGAATTTGTTTTCGGTGATCTACACAATAAGATCTAAGTGCATGTTAAGTTTCAAGACTGGACCCTTTTTGGTTAATGAGATAATATTAACTTTTGAATTATGAAATTTCAACTTCCAGTTTCGACCGGAAGTAAAGGTCACATGGGGTTCACACTTTATACGTGATTTATACAATACGTCAATAGCTCTTAAATGGTGCATATACTTTGTATGTAGCAATGGTTCTCCAGATATTATTTTATTATTATTAAACTTTGATTTAATATTGTGACGTCATCGATGACGTCATCAACCCGATCTATTTGTGATTTAATTTATACACAAAGGTCTAAGTAGCCAGGTAATTTTTTAACTTTGAACCCTTTTGGGTTCATGAGATATGATGGGTTTTCTTTCAGTAAGAAATATTAACTTCCGGTTTTGACCGGAAGAAAATGTCATAGGGGTCGCACCCTATAAAAGATTTGCAGAATCGTTAAAGGGCTGTCAGATGATGTAATGATTGTTAGTGTAAAGCACGTTTGGTGTTTAAATTATAATGTTTTTGAAATAAATATCTACAACGTCTGGTTTCGACCGGAAGTAAAGGTCACATGGGATCACACCTTTTGGTTCTCTATAGATATGCCGTTTTAAAATATTTCATGTTATTTTTAAACTTAAATTTAAGACGTTATCGATGACGTCATCATCCCGAAAAAGTTGCTGTTTCATCAACACAGTAAGGTCTAAATACATGATAAGTTTGAAGTCTTTAAGACCTTTAGTTTTTGCGAAATCTTGATGACAAGGTTCAGGGGGAAGGAAGAAGACTCAGAAAAACCTCCAGTACAATAACAATAGGTTTTCGGCTAATGGCCGAACACCTAAAAAAGTCTAACGAACTTTTGCTTTCGGAATACCGTAACCTAAACTCAATGATGCCAATGAACTGTAGTCCACAGCTAATAATCAGAACTCCGCCATTTTTATTTTTTTTAACCTAAAAAAATCAGCATTCCCCATAGGAATTGCACAGCAGTTGCTTGATCTTGGGGTCAATAGCCACTACTGGGTGAAATGAACCATATGGTTTCCAGATGGGTTTTTCTGTATACTTGTACAATGGTTGTAAGCAGTGACCTGACCTGGTTGTTTATTTGGATGAATTGAGTAGGGTCCATATCTAACTTGTACACGATCCTAGTGGGCCTATACAATACCTAACTTCATAATGATAAACTAAATAGCGAGGCCAATTATGAGAACAGCTTGGGGTTGACACAAAACGATTTCGTTGCCTTGAATTGTGAAGGGACAAAATAAACGACGTTAATAACCATTGCCTTGGTGAAGGGACTAAATAAACAATTCGTTAATGTTATAAGTGCTCGTGGCTCATTATAATGATATAAAACTTGTGATAGCTAATGCTGTGGCAATAAATTAGCCTTGACTTTCCCACGAAACTCAAAATACCTTCTTCAATGGACGAATTACAGACAGGCTTAAAGGCTCATTACACCCTTGTGCCCTTGAGCAATGTACTTAACCATAATTCGTTGGCTCAGTGCTATAAGGTCATTAACTGCAATTTCACATCCGTAATGTTTAAAAGGTCAATAAATGAAAAATGCGTATATATTTTTAAAGAATTAATCAAAATCACCAAAAGAATGTTTTACTTAGAAAACTAAAGTTACTTTTGGTCAAACAAATACCTTGAAGACCACTCTTGACCACTAAAGTCCATTTACCAGGAGCTCCAAAAAATACAAAAGCAATTTCATGAAATCCATACAAGTTGGGAAGGTAGTAAACTCTGCTCAACCATCAGTCAGGCTCTTAGTGGATGATACCCATGCCTACATCCTTACGGACTGTGAAGGGGCTAACCCTGTTTCAGCCCCAGGAGTAGGTGACAACGTGCCCCTGCTGACAGTTGATTTGGGTCCAGAGCCCAAATTAGTTAAGTGCAACCCTCGCACCTTGAAATGGCCGTCCGCGGCCTTGTGATGTTTAAAGCGATATCTCGTATTAAAAACATACATAAGTTAGATATTCGGTCTTGTTAAATTAAAAAAACAAGGCGTTCGTGAGTGATTTCATCAAAATATGATTAAATGAATTTGTGGCGAAATCTAATGTCTGGTTCAAGATTAATTTTTTTTTCAATATAAAACTTCAACTTCCGGTTTAAACCGGAAGTCAAGTGCAAATGGGTTCACGCATAGTGTAGCGTTTGTTGACTTTTTGAAGACCTTAACAATAATGTATAAACTGTAACAAACTAAAGTGTGTTTAGAAGTTGTGGTTTTTTAAATATTAACTTCACCTTCCGATTTGACCCGGTAGTCAATGTAAAATGGGGCCACATTTTGTGTAGCGCTTGATGAGATTGTAAAGACCTTTGAAATGATGTAAAGAATGTAAAAATCCATTATGTGGTACAAGAGTCATGATTTTTGAAAATATTAAACTTCAACTTCCGGTTTGAACCGGAAGTCAAGGTTTTATGGGTCACATTTTGTTTAGCGCTTGTTAAGATTTCAAAGACCTTTGTGTTGTTCAGAAGTTATAATTTGTTGAAACATTAAATTTCAACTTCCGGTTTTAACCAGAAGTAAGAGTCAAATAGTGTCACACTGTGTAGCGTTTGTTAAGTTTTTGGAGCTCTTTCTTTCTTTCAGAAGTAATGATTTTTTCAAATATTAAATGTCGTCTTCCGGTTTGAACCGGAAGTCAAGGTCAAATGGGGTCACATTCTGTGTATCGTTTCCTAAGTTGTTACATTTTCCAATGATGTATAGATTGTACAAATCCAACGTGTGGCTCAGAAGTTATGATTTTTTGTTTCAGCCAAAAATGCGTTTTGTGGCTATCCGTACAGTGAAAACTTGCCACACGCGCCAGGCGCGCGCACAGAGGAAAGATAGCCCCATAAACATGAAATAACCATTGCGCTCGCCTGAAATGACCATAAGAGTAAGCAAAACCTAATGCAGTGGCGCATATTTTCAGCAAACATCTGGTTACCCATTCGTGACAAGTGCACCCCATCATATTGGAATAGTGAGGTTTCTGATCACACACATTGTGGATGGTGTAAGCAGTACGCATTAAAACCCTTTCACGCCTGACGGGACTTAAAAGTCCCAGCCCAATGATTAACCGTGCTCTGCTTCCGACTGAGAGCGCGCGCCCACATAGAATATACGCGGCAGAATATCCGACCAAACCAGTATAGTCTGCGGCACAAGGGAAACAAAAGCATGTAGTAAGACATAAATCTGCATACGCAAGGCAAACTCATCCACAGCTACAATATCATTAGTGCCCAAATGCAGGATCAGCAGAGCCGGATGAGGGCTCCTTCTGCGCATGTCGGACAGCAAGTCCCGGAAGTGGGAAACTCAAGCACCGCCTCTACCTTTCCACAAAACTCTCACTGCTAATCCTAGCGGACACTCTGCCCGACGAACATAGAGTCCCCAATGATCCAACAGAACCTATTATTTTTTAAGTGAATAACCAATAATTACTGTGACATGGAATGGAAGATTGTCTCAAAAAGTCCACACGCTGGAGCGGGACGAATGTAAACTTAAATACGCGGCAGAACGCCGACGGCCCATTTGCCGAATACCGCCTTCCGAATGGCCCAATTTTGACTCCGTGGATGCTGCACGAATACGGACTGAATGTCCGCGAATACAAAACCCAGTGAACTCTACCGCCTTTTTCAACACACTGGTAAATTGGTACCGAGTTAAGGACGCCCATTGAAATGTCAAAACAAAGGACCAGCCAGAAAAGGGCGAACAGCCATGAAGTCAATGATGGTGAATGATGGCAATGATGGTGAATTTGCATTCCCGGTATTGACAACCCTGATTAATGTTGAATGCAAAGCAAACGTTGCGCCCTCTATGACTAGTATTGGCAGTGCCATTATACTTGTAAGATTGCACCATGGGTTCGGAAACGCTGCGTAGCGATTATGATGCAGTAACCCCTGCAGCTGCAACAGTAATCCACAGCTACATGTCAATATCAACCCATGAGCGCATGGGATTCAATTTCTATTTCAAGCGAAACTGTTGCACCTCCTCTGCCTTCTTCTTTTTTTGCCGAAAATTACCGATCAAACCTTATTACCTAAAATAATTTTGAAGATCAGAGAAAGATCATTTGAATTCTCTTGTTCAATAAACAAGTCAACGGTTTATATGTTTTGTCACCGAGTGCTTGTCTGTTTTCGGATTTACTTTGAGAGCAGCAATCAAAACTAGAACTGAATTTGTTACGAACAAATACTGGGGTTTCGGCTTTAACAAGGCGAACTATTAGGAATTGAATAATGTCTTGGTGACGTAATGTAGTTTGTTAATTAATAAGTTGTCACAGTCCCGATGATGGAGATCGATTGTGGGTCAAGTTAACGAAAATGGAACCTGTCGCTTTAGGGCGCTTTTTTACGATGAAATTTCTATTAGATTTGAATTTCCAGTTTGGAACAGATGGACCGGTATAAGTTCGGGTCATGTGGGAGGATGAAATGTCATGAATGTAGCACTTGTGAGGAGCTAAAATATGCCGTAAAACTATAAATGAAAGATAAAGTACATGTGCTGTAAAAGAACAGCAAGTTAAAATCTCAGACAGTTTTTCAATCATGTAAAATGTAAATTGATTTTATAAATTGACTTTCATACTAAACTAACTCAGTTAAAACAGTTTTATTAGCCCAATGTTGTGCTCATTTGTGCGGTACATGCACACACTATGCACACAGTTATCCACTGTACTGCAGCAGACTTATCTGTGTGTACACAGGCCGTGTGTGATACGACGACCGTATGGTACGTGCAGCGACAATTACGTGTCATGTACACAGACACGGCGATTGTGCTTTTTTGACGGGCGTTTTTAAATCGGTAATATCGTCAAAAAATGAACGGAAAACACTCAAAACAACTGCTGCTGGATCTAAGTTAGAGGACAAGCTTTCATTTGATGTGTCGTTTGTGTGTTTTAAGACTGTAATTCCTGAGATCGAACGATAACAAATTTCACTGGTTAATGCTATGAGAATTTTTCGACTAGAAAGAAAAATAATAATACGAAAAAAAAAATAAAAATCTCGACGAAAACAAAGGTGGTTTCGGCGGATAGCCGAAACCCCCCAAAAAAATCTCGACGAAAACAAAGGTGGTTTCGGCGGATAGCCGAAACCCCCAATAAGCAGTGGTGATTATGTATTATTGATTGACTTGGTTAAAGCACAAGCTCGAACCTGAGCCGGAGGCGTATTTTGTTTTACACCGTAGCGAGGGGTTTTGTACTGTAACACTGTCAATTCCGTTTTGAGATAAGAGACTACGTCTATAACCCTAAACCCTAACCCTTACCCAACCCTAACCCTAAACCTAACCCTTTATAGGCATACATGTTTGTAGTCTCATCCCAAGACAGGAACTGGCAGTATTATAGAACAAAACCCCTCGCTGCGGTGTAAAAAAAAAAAGCGAGCCGGAGACTAGTTTATATAAACAAGTTCACATGAAGATCACATCAATCAATGTACAACCTTTGTGTACCGAGCTCGGTGAAGTGTGACGATGTATTGTATTCTGTTCTCCCGTCAGCGTACCCACGTAAAGTTATTATTGTGTAGGGCACCTTCACTGCACTTTACGAGTGTTGTTATGAATAATGTTCTACCATGTCGCCATCATCGTTCCACCAGGAAACTTACCTAGCCCTCGGAACATACTGGACACATCGGGTTACGTTCGTATTTCTTCTAAAGACTTCGTGAATTCGCCGACGGGTGTAGAACACGGAAATTATTTCATTGTATTTGAAGATATCTCTAAACCATTTCGAGATATCAGTAAATCGTACTTAAATTTGCAACTGCATTGACCTGTTGTTAAAGTGTTGGTATACATGACTTGATAGTGACAATTTAACCATTTAAGTAAACGAAAACGGAAAACAACTGATACCATGTTGCAGACGATACCCCCGAGAATGTGCTTCGTTTTACTTGCCATCTTGACTGGGGGATCATGGACAAGCTCGTACGCTGCGTCAGGTCAACCAATACTCCCACCTGAGTTGCAAGGAGAGTACGTGATGTCAACGATAAGGATGCACTTTTGTGCGCACGGATGGTAATCATCTCGTTTATTCTTATCCCATTGGTGTTATGCATAAAAATTATTTTATCATTGATGACTGATGAGGAACAGCCATGAAGGGGAGTTAATTTTCTAAATTATTTTTAAAGACATTGTTACAAATAAATAAACTGTTGCTTGTAAAACAAATAACCCATGTACTTTGCTGACAAAATTGTTTCAACTATAGGGCCGATTCATCCCAGGGCTAAACTTATTCAAACAAACAGTGCATTATTCAGACGATAGAATTATAACAGTGGGAACGTTTCGAAAATGTAATATCTTTATTTTACATGACATCTTATTGCATTGTTTTAAGGTTTTCCTTGTCATGTTTTAAATCTTTGTGATTAAAGGCACTAAACACGTTTGGTAATTGTCAAAGACCAGTATTCTCACTTGGTGTATCCCAGTGCATAAAATAACAAGCCTGTGAAAATTTGGGCTCAATTGGTCATCGAAGTTGCAAGAAAATGATGACAGAAAAAACACCCTTGTTGTACAAATTTGTGTGCGTTCAGATAGGAATAAAAGGCTTCTTGCAAGAAGTCACTTTGGTTGTTCTTGAAAATGGAAATAATTATTCTCCTAAATAAAAATCATTGCTCCCAAAAACAAAAAAGTTCATGCTCTCCAAAAAAAGAAATAACTACCATCCAAAATAAATAATAACTGCCCTCCAAAATAAATAATAACTGCCCTCCAAAATAAATAATAACTGCCCTCCAAAATAAAAATAACTGCCCTCCAAAATAAACATAATTGCACTCCAAAATAAACATAATTGCACTCCAAAATTAAAATAATTGCTCTCCAAAATTGCTCTCTCTGAAAATACAAATCGCTGCTCTTGAGAATTAAATAACTGCTCTTGAAAATAATGATAACTGCTCTTGAAAATAAAAATAACTGCTCTCGAAAATAAAAGAGAAATGGCACTGATTGGCTTCTGCAGCAAGCAAAAGCGAGGACAATTTGGTGCTTTTGGAGTCTTGTTGAGAAACACAATGGGCTTTTGGAACCTTGGTGGTACTTTTTTATTTCTTTAGTTAGAAAGATCATGTTTTCATTTGTGCCTGTAACTCCTTGAGTTCGTCCCAAAGCCTTAGATCTTGAGGATCTTTCACAGGATCCTTGCCGTTCCTAAGGAAGGCACCACATTCAGTAGTAGTTCTACCCTCACAGTTGTGGCAATCTGATCTAGATGTTGCTCCAGTGCCATCGGAATGGTGCCAAGTGCCCCAATCACAACTTTCACTTTCATCTGCCAAATCTTAACCCTAACCTTTTCAGAGGTGGACGGTAGTTTTTGTTTCAATTCGGTGATAAATCACTGGAACCAGAAATCTGCCTTTGTAAAGAGATTTTTGTTTAATCTCCCTTTGGCCTCATCATTATGTCAATTGATGTCATTTACTCTGACATATAACACAAGTTTAATTATATCAGTCATTTTGTTCAGTGTTTAGGCCTACTTATAAAAATGATTGAACATCATTCTAGACACTGATTTTGTTAACTCGATTTTTAACAGTACAAATGTCATCCAAAATAAAACAAAACAGACTCTGCTGTTTGTTTGTTGTTGTTGTTGTTTTTTTAAGAATTGTATATACGTACCATGTTTAAAGGCCCTGAACACGTTTGGAAATTGTCAAAGACCAGTGTTCTCACTTGGTGTATCCCAACATATGCATAAAATAACAAGCCTGTGAAAATTTGGGCTCAATAGGTTATCGAAGTTGCAAGAAAATGATGAAAGAAAAAACACCCTTGTTGTACAAATTTTTGTGCTTTCAGATAGGAATAAAAACTTCTTGCAAGAAGTTTTTATTATTTTAGTGAGAAATTACCTCTTTCTCAAAAACTACATTACTTCAGAGGGAGTCGTTTCTCATAAGGTTTTATACTATCAACAGCTCTCCGTTGCTCGTTACCAAGTAAGTTTTTATGCTTATATATATTTTGAGTAATTACCAAACGTGTACGATGCCTTTAAGGTGGTTGCACTCAAGTAGCTGGTTTGCCGGAATCGAGATAGATACAATGAGATATGTTTGTTATCTGAGCAGCTTTTTTGGGTGGAGAGAGAGTTGGAGAGGGAGGGGAGACAGACAGACAGAAAGGGGAAGGGGGAGGGGTAGGGGAGGGGAGGGGAGGGAGGGGGTGGGGGAGAGATGAGAGGGGAGGGGATGGGGAGAAAGCATATCGCCTATGATAACGCGCCAGCCACAAACTATACACATTTGTGTTTTTTAAAATTTTCTTCCCCATAAAACTGTGTTGATTTTCAACTCATATTAAATTAACAATCATGGCATTGCTAATTTATCCAGTTGTTTAGGTTATCAGGCTATGTTATGTTATGTTATATTTTATTGACAGGGATACTTGCATGCCTAGTGACGTACGGTTTATTTGCTGTAGAAGCAATGATGACCAATGTTCCAACGACACAGGTTTGTTTATATTTTTTGTTCATGCAGCCTTCTCGAAACAAAACCCCAACATAATCTTTTCAGCTATTTATGTTTAAAAAACCACTACATGAACAATTTGAAATATAAACAGAAACATTGTGTGGTGAAAATCACGTAAATTGTATTAAAAATGCCAATAATAAAATCCATCATTAAACAATTAAAATGCACATTAAACCTATAGTCAATAAAACAACAAGAGAAAGTAAACAGTGAACAATGTGATCCCCCTGCCCAATCCAACATGAGAGAAAAACGAAAATTCGGCTTTAAATAAGTAAGTCTTAAGAGATCTTTGGAATTGTATTAAATTCCCTGAGTTCTAAAGGAAGGGAATTCCACAATGTGGCAGCAGATTTTCTGAAATGTCTCTCACCATAACCAACTGTTGTGGTACGCGGTACCACAATACTATTGCTGGAACGTAGTGATCCCACCGGCTTGTATGCAGCAACTAATTGTTCGGTTATCTTTTTTTCCTTTTCGTGTGAGGGTCGAATGAAAAGTCTTTATTATTTTCTGTTTATTGCAGAACATTCCATGTGTATGGAAGATGACCAAGTTTATTTTTGCGGTTATGAAGATGCCATCGTGTGTCAGTATGAAGACGGTAGCGGTTCATGCATTTACTCGCCCTCTAGGTCTATACAACCTCTGTGCGTGTGTGAAGACAATGGCGAGTGGCCAGACTCTGATGATCAGACATCTCTAATCAGAGGGTATGTATTCTGATGCTAGATAAAAAGCCAATTCGCTTTTCGAAGTTTACATTGGAAAACTAATGTATTCCAAATACTTCCCTGCTCTACGGTTTTCAACAAAAATTGCCAGAGCGAAAAATTGCATGTACGAGAGATTGTTTTCTGTAAACGCCTTTAAAGTATCATCGTTTCACCACACGATACACTCTAAAAACTTCCAGGTCAGTTTTAAATCCGAGTCAAAAGTCCAGATTTTAACAAAGTTACGGGTCACATTGACACGGACTCCGTCACACTAGTATTCGTATGGGAGTTTTTTAATTGTATGTGCAATTACTCTTGTTTTAATAATTGTGTAAACATCCGTTTGAACCCAGATTGTAAGAAATAAACATTAGCGTACTTTTCCTGACAAACCAGCATCTTAAAAAACCCATTTTTGTGCCAGCTTCTTCCTTATTTTACTTTATTTTTGTGGACAATCCTTTAATGTTTCTCGCAATGATAGCGTTCCGACTCTCTCCGGAATTCTTGCGACACGGGTTATCGATGTTCTCGCGAGACTGGTGGCCCCCGCGAGACTACTGCTCTCACGACTACGATCTCATTAATTTAATGGGGTGTAGTCGGGAGCTCCCCGCCTCGCGCGAGAGCAGTGATCTCGCGAGAGCAGTCTTCGATCGCGGAGAGCTGAGTGTAGCGTAAATCACCGCGACTCGACTATCACCGGCCGCGACAAACATAAACGACTTGTCCACAAGTCTATATCTTACTGGTTCAAGCCTTTGTTTTTGTTGATGAAACAGAAGTTGCAAGAGAAAGGAAACCACAGGGCCACCAAAATCAACAGTCAGTGGAGAGGTCATCATCATAGCCATTGTTTTAGGAACCATATTGGTCATTGTTCTCCTGGTCCTTCTAGTGGTGTGTTTAGTGAAGCGTAGAAGGAACCAGACACCCCCGAAGAAAGCAACAACGTAAGTATTCAACGGGGTGGGCCTGGGGAAATTTACCCCCACGGTGCATTACAAACATGTTTTCATCATGCTAAAGCTGCAGTGGACCTGATGGGACATTACACATCGCAAATTTCTGCGAAAATTATGCGGTGTCGCAATAGAATTTGCAAATATATTTGCAGTGTATGATGTCCATTCAGGGCTACCATTGTATCATAATTTCGTTGAAAGTATAACACACAAATCTGAATCTTAAACTGGACGTTGAAAAGGGGGGGGGGGTGGCGGACAAAACAGCATTGGCCTAAATTTAATGCATCTAACAAATAAAACCACCAACCAACAAATCGGCAATAGCTTTCAAACAAACACAACGATTACCCGCCATTTTACTATACAAAATGTGTCTCTATAACTACGCCTATATACTCATGCAATAACTAAGAATTAGCCTATTCTACAATAATTTACCTGAATTGATACAAAAGCCAAGCATGTAATCTTATACTGAAGACTATTCTTGAACATAAAATAAGACAATAAATAATAACTCTCATTTAATTTTGTATTCCCAACTTACGTATACCATTTAGGTATTTACACTTTGAAAACAATACCTGATTTGATTATCATATCCATTTTCCACAGGAATTCCACAAACTCTTCCGTTGTCAGTTCAGCTGGTAAGTATTTTATTTGACGATGATTTTTGAAGGGAAAATCCAGTTGCTTAAAGACACTGGACAGCGTTGGTAATTGTTAAAGACCAGTCTTCTCACTTGGTGTATCTCAACATATGCACAAAATAACAAACCTGTGAAAATTTGAACTCAATTGGTCATCGAAGTTGCGAGATAATAATGGAAGAAAAAACACCCTTGTCACACGAAGTTGTGTGCTTTATGCTTGATTTCGAGACCTCACGCGTGAGGTCTCGAAATGAATTCAAATATTTTACTGAGAAATTACTTTTTTCTCAAAAACGACATTACTTCAGATGGAGCCGTTTCTCACAATGTTTTATACTATCAACAGCTCTCCATTGATCGTTACCAAGTAAGTTTTTATGCTAACAATTATTTTGAGTAATTAACAATAGTGTCCAGTGCCTTTAAAGCGGTTAAGGAATTAAGCCTCAACAGTTGTGCATGTTCCTCTTAAAATTATCAATGTCTCCTTTTAGCCCCTGACTGGCGGCTACCAGATTCTGTATCACTGGGTCCAAGCTTGGGTGAGCACGAATACGCTGTCACCCCGATGGATCACAAACCTGCTCATCAACATGACCATGCTACGAATCACACCTATTCCAATGTCAAGTCTAACCAGCAGCAAAGAGGAGGTCTCTCTCGGTTCGCAAAACACAAGCAAGGATCACCAGGGATGCCCAACCTGCCCGCATCAGGAAGCGATCGCATAGCCCCGAAGCTGCCGACTAAAGATTCAGTGCAGGACGACGAGATTCCGGACGTGAAAACCAAGACTAAAGCAACTGGCGTCGCAGCCATTCGAGCTGTTAACGAGGTCTCCAGTGAGGGCCTAACAGACGGGGAGGAAATCATAGAACACACTTATTTCGAATGTATATAAGTGAATTTTAAATTTGTCTTAATCCTTAACAATAGGGGTGCTAGAAAGATGGTAACAGCAGTAGGCCTATGTGATTTTATTTTTTTGGGGTATAGTATAGTCGCAGTCTTATAAGCGATATTTTTTACCTATGTTTGTGCTTTTGGTTGTTACACTAGTATTTTGTTTTTTGGGGTAAGAACTTTTCATACTGTCTGTTAAAATCATAATAGTGTTTTTCTTGGAACTTTAATAGTTTAAGCCAAATCAATTAATCGTGCTTGTTATTTGTCAAATGGACAATAAAATAAAAATAAATGAAATGTATACTTTCATAATTATTTTCTGTTACATCTTTGTTTAAACTAATATTTGTATTTTCTTAAGAAGCAAACTATTTACATAATGCGTAATTTTACATGTATCATTCATTTAATACAAGTTTAGTGACAGTCACAACATTGAATTGAAGTTACAAATGGACATTGTATAGTAATGGCAACTTATTTCGAAAACTTTAACTGCACACAAGGTGCTTCAGAAACTAACAATGCGAAACCTCGCGAAGTGACGTTTGGTATAATTTATGTGAACTAGATAAACTTTGCGGGAAATTCCCGAGAGACTTTGGTTAACATTTTCACACTTGTTCAATTGCTAACCCTGCTGGCAAACTCTTAGGGAAAAGCTTCCCTTTGCTTAGAGTGTTAAAGGTAGGCCTATGGGTTTTCCAGGCCGGCCAATTTCACAAAAATCCATTCATTTTAATACCCGGCTCATTCAATTTGGTTTGAAAATGAATGCTCCGTTGAATCAGCGTTAAACAGTCAAAAGGAGTAATTCAATTTTAACAATTTAGCATTCGCTAGTCAAATAAGATCATTCAATTTCATAAGGCCGCAAACTCAATCAATTTTATAAAAGCCAGCAGCAAGAGCTGGTCAACCATTTAATTTCATCAAGTGGAAATAAGTAGAAATTCAACTTAAACATGGTCAAAGTGTATAGTTATGAATGCCTAACAATGAAATAGAATGACTGAAACGAATCTGATTAAGAAACGCGAAATCATGTGTGCACGAAATCGGAATTGAATACATTTATAGCTTAAAAGAAACCCTAGTTCGAGTGGATTAGGGGGAATTAATGAATGCGTATTAATGAAATTGAATGAATTTTGTCTGAAATTGGCCGGTGAAAACCTACGACAGGATTGGTTGAGCTGTCAAAATAGTCGCAGACAGTGTTCAAGTTTATTGTTTTGACTTATCAACCATATACATAAAAGAACAAACCTGTGAAAATTTCGGCTTAATCCGTTGTGTGAGTCAAGAGAAAATCGCGAAAAACATTGCACAGTATTTTAGCATCATGTAAACACATTTTCGTTAATTTTGGTTGTAACAACAGAAATCAGCTGTACGTTTTGTTAAGGTTTTTAGATACATTTTTCTCGAATACAAATTCATTTCAGAGAAAAATATTTCACAGAAAAAAATAGTTCTAGAATGAACTTCATAACTAGTGTTAAGCTTTCAGACTAGAATTAAACAATAATGTTTGTTATCCTTATCAATCCTGTAAGATACCTTTCAGCAAGATATCCCCAGGGTTAGCAGAATGTGAAACGAACATTGGGTGGCGTAGGGGTTAAAATTCCCCAGTCATTTCAAACGGTCTTATTTTTGGGGAATTATCTCTGGTGTGAACAGGGCTGCAGAATGTGTAAAACAAACATTTGTTTAAATTCGTACGCACAAGAATGTCATTATTTTATTCGTTCCTTCTTCCAAAAAGAAAAACTATTATAATACAAGATTAATAAGACCCCACTTAAAGGGTGTGTACAACATTGGTAAGAATGCAAATATAAACGCTCACAGATTTGCACATAATTCACATGGTATAAAGATGGCCATGGTAGAAAACTTCCCTTGAAATAGTTTTGCTTGAATTGCCATAGTTTATACGAAATGAGTAAAATAATAGTATTTATCCTGCAGGATAAATTCCGATGTTTGAAAAAAAGTTGAAACACATAAGGTTTTTTTTCACTGTTTTCTCATGACTCCGAAGACCGCTTGAGCTTAAACTTTCACAGGTTTGTTATTTCATATGTTGGGTCACATCGAGTTTGGATACAGGTCTTTGGCAATTACCAATGTTGTACATGCCCTTTAATTTGGAATGTATACATTTTCCCGTCAGTCTCGGCAAATAAGCGGCCAGTTTAAACGGCGCGTTTGTCTGTTTCGCGCTAAATTGAAAGCTGCTCATTCAATTTCACTTAATGTGTATGTAACCAGTATGAGTAGTATCCCCCCTCTAACTTTTTGACGGCATTCATCCATGTAGCATTACGTAAATACTATTTTGCGTTATTATTCATCACATGTAAATCAACCTCAATTCAAATTCAAATTACCCACCGTTGGCGGCGTACTCAATAGTTTTGCCGTCATTCTCATTCTGGTAGAAGACGAACCAACATCTATATTTTTCCTTCGTCTTCTATACTTGCAGGTAAAGATTTTCTCTTGTTGTATCTCATGCTTGTAATTGTATTTCGTTTATTTATGCATTAGACGTGAACACGTGAATTGTAGAATTACCTTATTATAAGTTGTATTTGCCGAGATTTATCGTCATTTTGCTAGTTAAGATTGTATCGTTTGTGAGATGACGGTTCCTCCTGCATATTGAGATATTCAGGAACAATGACCAAATTCAGCCGAATCTCACTGTAAATATATTCTTAAGTTAATACTTTAAATAGGCGTGATTATTTACGTCTACCAGTATATTTAATTGCATTTACGATGTCTTAAACATCGAAAGCCACGTGTTTTCAAGATGGCGGCCGTCAGCAAGCTTTTGGCGGGAACCGTTGCGCCATCTTGTTTTTTTTGTTAAGTGCCTTAAGCAAACCCTTACTTTTTAACTTTGCATCATTTGTTTATGAAATCTATATAATTATTTAAATATGCTTTGTTATTTTATATTAAGTCAATCACATTCTGGTTGAAGACGAACCAACATCTATATTTTTCCTTCGTCTTGTAAACTTGCAGAATTTACAGACTTCAAATAAATGCCATAATATGAAACCAGAGTACAGAGTACAACGAACGCCGAGTCCTCTTTCCTAATTATTATGACTTAAAACCAACTAAGGGTCACATGTACAAGCAGTTGTTCTTTTTGCCCCATGCAATACAAAAATATATAAACAGTCAATATAACAATCCTCACCCACAGCATTCAAATTCGAAGCCACTTTACATTTCTAGTTGCACCTCCTCTGCTAAATTAAATGCTGATTCCACGGTAAATAAATAGTTTAATTGAATATCATGTTGTATAAATTCACACGCCTGAGAGTGAAATTAAAGGACCACGGTTCCAACTGAAGGCGAAAAATCACTTTAATACGAATGCATGGAAGAATTAGGCTTCTCTTTTTTTTGCATAAAAAAAAATGACCGGTAAAACGTATACCTAAAATAATTTGAAGATCAGAGAAAGATCATTTGAATACTCTGGTTCAATAAACAAGTCATTCAACCAACTGGTATAAACGGTTTATGTTTCATATGAATTTTTTGCCCCCCTGTTTTGCCCAATTGCTGTTTAAATCGAGGTAAATCAAACTGCTTGTACATAAAGATCTGTACTGTGCAGTAAAGCGGATTATGCCGTTTTCGTTGTTGGTTACTAGGTTGTATTTTGAGAGCATGCAATCAAAATAAGCAGTGGATTTGATTGTTTTTTATTGACTTCCCCACGGCAAAGTTCCCATCTGATGTGAACGTTATAATCCAGTAATCTGTCAGATTTAATATTATTTGATGCGCGTCTTTTTCAGACCATTAGTAATATTTGACCCCTACTTTTAACTCAACCAAAACGTTCAAATAAGATAATGTCCCAAATTGACGTTTTTCAGTGTTTCCCACTTAAAGGTATCGTACACGTTTGGTAATGACTCAAACAAATATTAGCATAAAAACTTACTTGGTAACAAGCAACGGAGAGTTGTTGAAGGTATAAAACAATGTAGGAAACGACTCCCTGTGAAGTAACGTAGTTTTTGAGAAAGAGGTAATTCCTCACTAAAATAATAAAAACTTCTTGCAAGAAGTTTTTATTCCTATCTGAAAGCACAAAAATTTGTACTAGGGTGTTTTTTCTTTCATAATTTTCTTGCAACTTCGATAACCTATTGAGCCCAAATTTTCACAGGCTTGTTATTTTATGCATATGTTGGGATACACCAAGTGAGAACACTGGTCTTTGACAATTTCCAAACGTGTTCAGGGCCTTTAAACATGGTACGTATATACAATTCTTAAAAAACAACCCCAACAACAAACAAACAGCAGAGTCCGTTTTGTTTTATTTTGGATGACATTTGTACTGTTAAAAATTGAGTTAACAAAATCAGTGTCTAGAATGATGTTCAATCATTTTGATAAGTAGGCCTAAACACTGAACAAAATGACTGATATAATTAAACTTGTGTTATATGTCAGAGTAAATGACATCAATTCACATAATGATGAGGCCAAAGGGAGATTAAACAAAAATCTCTTTACAAAGGCAGATTTCTGGTTCCAGTGATTTATCACCGAATTGAAACAAAAATCACCGTCCACCTCTGAAAAGGTTAGGGTTAAGATTTGGCAGATGAAAGTGAAAGTTGTGATTGGGGCACTTGGCACCATTCCGATGACACTGGAGCAACATCTAGATCAGATTGCCACAACTGTGAGGGTAGAACTACTACTGAATGTGGTGCCTTCCTTAGGAACGGCAAGGATCCCGTGGAAGATCCTCAAGATCTAAGGCTTTGGGACGAACTCGAGGAGTTACAGGCACAAAGGAAAACATGATCTTTCTAACTAAAGAAATAAAAAAGTACCACCAAGGTTCCAAAAGCCCATTGTGTTTCTCAACAAGACTCCAAAAGCACCAAATTGTCCTCGCTTTTGCTTGCTGCAGAAGCCAATCAGTGCCATTTCTCTTTTATTTTCGAGAGCAGTTATTTTTATTTTCAAGAGCAGTTATCATTATTTTCAAGAGCAGTTATTTAATTCTCAAGAGCAGCGATTTGTATTTTCAGAGAGAGAGCAATTTTGGAGAGCAATTATTTTAATTTTGGAGTGCAATTATGTTTATTTTGGAGTGCAATTATGTTTATTTTGGAGGGCAGTTATTTTTATTTTGGAGGGCAGCTATTATTTATTTTGGAGGGCAGTTATTATTTATTTTGGATGGTAGTTATTTCTTTTTTTGGAGAGCATTAACTTTTTTGTTTTGGGGAGCAATGATTTTTATTTAGGAGAATAATTATTTCCATTTTCAAGAACAACCAAAGTGGTCGATTACCTGTGCCTTTAGCCACCAGGCTAGCTCGGTGGTCTAGTGGTAAAACATCTGCTCTAGCAATGCAAAGCTCTTGGGTTCGAATCTCACCCGAGTGATTTGCCGGTGGATTTTTTCACAGAACTCGGGAGTATACAGTGCTTAATACACATTGGTGTATGGGTAAAAACAAAATTATGGTATTCAAAAGTGAATTGTATAGGTTTGTTGTATGTCCATGAAGTTGACGATTTATTGTCAAACTTCCTTGTTGACCTAACCGTACAAAATTTTCGAAATCGCTGCCAGACACAAGCCCCGTAGACCTATACTATGAGATCACTGAGTCGAGAGTGAAATGCCTACATTTTTCTGGTCTTTTCTCTATGACATCATATTATATGATGTCATAGAGCACAGGCTCGAACCGGAGCTGGAGACTGAGTTTGTAAACAGTTCACATGAAGATCACAGCAATCAATGTACGACCTTTGTGTACCGAGCTCGGTGAAGTGTGACGATTTATTGTATTCTGCTCTCACGTCAGCGTACCCACGTAAAAGTTATTATTGTGTAATTAGGCACAGTAGCTGCACTTTACGAGTGAATTGTTATGAATAATATTTTACCATGTCGCCATGATCGTTCCACCAGGAAACTTACTTAGCTCGTGAAACACACAGGACTAATCGGGTTACGTTCGTATTTCTTCTAACGGGACTTTGTGATCTCGCTGACCAGTGTAGAACACGGAAAGACACTTTTGTTTTATGTTCGAAACCACCAGTGTGGCTGATTTAGATGGTGTTTACTGGACTGGCCGAAGCGTTGAATGATTAAGTGAAACTTTACACGCCAAACAGAACTAATGTATATCTGTTGCAAGTAGACTGGTCCAGCCTTGGCCTGAGATACGTGGGCTTTGAGAGATCGACCATTACGTCGTTTCTGAGTTCCATTATCATTGGAGTCTCTTCGTCGTTTGTTTAATCGTGTAGAGTAGTATGCAAAATGCTCTCCATCCACGACTTGTGTTAAGTGATGATGCAAGTTTCGATCGCAGCCAGCTATCACCAAACAAGCAATTTTTATTGCACAAAGACTATCTAGGAAGCTCACTGCTTGTTGACAATTATCCGCAGTTCATTAAAGCATATCAAAGGCAATAAATCAAACCAAACTTGAATCTCTACGACCTGATCGTTACAATTCAACCAAGTATTAATGAAAACGGAAATCAACTGATGCCATGTGGAAACCGATACCCCAAATAATGTGGGCCATTTTATTTGCCATCTTGAATGGGGGACCATGGACAAGCTGGTACTCTGCGTCAGCCGTTGTCCTCCCACCTGAGTTGCAAGGAGAGTACGTGATGTCAACGATAACGACGCACTTTTGTGTGGACGGAGGGTAATCATCTCGTTTATTCTTACCCCATTGGTGATATAGGCGAAGTATAATTTTTGTTCTTCTAAATGACCGGTAACAAAAGTAATAGGAACAGCCATGATAGGGGAGTCAACTTTCTAAACTAATTTTAAATACATTGTTAAAAATAAATCAACTGCTGCTTGTAAAACAAATAAACCCCTAAACTCAACTGTAGGGGTGATGTACCCACGGCTATAACTCCTTCCAATGGTGCAACATTCACTCAGACGATATGGTTATAACGGTAGGGACATTTGGGAAAACTAAAAATCTCTATTTTACGTGACATGTTATCGCATTGTTTAAAAACATCAGAGATGCTGCAGGTTTTCCTTGTTATGTTCTAAATCTCTGAATAAGGTGGTTGCAATCATGTTTACTGAACGTTGCTGGTTGACAAGAATCGAAATAGATACAATGGGGTCTTTATGTTATCTGAGAAGTTGTTTGGGTCAGAGATAGAGAGAGGGAGAGATAGGGGGGGGGAACAATCTAAAGCATTTCGCCAGCCACCAACCAACAAAATGCGAATTGTTTTTTTATTTTTCCCCACAAATGTTGTTGTTTTTCAACTGATTTTTAACAATCGTGGCATGACTAATTTATCCATTTTTTTTAAGTTGTCAGGTTGTGTTTTTTATTGACAGGGGTACTTACATGCCTAGTGAAGACGGACGGTATATTTGCTGTGGAAGTAATGATAACCAATGTTCCAACGAAACAGGTTTGTTTATATTTTTAAAAGTCTTCTCGAAATGAACATAATCTTTTCAGGTTTTATTTATACATGTATGTTTTTTTTTTGGTGGAGGCTTATCTCGAAGCAGCTTCCAATCTTTTTAAGCGTGGGATAAAGATAAAATCAAACTAAAACAAAATATTGATACTGGTAAGGGTAAAATAATAATATTTGTTTTAATTTCTCAGTCAACGTTTATCAAACCGAATAGTTTGTCAGTACTCTAGATATTTATACATGTACAGTTACAGTGTCAGTACATCTTGCAGCTGCAAGACAACGTCCAACTATGTCTAGGTTAAAGAAACAACTAAACATGGCAGTGGATGGTGAGAAGGCTAATTAGTACATAACAGTGACCACACCTCAAACAAAAAAAAGTGAAATATTGTTTTACTCACCTCTTAATGTTCGGTTATCATTTGATTTTTTTGTGAGGGTCGGAATGAAAAAGTTGTTTTTATTTCCTGTTTATTGCAGAACATTCCATGTGTATGGAAGATGACCAAGTTTATTTTTGCGGCTATGCAGATGCCATCGTGTGCCAGTATAAAGACGGTATGGGTTCATGCATTTACTCCAATTCATCCTCTATACACCCTCTGTGCGTGTGTAAAGACAATGGCATGTGGCCAACCTCTGATAATCAGTCATCTCAAATCAGAGGGTATGTATTCTGATGTTAGATAAAAAGCCATTTCGCTTTTCGAAGTTAACATTGGAAAACTTACTTATTCCAAATGCTTTCCTCCTATTTTACGTACGGTTTTGAACGAGAATTGCACTTGGCGAAAGAATGCATGTACGAGAGAGTATAATAATGTTTTCTGTAGACACCTTAAGGGTAGGCTATCAACGATTCACCACAAGTTACACTCTAAAGACTCCAGGATCAGTTTTGACCCGGATTCCATGTCACAAGAGGCCTGAACCATTTGTGGGTCAGGCTGACCCAGAAACAGGTTAAAAGATGGGACTTGAACTCGAATCCTGCGTCAGTTTGACCCCAAATCTTTGTCATTTTGACACAACACAGATTGTGGGTCACATTGACCCAGAAGGGGGGACCCTAGGGACCCTGAATCCGGGTCAATTCTTACCCAGGAGTTTTTAGAGTGTACTTCAGAACAAATGGTTTTAATATTTGTGTAGGTATTTGCGTGTAGTAATCTGTGTTCGCTTTGAACTATCCTATATATTCCCATCTGAACACACCTGAGGATTAAAAGAACAACTAAAACATGCTTTGCTTTACCCTTTGTCAGTGTTGTAATCAAGTACTTTTCAGTCGAGTGTCAAGTAGTGCCGAGTACTAAGGTGGCCGAGTAGTAGGCCTACTCAAGTACGAGTATCCGAGTACCGAGTTGGGTCATCGTTATCCGAGTACCGAGTCCAACAGCCGAGTACCAAGTGCTTGGATCTCCGAGTACTATAGTACGAGTACTTTATAAAGAAAAAATACCGCAAAATGAGGTATCAACACACTTATTTTTGACTAATTTCTTAATGACAGTGTGTGCTTGTTGTGATAAATATCTTTTAAACACGAACACATCAAAGACAACTTAAATTGTATACTTCCCCCGTGCTTTATTCCTCTATTCCTAGGATACCAATGGCATCAAATTACATTAACGCGACATAATATTAAGAAATTCAATCGTATTCTGACCCAAATCATAACAAAATCAGCATTACTGCACTCTTCCTGACAACCCAGTATTTTGAGAAACCCATTTTGTTTAATAACTTCACCCAAATTTTACTGGTCTGAGCCTTTTGTTGTTGATGAAACAGAAGTTGCAAGGGAAACGAAACCACAACTGGATTATCGGACTCGTACCCAGGGTCACCAACAGCAACCTCGTCAATGAGTGACCAGACAACAGCAACCTCGTCAATGAGTGACCAGACAACAGCAACCTCGTCAATGAGTGACCAAACAACAGCAACCAACGCTCCCCGAAGGTCAGGCAGGGGAGAGGTCAACATCGTAGCCATTGTTTTAGGAACCATCTTGGTTATTGTTCTCATCCTGCTGGTGGTGTGTTTAGTGAAGCGTAGAAGGAACCAGACACCCCCGAAGAAAGCAACAACGTAAGTATTTAACAATGTTTTTAATCATGCTAAAGGTATCCTTAGGTGGCCCTGATGGGACATCACATCGGAAATACCTGTGCAACTATTTGCAAAAATATTTGCGGTGTCATAAATAATTGTCAAATATATTTGCGAAGTGTGGTGTCCCTTCAGGGCCACCATTATATCCTTATTTCCTTGAAAGTATAACACACAACTCTCTGAATCATCAACTGGAACATTGAAAGGAGGAGGGGGGGGGTGGACAAAACAACATTAAATTCAATGCAACCAACAAACAAAACCACCAACTAACAAATCAGCAATAGCTTTCAAACAAACACAACAAGTATCCGCCATTTTAATTTCAACCTTGACACTTTTTATAATGTATTTCTATAACTATGCCTATACCCATGCAATAACTGAGAGGTAGACATGCTAAAATAATTGAGCTGAATTGATACGAAAGCCAAGCATAGCTAAACTGAAGATACTTCCTGAACACGAAATAAAACAAAAAATAATAACTAATATATAATTAATTCCCAGTATACCATTTAGGTATTTACATATTGGAAACAATACCTAATTTTATTATCATATCCATTTTTCACTCCAGGAATCCCCAAAACTCTTCCGGTGTCAGTACAGCTGGTAAGCATTTAATTTGTTTACAAGAATCGATCCTTTCTAATTCAGTCCACTCCTTTCTTCAAGTTTAAAGCTCAAAATGAAGTAAAGACCAAGCTGCTATAATCAAGTCTATACGAAACATGACCCATTTTCGTGCAAAGCACTGCGATATTCATCCTCTTTTCAAACTCATTTTGGATTAAATGAAAAGGTTGTTTTGACTAACCATATAAAAAAGAAGAATTATACAACTCTTTGATATGTGATGAATAAATACTTGTTCTAAAATAACACATATATAGGAATCATTCTATAGGGTTTTTCAGATTGCATCTCTGTTACTGTATACCGAGGCTTTCACTGGTCAAAGTTAATAAACATAATTTCCTGAAACTTGAATTACCCCGTTTATGTTTGTAAGGTATAACTAATTCCTAACAATGTTTTCTTGTGTTTTCTTGATTCTCAGACAGAACGCAGATGCCAGATCCACTGGTACTTGGTGGTACTGAATACAATTATGCATACGATCACTGGCCTCAGAGCAACCCAGCGTCCGACCCGGGGAAACCCAAGCCTGTGAATCGCTATGAAGAAAACGAGCCCAGTGGAAGCTCGTCGATTACCGTAGGAAATAGCTCGGGAACCCAAGAAGTTCCTAAATACTACGAACTTGGGCAACCAAATGACGGTCGGAAGGGTGGGGAGACCCCCCAGGGCCCTAAATATTATGAATTAGGGCAAGCAAGCATTGCCATGACTGGTGGTAAGGCTCCCCAAGCCCCTAGATATGACGAAGTCCGGAGAAGACCACACACAGAGCAAAGAAACAACGAGGAGACCCCGCAAGATCCTAATTATTTTGAACTTGAGCACCTAAGTGACGCTGTGAAGGGTGGTAAGACTCCCCAAGCCCCTAAATACGACGAAGTCCGGAGAAGACCACACACAGAGCAAAGAAACAACGAGAAGACCCCCCAAGATCCTAAATATTTTGAACTGGAGCATCCACAAGATAATGACAATGAAACAGTATTCAGAGAGGTGGATGAAGCTGCGAACCCATCCCCAGGGGGCTTTTCAAACCAGGGGTACGATCAAGCCTATATGCTATTGCAGCAAACCGCAAAGCCCGCAGAATCTGGATACGAGTCTCTCAAATTACCAGCTTCGGCTGCGGAGAGAAATGATGCCTCGTCCCCATACGACCATCTTAACAACAAGACTGGTATCCGATCGCAAAAGGTTAAGTTACCAGAGAAAGAGGATGGTGACCAATATGCAAGTTTGAATGTCTAATTATGAGGAATTTTAAAACCTACAAAGAAATACGAACATAAAAAGCTGCGCAGTGGCGTAATAAACTAGCAATTTTGTTTTTGGTGGGGGGGGGGGGCTGGAAAGCGGGGGCAAAGACATAATTTGGAGTGGGGCTTTTTAATGTATTGAACCATCATTAGGGCATGTTTTCGATCTCATTGGTGGGGGGGGGGTGTTGGTGGGGGGGGGGTGTTGATGGGGGGGGGGGTGGGGGAAGGGTTCCCGGCCTCCTGTGAAATAAGCTTTCGAAAGAGCAAAATTTATGTTACTGTAATAGTGTAACGTGTGTAACCCGTATTGGTCCGAATATTCCTGTGAAAAGAAGATGTTGCAGAAATGTCAGTTTTAGATGTGGGAGGAAAATTCCCAACTGAGAGAACCCCACCCAAGAGGTGAAAGGCGGGGAAGAAACCATAAACCTAACTTGAATGCCGCGGTGCAGCAAACAGAGATGATGTGTAACTCCTTTAAAGGTATCGTACACGTTTGGTAATGACTCAAAACAAATATTAGCATAAAAACTTACTTGGTAACAAGCAACGGAGAGCTGTTGATAGTATAAAACATTGTAGGAAACGACTCCCTCTGAAGTAACGTAGTTTTTTAGAAAGAGTAATTTCTCACTAAAATAATAAAAACTTCTTGCAAGAAGTTTTTATTCCTATCTGAAAGCACACAAATTTGTACAACAAGGGTGTTTTTCTTTCATCATTTTCTTGAAACTTCGATGACCAATTGAGCCCAAATTTTCACAGGCTTGTTATTTTATGCATATGTTGGGATACACCCAGTGAGAACTGGTCTTTGACAATATTTCCAAACGTGTTCAGTGCCTTTAAGTATTATCTTAGAGCTTTTATGTAAACAAAAATGCACCATAAAAATATGTTTTCTTCATGTTTCGTAGAGATTTTAAGGATGTTTATTACCGGCAAGTTTAAATTTGATTGAATTTGTCAAATGTATTCAAAACACAAACATACACACAGTTGAACAAATTTGTCTTACTTTTCGTTCACAATTTTGTATAATTTGTTCTTTATGAGAGATCAATCACAAGGCCGGATGGCCGTTTCAAGGTGAGGGCTATACACTAAACTGATTTGGGCTATCGACCCAAATCAACTGTCACCAGGGGCACGTTGCCACCTACACCTGGGCCTAAAAACTGGGTAAGGATGTAGGCATGGGTATCATCCACTAGGAGCATGGCTGGTAAATCAGAATGCACTACCTTCCCAACAATAAAATATTTGATCTTAAACTTAGTTAATGTTAATATAAATTGTTAGGCATTCCTTTATAACTTCATGTATACACAGAATCAATTATGGTAATGAGGTCTTCAAATTGTTTCGTCCATTTTTCGCGGAGAACTAAACAATATTGAATGTTTTTTTATTTTAAAAAGATGATGCTGTTTAAAACCGGAAAATGCATTTATTATTTTTCGTATGCAACACAGAACTTGAGTAAATCATTTTGTAACGTGCACATTATTTGTTGGCCTATGTATGCTGATTAACGTAAGATAATGTCGGGTCCTGACAGTTAACCCATATGCACTTTTTAAAGTAACTTTTACCATGGTGTGACCAATCGTTGACATGTTTTTCCTTTCAGTGTGAAAAAGTTTATAACTTCCTCGACAAAGGAAGGAAGATATTTAAAAATGATATCAAATTTTAACACCACTTTGGCAAGAAAAATTGCAATGGTTTTTTATAAAGCATTATTGTGTTGAATAAAGGTTATTGGGGATGATGACTTTTCAATTTTCAATGTAAAAAACCAATCATTTAGCCTTTATGAAAAAAAAAAAAAAAACCCACACCAAAAATAACCAAACTGTTTAAACGTTGTCCAGTGAAATAAAATACACTTTTTGTTATCCATTACCAATTATGTACCATAGTAACGTTTAATAAAGATATGTATTACTGTTTAACATTAATTTCAGAAAAAAACATTGCCCGAAAGGTTGCCGTAGAAATAGTCAGCAATTTAAAAAGATTTATCATAATTTTGCTATATTTTTATCAAAGGAATGTGCGTCTACGTGTATCGTAACTAATTTCTGCCAAACAGTTTCAATCAAAATGAAAACAGTGTATTAAAAAACGTAATTTTATTTAAAGAATCGTCTAAAATGATCTAAGTGCATAATGATATTAGTGCATAAGTAACTCTTAAACAAATGTTCATGTTAACATGTGTGTTCAGATTTTACGTCAGTTTCCGCTGGAGAACAATGAGCAATAAATAATATTCGAGAAAAATGGGAAATATCAGATTTGGTTTACAGTGGTCATGGTTGAACGATGTTTTATGGACACCTTTTGTTGCTTTGGTTAATGTTGATTTCTGTCAAATGGTGGAGAGGAAATTTGTGTGACTGTTCCCACACCGTGCCACATCAGTACAATGAGCAATAAATATTAGGGTAAAAAAGGGAAATATCCGATTCGATTCACAGTGGTCATGGTTGAATGAGGTTTTATGGACACCTTTTGTTGCTTTGGTTAATGTTGATTTCTGTCAAATAATGATGGAGGAGGAAATTTGTGTGACTGTTCCCACGACGGAACCATATAGATCGCAGTTAACGCAGGGTTTGGAGGTGGGAGTATGGGGCACCCGCGGGGGTCACATGTTTACAGTCAACCCTCGTTAAAAGAGCACAGTTATAACAAGGTTCCGCTTGTAAAAAGCAAATTCTTCAGTCCAAAATCTGCTTTTCTGCTTTGTGTTTCTTTGTTTTGCTGTCCTCTTATAACAACATTCCTGCTTTAAAGAGGTAATTTGGCCAGTCCCAGCGTCGACTGTACTAATTACCATAAAACTACGACTAATTTTACATTACTTCATACCCCACCGACGTGTGCTGTCTCAAGATGCCCCACCCCCCCCCCCCCCCCAAAAAAAAAAAAAAAAAAGAAAGAAAAGAAAGAAAAACAAAAGCAGTAATTGTGAATGAGTTCAATTTAGTTTATTAAAATTGTATAAAATTCAGGCGATAAATCTTTCTTACTAATGCTTATATAGTTACCGTCCTAACAAATTATGTAATCAAGACTCAGCATTTAAACGAAAAGTTGGGCTATGCAACTTTATATGGTTCAATGTTTTTGTTTGCCCCCTATACGAGTTATGAGACAAAATGATTAGGTTTTCCATTGACCCCTTGCGACGACGTCACACACGACTACTGCTGCGACGCTCACCATTGTGGGAGTCAACTCGTAAACGCCGCCTCGCCTAATGTGCACTACACTGCATATCACAGGGGGACAATGACTCCCAAAGTGACGCAGCTAAGATTACTGTAATGATGACGTCAGCTAAGTTGCATCAATACTACTTTATTATTAGGGCGTCAGATAGGGGGGGGGGGACAGGGGGACATGTCCCCCCCCCCAAGTTTTCAAGGGTGGGGGACACAATATCAAATGCCCCCCCCATGTTTTTCGCCCATGCCGTCATTACATTAGTGTAAAAGCCGGACAAGTGGACTAAAACACATACTATATCTCCTGCTACTTTGAATCTCAGCGTGATTGGAGACGAACATTTTTCAAAGTGCTCAGATCGACCTTAGATTAATTCTGTAATTGTACGCCGACCCTCCCACTCTTTACACGCTGAGCGCTCTACCCTCTAACGTAATTTTGCCATTTCCTGGATGTACTTGAACGATGAATATCAGCACAAAGCAATGGGCGTATACACTGCCCTGGACATTGCAAGCAGTCTACTCCATGATAAATGTTTATATTTAGTCATCTGCTAGGATGATTACACGGCCTACATCGTGTCTCTTACAACAAGACCGGATTGATATTTTCAGCAAGACGCTTGTTTGTTTGTTTGTTTGTTTGATTGTTTATTTATTTATTATTTTTTTGGTGCTATGTTTTTGTCTGTTTTTTGTTGTTTTTGTTCCTTTTATTGCCTTGTGTTGTATTTGTTTTTCTTGTGTTGTTGAGGTCGAATAATTAACAACAATAATAGCAATATTATTCCAAACACATGCCAGGATCACAACTCATTAATTTTTTTTCTGAGTTTGCTTAACAGTTTGTTAGTAAAAGATTTGTATTTGTTCTGATAGAGTATTTTAAAGTAGAAACATCCTGTATAACTTAGATATTCTATAAATCGGCCCATTGTTTTAAGCTTAAGCAGTTGTCCTTAAAATTTGATACATTTTATATCTTTGAAATAATATGGCATAGGCCCTACAAGAAATATTCATCAAATTTTAATCAACATCCTTTCTTTTTCTTTTCATCGCTTACTGTATTGTTACGCACAAAGGTGGAAATGTATGTTACTGGAAGTGGCCTTAAAAACAAAATGATAACACTTTCTATCTGAAAATCAAAAGATGACAAAAGCGAAAGAACCTATCATAAACAACCATGGACTTTACAAGTTTCCTGAACCAAAGCAAAATTTTTAATTTTACAATCCATGAGAGCAGGGGAGGATACAGGGGGGGGGGAGGGGCGTGGGCGTCAGCCCCCCCAAAAAACCTTTTCTATTTTCTTTTTTAAAACTGCCTGTTTAAAAACTAGCCACAAGTGTGTGTGGTGTTAATTTACCCCCAGAGGCAGGATGGATTTCTTTGTTATACTATACCATTCACATTTTTTTCTTTCTGCCAAAATGAATCTTTCATGATATGTCACTTGTAATTGTTTAGATTTGCAACAGTAAAGTAACATTCGAAACCTGATGTGCCAATTTGTCCGGGATAATACGACAGTTAGCTTGAATTTGAAAAAAAAACGATCTTACCCACTAGTGAATATGTGAATATGCATGAAACCAGATAATGCAGCGACCAGATCCAAACGTGAAATTTGTGGTATTACAATTTTCTTTGAGTAAAATTAGAAGATTGATATGGATCGAAAGTGCTTATAAAAAGTGTGTCTATTTCTCTGTTTTATGCAAACAGAGGCTTGATTTTTCACCCCTCAAAAGGCCAAAAGCTCAGAGCTTCCGCCAGGGGCTTCGCCCCCTGGACCCCCATCGGGGCTTCACCCCTAGACCCCACCATTAATGTTACAGTAACATTTTCCAGTAAATTTAGAAGAGTGAAATGGATCAGAAGTGCTTAAAAAGTGTTTCTATTCTGTTTTTGGTTAATTATATTGAAAATTGCACCATCATATTGTTTGTCTCACCATGGAGGACGGATCCTCCTCACCCAACACTTTTTTGTCCCTGAATAAATATTAATTGTAGACTGCATTATTTTATAACTCAGGATGGCTGATTCGATGACTCCCAATGACTCGAAAATGATGATTAAATAATGATCTTGCAAAAACAAAATTGGTTAAAGTGGTCAGTTCCTGCATGAGATCGCACCACAGAGCATCTAGAATCCTAACTGTTTCGGAGCATGTCCCTGAACCCATGCCGTTAGGGCTTCGAGTTACGCGTTCTCAGGCGCCACAAATTGCATTCACCCTTAATTTTGCTGCTTGGTACATTTTCACGCCCCCCGTTTGGAAAATCCTGGATCCGCCACTGGAGAGTTTATTGTTTTTTGTTCTAAATAGGACACCATCAAAATGAAAATGAGTAAACAAATTTGGCATGTCCTCTGCGTGTAGCACGAGTTACCGATGTTCGCCGCTGTGCCATGCATACAAAAGTAAAACAACAAAAAATGTCAAAATACTATGAGGATCTAGCCTTGAATGTTGGTTGTTTAATACCTGGAGCATATAGTATGTAGAAAGACACCTTGAATTGTAGCACGAGTCACAGTGGAATTGCCCATAAGAATAATAGGCCTATATCATGTATGTTGGTCTTTTATTTAAGTGTCGCTTGTTCTATCTCTCTCTGAACCAAGTCCAAGTTTGATATGTAAATAATTATATCAAGGAGAGCTTTTCTAGGTCGTTCAAACATGCTAAAGCCCAACAGCTTCAGGGGGCTCCGCCCCCTAAACCCCCGCCAAGGGCTTCGCCCCTGGACCCCCACCAGGGGCCCTTGAGCGGGCCCCTGGACCCCACGCCGTAAATGATCCTGATGTCCCCCCACATTTCAAGACGGATTGACGCCCCTGTTATTAGGTGAAAGTTTCAAACTTCCTTGTTACCGATATAAAACCCCTCCGTGTTTTCCAAACTTCGGGTTGGGTCACAGCTCTGCGGCTACGGATCCGTCTGTAGCTTGCAATCCCCGAGCCGATAGTGTATGGCCTCTATGTCTTGGAGCAAATGCCGTAAGCCAAAACCTGAACCTGGTGCCAGAGACTCTGTTTGTGATCGGTTCCGATCGGTTCCCACAGCAATCAGTATGTCATTGTTTACGAGGTTTGGTGAACTATGCTGATGTAATATTGATCATGTATTGTTGTTTTTTAAGTCAACAAAGCAATGTTATTTTATGAGGCACATTCACTGTGCTTGGCGAGTGTACTGATGTTTTCATTTGATCACTGTGTTATAATACAGTGGTATCGAACCGTGCCAACATGACACTGTATGAAGGACCGATCAGGTTACTTTCGCATTTTTTTCTGCGGACCTCAAAGAATAATAAGGAAAAAAACAATTTTGAATATTGTAAGATCATCAGTTTGGGTGATTGAAAGTACTGAACGTTTCCCCGAAGTTAGTGTGACATCAATAATTTCCCAACACAAACCGACCAAAAAGCAGTGCAAAGACTACGCCGAACACTATACTCTTTGCCAGGTTTTCGTTGGGAAACGCCACGCCGTGTTTGTGAGATCTTGTTGTGAGGTCAACTATGGACCAGAATAGGTCCGTAAAGCCGACAATGTTCCGTGCGGTGGTGGTCATGTTTGTCTTCTTGGGTGATAGAACTTGGAAAATCCATCCCTCACAGGCAGCGCTGCTTCCAAAAGAGTTGCAAACAGTAGCCGTTGCGGAGAAAATGAACGGTCTTTTTTGTACAGGGTACGTATTTGTACAGAGTCTGTACATGTTATAGGGATCGTATACGTTTGGTAATTGGAGCCCCCGCTGTCTGTTTCAACTCTATACATGTCCGTATAGTTGTAGATATATACCATAAAACTAACCTGTAAACATTTCATTTCAAAAGGAGGTAGCGTTTTAGAGATATTGCCGAAAATCTGGAGCGGTTATGTCCACGCAGGAAGTATAATCTGCAATTGGAAAACACGATCTGAGAAACGTTACTGTCAGTATAACGCTTCTCAGATTCAAATTTTGGGGGATAAAAAGTGATATATTTTACCATAACCGCAGTACTTCGAAGTGAAAAGTTTCTCAAATTGCATTATACTATCCAAAGCTGCTGTACTTCTTACCAAGTAAGTTTTTATTGCCATTAATTTTCAGAGTCATTACTAAACGTATACCAGACCCTTTTATTTTTAAGAAGCATTTTGATTGACTGTGCAAGTCTCGCGCATATTGAAACGAGAAAAAAAACTTGAGCGAAGACTATATTTTTCTATGAAATCAAATATTCTTTTAATAATATATTTATTCAAAATTCTTGAAAATAAAAATACCTATAGCAAGTTTTTATAAAATAAATTTTCACTTGGAACGAGTATGCTTATTAATAACAACATGCCCGTCAAGGTGGGCAGCATTCTTAATTTTTTACAAGTAACCGGAAACGGAGGTCAAGTCTTATTCTCGGGTTTTCTTCGTTATTTTGTTGAATTGGTTTTACTTTCGTATTATTTATCACTAATAGCATTACATTCCCGACATCATATATAATGTTCATGTCCACAAACTACGTTAAACTAAAATAAATGACGCAACAAAATCCCGCCCACGTATTACTCCATGGTTGGGACCACAATGGTCCCGGAAGTTCGAATATGGGCGAGACTTGCATAGATCGTGCATGGAACCTATACACATTAGCTTTACTGCAATGTTTGGAGTTTTATGTGTACAATTGAGTTGAGTGGGCCGATAATCATAAAACTGTCATTCATAAATCTAAAGGAGGAATATTCTTAATTGTGTTGTGAAGTAAAGAATCAGGAGGGTTTATTTTGATGTTTTGCTCCTCTTCATATTTTTCTTGGGTAACAAGTTTGTTTAACCATGAGGGTACTAGGTACTATTATGACACATCATAATCCACTTAAAATTTACAATCATGACCTAGTATTTTATATTCATTATTTAATTTTAATTGTTAACGAACAAAAACCTTTGACTTTTTGTGTGAAATCTAAAACCGTTTCAAACTACGCTACATATTACGTTAAATCCAGCTAACCTAACAGAATGTTTTTTTTCGTAATATTTTTTGAAAATGAATATTAGGTATCACAAACAATTGCGCGAGAACGTTTAAAGTAACCGAATCAATTTCGAAATCGCAGAAATAACCAGCCAAGTGAGTTCAGCGAGTCTTCACAAACACTGTGCTATCACCTAAGCAACTCAAACTTTGTGGAACACAGCAAATGTTACTTCTTGAACGAAACGGGTATGTACATTAACCTGAACATTTCACAACGCTCCATTAATTTAACTGCGTGACATTATCAAAAACAAATCACACGGCGAGGCCATCGGTCAGTAGGCTGCAGTCCGTTTGTATTTTGCGTGTAATTAATTTTTGTGGAGAACCCAATCAATTTCAAATGGCCTAAACCATTAGATATGGACCCTACTATAAATTCATCCAAATAAACAACCAGGTCACTGCTTACAACGGTTGTACAAGTATACAGAAAAAACCATCTGGAAACCATATGGTTCATTTCACCCAGTCATGGCTATTGACACCAAGGTCAAACAACTGCTGTGCAATTCCTATGGGAATTCCCGGAGAGCTGGTCATTGATGGATTTTTGTGTGTGTGAAAAAGACCCCGGATGATAACAAGACATTACCATGCTCTTTGGCTAGGTGTAGATGGGGAATGCTGATTTGTTTAGATTAAAAAAAAATATAAATAAAATGGCGGAGTACTGATTATTTAATTAAAACCGGACATTGGACTGCAGTCCGATGGCATCATCGAGTGTTAAAAGAAAACTACCATCTCCGGTTAACACTTTAATTTACCATTTTCAGCGAGAATTAAGTGACTTCAGTTAATGAGTAATTTTTTCACTTTCTTTCTGAAAGATACTGTGCAAAACACAACTGAAGTCATGTGTTCGGAGGTTGACCAACATTTACATTGCGTTTATGCAGATGCCATCGTGTGTAAATATGCAGGCGATGTTGGCTCATGCATTTACTCCACTTGGCCATCTCACAATTTCTTTTGCATATGTAAAGAAGACGGTTGGTGGCCGACCATAACTCCATCGTCCGAAATAAAAAGGTATGCGTGTAAGTATTTGTAGAATGATAAATGACTGGTTAAATCAGAGCTGTGTATTGAGAGAGTTGCGACATGGAGGGACCAGTTTTCTTTGGTCGCGTGGTTGCTGGATGCATTTTTCGGTCAAAATGCAGCACAACCCAATGTGCAGTCTAGTCTGACAACCCAATGTGCAGTCTAGTCTGGCACCCTGTATGCGCAAATGCTTTTTGGGGCACCGAAAATGTCTTCTAATCGCAAGTTGTCGCAACTCTCTACACAGCTCTGGCTTAGAATGGTAAAATACAATGATGATGGTATTCCATGGTATTACCAATGGGGGACTTTGAAACACAAGGCAGGTGGCAGCAGACTTACCATGTAAATTTCCATTGTTTACATAGTGCTGAGCATGCGCACATTACCGAGAACGATGGATTGACCTGGTAAGTCTGCTGCCACCTGGCGTCCCAAAAGTCCCCAATTGTGCTGACCTTATTAGCCAGAAAGCAATGACCATTTTGAAGGAAGGCAAACTTTTAGGCTGGAGCAAATTAATGTTTGTAAATCATAACTGAAACAAAAATGACTATGCAAAAGGTTCACTAAATCAACATACCTATAAAAAATAAGTTTAAAACAATTTGTCTTGAAGTATAGTAACTTTAAAATTGTTATTATAAGCACTTGAATGTATTTCTCCAAAATGTGTTGTAAGTCTCTCTCCTGATTTATTCACTGCTCGCTTGGTATTTCACCGCAGCATTTGCAATACATCTACACCACTAGGATCAACAGCAAGTCCGGAGCAGCCATCCGCAACGTTTACATCCCGTGTTTCAGCAGGTTCGACCACAGTGCATCCTACAACCTCATTATTGGCACCATTGACCTCTAACTTGATCTCAAGAAGTACGACAAGAAGATCATCAACGCACTCCATCACCACAGGTGGCCAGACAGCTGCGTCTCGTGATAACCAGAGTAGTGATGAGGTGAACATAACAGCAATTGTTTTAGGACTCATCCTGGCCATTGTTCTACTGCTCCTTCTAGCGGCGGGTTTACTGAAGCGAAGACGGGACCGTACACCCACACAGAAATCATCGTAAGTGACTCAATTGCAAAATTCCTCTGGACGTCTCGACTCGTACAGTACGGTCGTCTGGTGAAACAATTTGTCCATAATCTCGTTTAAGAACATGTCGGAAGTATGTATGTCTAACCGTATATATACGACAAGTCGTCCATCGACCATGATAACGGTACTGCGTGGTACTTTAATAAATAATCAACTTTTTTGTACTGTTTTATGTGTGTATGTACATTTTAGCCTTGACAGACGCCTAAGCAAACAGTTCGAGCTGTTTTACTTGACGATCTATCTCACCAGACGATCTGTCTTAATGCGCTGTCTTGACGTATGGGCGAATAAAACCAACTGAACATACTGAATTGACAGTTCAAACACAAATAAGACAAATAACTAACAATAACATCACACAGACACTTTACCTTTCTGGAAAAGTAATTTATCATGTTGTTCAAGAAAGATAAACTCAGTCATACACAATGTAGGCAAATGCCAATACCCATGACCATAAGTATATAAAACAAAAAGAAAGAAACATTGTCAAAGTTAATTTGATTGGTTTAGATACAATGCTCACTGGGATTAAAGCATGAATGGCTTGGAAAATACTGTTGGATATGGTTCATTTATTAAGAACATTCTTATTTTCTCTATTCTAGGAACACAACAGAAAGAGTCATGACAGATGCTACTCGTAAGTATAGTATACACATATGGACTGGCGATGAGGTCACTAGAGCGCGAGGGACCAAAAGCGCGAGTGACCAAAAGAGGGACCTTTTTCCCGAGGGGAATAAGGCCGAGGGAAATATGTCCTTCTTCTGGTCACTCAAAGGTCCGGGGGGGGGGGTAGACGTGCACCTAGTGACCTCATCGCCAGTCCATATGGGTTTTATAACACACCTCGAACCAAAATATGAAAAGAAACCTTTCAGGGTTTTCTAACTAAACTGTTCTAATTCAACAATATTAACGCATGAGCAATTAACATAAGCAATTCAACAATTAAAGGAACGCTTTTAGTTTCCCTCAATTCATTTTTTTCTAGTCACTGTGCACTGTTCACATAATGAGATGGCACTGTAACCGGTCAAAAAATTGTAAGTATATTGCCGGTTCGGGGACTATTTCCCACAAAATAAGGCACATAATGTCTTGACGCACGTCTAGTTAACAGTGGCGCAAACATCATGCACTAGCCTACATTAGTTAACCCCGCGTGACCGTGTTCCAGCCAACCAGAATACAGAACTAGCAAGAGGTGTGTTATAATAGTAGATGTTTTTAAATTGAAGTTACTTCATTTATGTTTTGTTTTTTGGTCAGCCTCGAGCTCAAAATTAAGTGACGCTGTGAAGGATGGTAAGACTACCCAACCTCCAATATACGCTGAAGTCCGGAGAAGACCATAGACAGAGCAAAAAAACAAAGCAAAGACCCCGCAAGATCCTAAATATTTTGACCTGGAGCGTTCAAAAGATAATGACACTGAAACAGTATTCAGAGAGGTGGATGAAACTGCGAACCCATCCCCAGGGGGCTTTTCAAACCAGGGGTACGATCAAGCCTATATGCCATTGCAGCAAACCTCAAAGCCCACAGAATCTGGATACGAGTCTCTTAAATTACCAGCTTCGGCTGCGGAGAGAAATGATGCCTCGTCCCCATATGAACATCTTAACGTCAAGACTGGTATCCGATGGCAAAAGGTTGAGTTACCAGAGAAAGAGGATTACGGCCAATACGCAAGTTGTAATGTCTATAAACTATGAGGAATAATTTACAACGACCTATTAACTTGGCTGGTTCTGTTTCCCTGTGAAATACGCTTACAAAAGAACGTAATTTTTGTAACCGAAATACCGCAATGAAATTTGGTCCCGAAGCCGTCGGTGAGCCGTCGTTTTAGCCACGTTGAGGTTCACCGTATAGCGAAGCCTTTATCAGATTCCTGATTAGATGTATTTAGTTGTGTTTTATAACTTTTTACAGCAAAAAATAGTTATTGATAATAAACTTGTTCATGAAAAGTACTAGGTATTTCTTCTTCATAATGACATGTACAGATGATGCTGTTTTAAAACGAAAAAAACCCTCAAAATACCCCCACCCCCCCCCAATCTTGTGCGTATGCCACGCAGAACTTGTAAATGAGTAAACACCACTTGTAGCATGCAAATAGTTTGTGTATGGTTGCTGGTGAAGAAAGACACTGGTGGGCCTGACAATGTTTTTTAACTAATTAATAACAATCTTTGACGGAATTTTGTTTGTTAACTGGTCTCAAAGGAAGGTTTATAACTTTCTCGACTACAGGGAAGTAGCTGCATGTTCAATATTAAAAATCAACATAGTGAAATCAACTTTGCAAAAACTCGGGCTATGTGACTGTGGTATCTGTACTGTGTGGAATAGACTTTATTATGTGATTATGTTTTGTCAATTTTAATCGTAAAAAACCCCTATTTGTATAACCCAGAGTTTTTAGCAAAAGAGCTCTCCCTTACCGAATGACTACAACATCGGTTTTTATCTGAACATGTTTATGTTCTGGTTCTTTAAGTAACTTACCGAACAACCAACCTATCGTACCATTGTCCGAAGAATTTAACTTCCTAATTAATAAATACGTTTTATAAATTCAGGACAAATCATACCATCACGTTTTATATTAAAAAATATCTGATCATTTTGCATAATTTTCAAAAAGTACGTACTACCCGAATGTTTGCCACAGAAATAATCAGCAATTTTAATATGAATGTTATTTTATCATTGTAATTTGTTTAATATTGTGCGTCTATATGTTTCTTAATTCACTTCCTCCCAAAATTTTTAATGATGTACAATATTTTGATTCACGTAGAATATAATAATGCAGTAGCAATAATTTAATCAATTAAAATGCCCTTTTTTTTCATTCATTTGGCATATTCGGAAAGAACTTTTTAAAAGAATATGCCTAACAGTTATATAATATTATAATTAAAAAGGATTTAGTTTCTTTTTTAAAATTACCAGTTATGATGTTACTGGTGCATTACTGATCATCAAAATAGCATAGAAAAAAATCCCCATGTGGCATAATTATTTTCATCGCTCGGTTTGTGTTGCACAATATGAGTAAAGTTCGGGGTAAAAAGGGAAATACCCGATTTGTTTCACAGTGGTCATGGTTGAATGAGCTTTCATTGTCACCTTTTGTTGCCTAAACTGGGTTAAGGTTGTTTTTCGTCGAATGGTTGTGGAGGAACTTTGGTTTGGCTGTTCCCACGAGGTGCCATGACATCAATAATGCGTCTATATGGATTGAAGTGGAAAGGAATAGAACCCATTGGCTAACAGATCTGCCGCTTGAAAAGTCAATAGCTACCTAATGGACTGTGCAAGTCTCGCGCATATCGAAAACTCGAACAACACTCGAACGAAGACTATATTTTTCTATGAAATCTATGAATTAAAATTATATTTATACAAAATTCATGAAAATAAAAATACCCATGGCAAGTTGTTATAAATAAGTTTTCAATTTTTGAATAATACAAATAATTTGTTCAAATTATTAACATTTAAACAACATTTAAACTTGGGACGAGGATGCCTAGAAACCCCATTTGCCAATTACGCCCGAATGTGTGCGTCTATCACATAGGTTTAATGACAACATGACCGTCAATTAGGGAGCATTCTTAATTTTCTACAAGAAACCGGAAACGGAGGTCAAGACTTATTCTCATGTTTTCTTCTTCGTTATTTTGTTGATTTGGTTTTACTTTCATATTGTTTATCACCTAGTATTACATTCCTAACATTATATAATTTTCATGGCCACAAACTACGTTAAACTAAAACAATTGACGAAACACCACGTAAAACTCCATATGGTCTGGACAACAACGGTCCCGGAAGTTAAAATATGTGTGAGACTTGCACACCATGTCCATTGACCCGACCAAGTTCAAAGGTAAAGGGTTCAGAGAAACTGGTACTCTTGACACAAAAGTCTACGCCACACCAACGGAAACCTACCAATACCTACAAAATAAATTGTCATACACCATATGGTACAATCAATTTGTGCATGTATTTTAAACAAAGAGTACTGTACTGCTTACTAAGGCTTGATGAGAATACTGGTCCACCCAGAGGTTACTTCAAATAACTTTTTAATATTCTTAGTCATTTTCTTTTTATATTAATGTGATTGTTTGTAGCTGCTTGGCACCTCTCAAAAAAAAAGTTTCGCTGAGAGGTCTCCCCAGGGTAAATAGGAAATAAATAAATAAATAAATAAACTTAGCATGATTGTCTTAAATTCATAAACGTTTCGAGACACCCGCGTATACAAAGCACTGTATAAGAACTGATTATTTAATTATACCAGGAACTCATCACCAGAAACTGCTACAAATAGACTACCATATGTTTTACCACTGAACTACACGCACCACCGATGTGTGCTTTTTAACGGGCATTATGCCATCAAGAAACACTATATCTAAAAAGTAATAATAACGATAATGAAGGCATTTATATAGCGCTCTTACACAAAAGCATCACAGCGGGTTGCATTAAACTGAAAACAGCAACGCAAACCAATGAGTGCTGATTCAGGTTTGAAGCAATGACTTGATTTGGTTATTAAAGCGATACCGGCAAATGGTATAATGGGAAATCATTTTCAAAGATAAGAAAACTTTGCTCTTTAAAACGTGAAAAACCAAAACAATTAGGTGATACATGATGTTTACAGCACATAACACCGACCTCTATGGACCTCTACGTATATACAAGGTATAGCAAGAATGTAGACTGGTCCCCTGTCTTTATCCGCAAGGATAAAGAAAGGCACTGGTCTTACTGGTCTTCACGAGCCTCGAAGTGTGAAATCAGATGTTCAGGCTACCCCCAATGTAGTCTGAATAGCACCAGATACCTGCCTGGCCGGATGCTGCCAGATGTACCTTTGACCTCGCATCCATTTCACACGGAGATTCGCAGTCAATTCACACGTACGTGTACACATAGTGTATAAAACAACATTTATGTATGTACAAACTCTACGCACACGCTGCATGCAGACGACCGAAAGTGCAAGCTAACAAACTACATCACCTCGGACCAATCATAGCACAGATATGGAAAGCTTACGTCAATGCACATTAATCCAATTAAATCAATGTATCCAATCACTGGGCCTGTAAGACCAGTACCTGTCTTTATCCTTGCGGATAATGACAGAAGACCAGTCCACTCCCAATGCTGCCCTACCCATCTGAACTCCAAATATGGCGTACGAAACATCTGACGTCACTACTCTCGCTTCTTTCAGTTTAGCAGAATCTTTTTGTTCCAATTCGATACAAATTAATGCACAAGACAAAGCAGTGCAGCAATTTTAACTGAAAATACAATGACAGATCACGTTTTGCAAAGATTCCATCTCCAAATATCTAGCAGCAACTTCCTCCTATGCTGTATACGTTCATTCACATAATTTAGTTTCGGTGGACGATTTATTTTATTCGATAGATTTGATGCGGGACGACGTTTTTATTGCAAGCTTTTTGCCACCGAGGATCTACATAGTGGGAGAACAACTGGGACCTTGTCAGGAAAGATGCAGACGGGACTTGGACCCAAGCCACGCGCTTAGGGGGTTACAGTGTTCGTTTTCTTGCTGTCGCTAAGTGTATGGATGCAGCATCCGACTCTGACGATTAAAAGATTCACATAATTATAGACAGACTCTGTGATAGGTATAAGTGAACTTTCCAGCGGCACAACTGTGATCAAATTGAGGTGATTTTTTGTTTCCTTAATACGCTGACCCACGCAGACGCATCTGACTATGTGTCTAAAAAGCAGACACTCTGCGTATGACGTCAGACACAGCTACTCGTGTACACATTTCCAAAGTCCTGAAAGGAATTACCGCCATATGGTAAATTTAAAACAAATGGTTATTGCGAAGGATCTGATGGGACAACAACAGTGCATACGCGAATCTGATTATTAACAATGGTCCTTCTGGGACACCGTAACACATGATTTTCCCATCGCGCAGAAAACAGTAACCTCATTTGTGACAATAACTTTAATTTTGTTCGGTAAATTTTTTCTTTCTTCAAATTTCATAGTACACAAAACTACTGGAGTAGTTGATATCTGGGGAAAACAGACTTGAAAGCTCACGGGTTATACAGTTTTACCCCCAGAGAAATATGTTCACCTGAAGTAATGTCACAGTAAAAGAAAGACATGTTTTTATATTCCATTGCTAGTGAACTCATAGCCGAAGAAGGAAAAAAATACTATCCTGCATTTTTACAGCAATAGACGTAGCACATAATACTTCATGTGAACTGATGCACCAGAATGCTGATAAGTTGATTTTGGAGGAGGACCACATTTTACTGTACGAACCGCTATTATCAGTGTGGACATCGCCGAAGGGTTTAACCATGGCGAGGACAGCTCCAACAGGACTCGGACCGGGGACAGTCGCACTAAGTTTAAAAGTATTCATCGTAGTGATGTTTTATGCTCATGAGCGACTTGGTAATTGTACAGCACAACGGCTGACGCTTCCAGAGCCATTGCCGGATTTTCTTCAAGAGATGAGGGACCATTTCTGTAGTAAAGGGTAAGACTGTATTGGGCCAAGTGTAATATTGTTTTGATTGCTTACTAAATAAAGAGTTTGACGCTTGAATCGTGACACTGATGCGTTCGCAGATCTATTAACAGAAGAGCGTGTGTGATGGGTACATTTACTTAACTGACATATTGTGTGTGCGTGTATCCCCGGTTGGGTGAAGGTCTCCAGTTGGAAGAGGTTCACAAAACCAACGGGAGCTGTTGCCAAAAAGTACAATCATAAGAGGGACAATAGAAGGTCCCCGATTGCAGGTGTTTACACACTTGCAGGGTCGTGGCCATGTGATGAAAGACCTAGACCCTGCCGGTCTTAAACGAACGTTCGAAGACTGAGTCACCACTCTTTTATTCCCTTATTAAAAACAACCGTTTATAGAGGGGAAGAATGAAATCATACATTTACAGGGTTTGTTAAAGGCACTGAACACGTTTGGAAGTCGTCAAAAAACCAGTGTTCTCACTTGGTGTATCCCAACATATGCATAAAATAACAAGCCTGTGAAAATTTGGGCTCAATTGGTCATCGAAGTTGCAAGAAAATGATGAATTGTACAAATTTGTGTGCTTTCAGATAGGAATAAAAACTTCTTGCAAGAAGTTTTTATTGTTTTGAGAAATTACCTCTTTCTCAAAAACTACGTTACTTCAGAGGGAGTCGTTTCCTACAATGTTTTATACTATCAACAGCTATCCGTTGATTGTTACCAAGTAAGTTTTGATGCTAATATTTGTTTGAGTCAATACCAAACGTGTACGGTACCTTTAAGGACATGCAAAGAAAAGGTCAGTTATGAAGTTTCTCCATGTGTCGAGTGAGAATCAAGTATTGAAAAGGAAACGTTTGAGGCGTCATATACACTTCTTACCAAGTAAGTTTGTATTGCCATTAATTTTAAGAGTATTGACCAAACGTATACTTTCCCTTTAATGTCTAATAATAGGAAATATAGCACTCAATGCAATGAACATTCTGGCAATTGTGGAATGGGAAACCCTTCAAAAAAGCTCTGCCAGCAGATTTGTAGCAGCAACTGCCCAAATAACTGCTGGAAAATGTCACGAGGTAAGTTTACATGTAGCTTTGTCTGAGGCTATTTACGCACCAAGCAAGCCCGCTTCAATATTGACCACACTACACTCGCCACCACCATTCCTTGCCAAGCACGAGGGCGTCACGTTAAAAAAATACGCTAGCGTATCACACTTTACCATGTTCACGTCAATGAGTCCGTGCAGTCGACCGTACGCGAGCTGGATTGGGCAAAAATTGATGACGTCATCTGGCAACAACACAAACTTTTCGCATTCACGTTAACGTTCGTTTCTTACGTAACGCGCATCTAAACCCTTTAAAGCAGCAGAAATAACACATGCACAAACAACATATGATACAAAACATTGTGGTCGAAGCTGGATTTGAAATCAAACTTTGTACGACTGCTCCATACACGTTTACAGCCCTCCGTAAATACATGTATCAATTTTTTGCTATCAATGTGAGGACTTTCCTTTGTCCCTCTAAGTTAACACTCTCCATAGGCGAAGCGCACAAAAAAATGTGAGGACATAAAAATACAAAGGATTCCAAAGTGAGGACAGCATTATCCCTTTTGTGTTCCTTTGTTCTGCTGTCCCCACTCTGATGGCAATACCATTACAGTATACCGGATGATGCAATACGATACACAGACTGGACTAAAACAGCGGACTGGCAAGGATCTGTGGAGCGGCAGCGCGTTGGTCCGTTGTAGATGTGAGTTGGTTTGTCGTAGTTGTGAGTTGGTCTGTCGTGGTTGTGAGTTGGTCTGTCGTAGTTGTGAGTTGGTCTACCGTATAGTTGTGAGTTGGTCCGTCGTAGTTGTGAATTGGTCTGTCGTAGTTTGAGTTGGTCTGTCGTAGTTGTAAGTTGGTCCATCGTAGTTGTAAGTTGGTCCGTCATGAGTTGTGAATTGGTCTGTCATAATTGTGAGTTGTTCTGTCGTAGGTGAGTTGGTCTGTCGTAGTTGTGAGTTGGTTTGTCGTGGTTGTGAGTTGGTCCGTCGTAGTTGTGAATTGGTCTGTTGTAGTTTGAGTTGGTCTGCCGTAGTTGTGAGTTGGTCTGTCGTAGTTGTGATTTGGTCCGTCTTAGTTTTGAGTTGGTCTGTCGTAGTTGTGAGTTGGTCTGTCGTAGTTGTGAGTTGGTCTGTCGTAGTTGTGAGTTGGTCTGTCGTAGTTGTGAGTTGGTCTGTCGTAGTTGTAAGTTGGTCTGTCGTAGTTTGAGTTGGTCTGTCGTAGTTGTGAGTTGATCTGTCGTAGTTGTGATTTGGTCCGTCGTAGTTTTGAGTTGGTCTGTCGTAGTTGTGAGTTGGTCTGTCGTAGTTGTGAGTTGGTCTGTCGTAGTTGTGAGTTGGTCTGTCGTAGTTGTGAGTTGGTCTGTCGTAGTTGTGAGTTGGTCTGTCGTAGTTGTGATTTGGTCCGTTGTAGTTTTGAGTTGGTCTGTCGTAGTTGTGAGTTGGTCTGTCGTAGTTGTGAGTTGGTCTGTCGTAGTTGTGAGTTTGTCCGTCGTAGATGTGAGTTGGTCCATCATATGTTGTGAGTTGGTCCGTCTTGAGTTGTGAGTTGGTCCGTTGGAGATTTGAGTTGGTCCGTCGGAGTTGTGAGCTGGTCCGTCGCAGTTGTGAGTTGCCCCTGACGTAGTCGTGCGTTTGTCCGTCGTATAGATGTGAGTTGGTCCATCGTATGTTGTGAGTTGGTCCGTCTTGAGTTGGATTTGGTCCGTAATAGTTGTGAGTTGGTCCGTCATGAGTTGTGAGTTGGTCCGTCGTAGATATGAGTTGGTCGATTGTAGTATGATTCGTTGATAAAAATTGTATTGACAAATTTCTGACAACAAAATTGGTTAAGTAATTTTTAGGGGAAAATGCGCCAACACAGTTAATGTGTGAAAGTGTAATGCTGTCTTACAGTGTTAACTACATTGCCTATCAGTCTTGGGCTTTCTCGTATAAGGAAACCTTTCTCCATGTAAAGAAGAAATGCGAAAATATATTCAATAGTATTTCTTAGACTATGGCATTACCAAAATCTCGTGTTTGGTGTCCCCTCGGGGCCACCTTACTTCTCGGTCTCATCTCATTAACCTCAACTTTCAGAACATAGTTTATATATATACTGACAACTAACTAATGTACGCGAATCTCAAGTCCAAACTATAGGAACTAATTATATGGTCACGGTAACAATTGCACAGCAAGTATGATGCGTTTGATTGTTTCTGTCTCTTATCTCTTGTAGATACAGCTCCGAGCTGCAACAAAAATCAGAATAGGGTATGTGGTTATGAAGATGCCACCGTTTGTCAGTACAGGAACGGAAGAGGAACGTGCATTTACCGCAATTATCCATCTCTAACATTCTGTGTCTGTCAAGAACAAGAGATATCGGATACAGCGTAAGAATGTGGGCAATGACCCAATTTCATAAAGCTATTTACCGTCAAAGGGTATGCAAAACTACGGAAGTATATTTAGGACATGTAAAAAAACCACCAAAAACTATTCCGCCTGGACGGATTTAGTAATTCGCCCGGGCGGATTACTTATTTGCCCGGGCGGATTACCTCAGACAGCAGCCTGGCAGCAAGAGAGCAACACAGTAATCAGCCCGGGCGAATTAGTAATCCGCCTGGGATCAATAGTAATCCGCCAGGGCGAACTAGTCCCCCCTTTTTTTACCATGTCCTAAATACACTTCCGTACTTCCGTACACAACATTGGTAAGATTAAAAATATAAGAACCTGCAGATTTGCACTTAACTTATATGGTATAAAGATGGTCACGGTGATGGTGAACTATTTTTGCCTGAAAAGCTATAAGCCTATTTGAGATATGGTGGACACTATAGGAATGCACTGTTTGGTTTGGATGTATACAAACAAATTTACCTAAACCTAATAGTGTCATAGTATTGTCTCAAATTTGCTTATAGTTTTTAAAAAATGAGTAAAACTAAATATTTTTGATCGCAAAACAAGTTTTTGACCAAAACTCGATGCTTGAAAACAGTGAAAACGTAATGAGGGTGTCTTCACTATTTGTTCGTGACTGCGATGACCAATTGAGCTCATATGTTCACAGGTTTGTTATTTCATGTAATAAATTGGATCACGTACGGACACTGGCCTTTGACAATGTTGTCCATGTGCTATAAGCAATAAATAATCCTGATGATTTGATATTGTATATCAGAGCGTTAACAATGGGTCTGTATATAAATGGCTGCGTTACGGCAAAATGGGCAGTCTCCATTTTGATTAAATCGATGTTCGTTTTGATTATCATATGTTATCGTTGATCGTCTTTGAAAGCAAAAAAATCCTAGATGTAACCAGATGTTTTTTTGGTTTTATTGTTAAGGTGTAGGCAAATAGACCTTGATCCCACACCACAAGTCACAACTATTGTTCTTGGGTCTCTGTTTGCTCTTCTACTCCTCTTCGTGATCATCGGTGCCGTGATATTCTGTCTCCGCAGACAGGGAAGACTACAGTCCATCATGAATCGAGCCGCGTAAGTTTCTTTCATCTCTTCTTCCACATAACCGTTCGCAAACAATAGACAGTTGGGTCAATAAAGGTGATTTGGAATCGGTAGAGGGGAGTCCAGGGAAGGTGTGGGAAAATATCAATTTGTTAAAACAAGAACTGTTGAGACAAGAAATTACGCTCAACTCTAAGCAAGGGGACAGCAACTTGTGATTCGCAAAAAAAAGAACAATAATAAGGACAGCATTTCAAATAAAACTATGACACTTTGACTTTTATACTGAACAGGTGATATGACAACCAAACCCCAAATTAGAATATTTAGGGGGTTGTAAATAGAAGAAGGGTTTGGGGGGGGGTTTCCCCACACCTGCCATCCTTGCTGGTTACGCCACTGGTTACAATATAGAGCTTCATTTGATAGTGGTAGATTATTTTGCAAACAGGAAGAAGTGACCAGGAAAATGGACACGGAAAATGGACCAACGAGCGTGCTGGTACGTCAGCCCATGCCATCGACATTGGCAGGCGATGGAGTGCTGCGATCGCTCTAGAGTGTGGCGTAGTTAGAGAGGGCGCTCCAACAAATTGTTTTTGGAAAGACTGAAGACATAACACCTTTAAGTTACTAAAAGTGTGTTTTTTAAAATTTGTTTTTATAGTAAACCTGCTGAATCGTCAAGTGTCCAGTTGGAAGTAAGGAGTAAGTAATGTTGGTAAAATTCACAACGAATTTGCTTTATTTGTATGTTTTGTTCAAAGTACTCCTTGTTTAGGTCTATTTTCAAAGAAAAGACTACTCATCAAACTGTTGACGCTGTCGATTAAGGTCACTATCAATAAATGGTATTAATTTTCAAGTCATTATTTCGCATTATAACAGAAGCATCGAGAGCAAATCTGCCAGACCTACCGGTACCCGGCAGTAGCATGGAGTATTCGTACTCATATGACCACCGACCAGCGAAGCCTGGTGCTAAGGAAGATTCAGATCATGATGACCACACCTACTACTCTGTAGGCGAGGGAGGTTACAGAGAGGGGAACCACCGTTGTGTCTTAGACGGGCAAAGACCAGCTACCAAGGAACTTGACACAGCTACGGACAATGCCAAAGACCATCCATACTTTGTGCTCAACAGGACTGACTCGTGTACAGCAGTTCAGTCAAAAGAGGTAAGCGATGAAGATTACACTCCATTGGTACCAACTGGAAATCCGAAGTCTCGAAGTGAAACATTTGGAAACGAGGTTGAGTCATCCACTTCGGCCAATGAAAACGATGCGACGCCCCCAATTGACTCACCGACCGAGGATCTCTCCAATGAAGACACCAGCTCATACTTCCCACTTATCCTATCTGCAGAACCAAAGTCCCAGCATATGGAGCAATCTGGATACGAAGATGCAAAGATTCTCACTTCAGAAAGTCATGATTCAACCTCGCCGACAGAGGCACAGTCCATAAGTTGTGAAGATAGCACTTACACCCCATTGGTCCGAACCGCGGAGCCCAAATCTCAAAAGGAACACTCCGGATACGAGGCTGCAATAATCTCGAACCCTGGTATGGTTGCTGACGGTGATGACACGTCCCCCTAAGACCACTTGGACAGAAAGGAAGAGAATGAATCGAAGGAGGGCGCTCTTTCAACCAAGGATGTCGACGACTACCAACAGTGTGTTTCCGTTTCCGTGGAACCCATTTTGTTATACAAAAAACTGAAGCAAAACCTGAAACATTGATATACTGTAGTTTGGTTCTAAAAACTTGTATAGACAAACAAGATTGTTACTTTGGTACAAGTTCCCGCCTTTGCAGAGTACGACATGACCATTAGGTAGTGTTCCCTGACTCCATAATGTACAAATTAAAATACAAGAATGGCTGCCAAATGATGACGCTAGAGTTACCTTCACCAGACAAATCCATAGGACCTAACCTTGCATGATGCCATCGTGGACTTATTGAGTGTAGGTTTTTAATTAAAAAGTCGCTACTCCGCCAATTAATTTTTTTTTTATCTAAAAAATTCCTTGTTCCACAACTACACCTAGCCAAATAGCATGCCAGTTGTCTTGCCTAATGAATAACTTTTGCGTAATCAGTTAAAAAACACCACTACAATGTACAGTTTGTTATCAAAATAGAAACACTTTAAAGGAAGCCTACCGCGTTCCGCTGTGTACAAAGTCAACAACTGAAACACACACAGACCTCGTGTTTCCAAAGCTCATTGTAAATAATACTTTAGATTATTGGTCCATGGTGTAGTATTTTGAGAATGGGGGAGACTCTTGGGGACACTAGGTGGCAGCAGACCAGGTAAATCCAATGTTCCTGGAAGTGTGCACCGGGCATGCTCCAAACAAATAATTTAAGCAGGCCCCACCTGAAAGTCTAACTTCAACTAGCATCCCACAGTTTCCCATAAAATAATGATTTTGTAGTTTTGTAAGTATGACGTCATTGCTGCAGCTGGAACATATTTTGATTAGGCTATAAACCAAAGTTTATATCATTAAAGGGACACATTGCCTTCGGATTTGGCACTTTGGGCTGTAAAAGCGTTTGTAATAAAATTAATATGGTTGGAAAGATGTTTTTAAAGTATAATATAATGATTCAAACAAATAACTCTTGAAATTGTGTAATATTTTCCTTTTATTTCTTGAACTATAACACGGTCCGCCATGTTGTAGAACCAAATAGTGGACTCCGCAAAATTACGGACTGTGTTAGTTCACGAAGTAATAGGAAAACCATACAATTTCGAGAGGTATCTAGGTGGATCATTATATTCTACTTTTAAAGCATCTTTCCAACCATATTAATGTCAAAACAGAAGCTTTTTATAGCCCAAAGCGACCAATCAAAAGGAAATGTGTCCCTTTAATACGCATGTATCTTTCTTTTTCATTTTGCGACTATATGTAAACTTGCAAAGTTTTTTTATTACAATTTATGTAACGTGCTGTATGAATTATGTAGATAGTTTTTAATCAATTTGATCGGACAATCTTATAGTGATTTAATTCAATAATGTTAGTGAAAACTCCAGACAAAAATGTGAATTTTCGCGCCATTTTATTAAACCGTGTGCCTTCATTGCCAGGAAGTAGTTTTGGAACGAGGCTGCTATCCATAACACAGATGAAAGAACCTTCTTACGATTGTCATTAGCTTCTGTAACAGGGAAGCCTTCTCAGTTAAAAAAACAAAATACGACAACTGTTTTCCTTATGGTACCTGTATAAAAAAGGTACAACATACATTAAGAAAATACTAAAACTTTTTTGTATATAAATTAGAAAGAAAACAATGGCTTATGCAGGGTAAAACGGCACGTCATGGTAAACATGACCGAAGCTTAAAGCTACACAAAAATGCAATATAAGTTGTAGGTTTAACTTTAAAACAATGGAAACAAAAGGTGTACAATTTAAATAGCAAATAAATAATGTTCGGGATTTTATTATACCAAGCCATTAATTTGTGAATGTTTTCGATCTCATGAGGTGGTGGTGGTGGTGGTGGTGGTGGTGGGGGGTCCAGCCCCTGCCTGTCGCTCTGGTTACGACAGTGTCTATAGAGGAAGCCTAAAGTGTAGGTCCCGAACAAGAAATACTGTCACCAAAAAAATATAACGAACTTTAAAACAAACCCGAACCCATCCCCCACAAACAAAAACCTAATAAAATAAAATAATATTATTCACTGTTGCATATTGTTTCGATTGCCTCAATCGAATTAAGCACCAAATGAACGTGCACTACACCCCCCCCCCCCGATAAAACTATAACCACTTTGAATAAATTCACTGAAAAGTGAACGCATAATTTTGATGAGTTTTCACTCGTGGATTGTATACATGGTTTGTTTATTAACTAGACGGTGGAAATTACAAATTCTTCCACACATCACTGATGTACATTGACTTATACTACCACTTTAACATTTCCTTTTTTCAATGTAACTAGCTTGATCTCAATTCCAAAGGAAAAACAAACAATACCAGGGAATAATATCATCTGACGTAAATCTACTCTTTGTAGTACCACAAAACACCTAGCCAAACAAGAAGCGGATATACTGAGCGTTACTGGAGTAGTGACTTCGGTGTCAATGAACAAATTAATAGCACGAGTTCACTTCCTGCTATTCTTTATACACGGAGTACATTGTACAATGTGGGAGCATTGTGGCAGAAAATAATCACGAGGTGAATACTGCATGAGGGGAAGAAGAGTGAAATGGAAACAAAACACGAACGAAATACATTCAATATATTTTGTTTTGTAACCACACATGGCCCTAGATCTTGGTCATTTGAATATTTTGTTCCCAACAATAAACACAAAACAGACAAGCTCGTCCACCCAACACTCTGAAAAACCCCCAAAACACCACCTTCTAAACAACTTTGGGCGACTCCATGTATATATAGACACAAACCTTGACATATTTGAATATTTCCTTTGTCTTAACCACATCGCACACACTGATCAGCTTATACGCCATGATATCCTAAGCTGCACAATGCTACATATCCTCTATAGAGGGTGTGTCAATCAATAGAGGTTGGTGTTTTCGTCAGGGGGGGGGGGGGGCAGGAAAAAACTCTACGGGCATCCTTTATGTAGAAAGTCGGTATGTTAAATGTCAACTATAGATGGCTGAACAAAGCTTGGATGCATGATGTGCTGACCACGTAGGCTTTACCAAAGGTACAATGCCAACACACAAAAAGAAAAACAGAAGAAAAAAAAGGTCCCTTGCGATGGAGCCCCTTAAGGGACATTAAAACAATATTATATAACAAAAAATAATCATTATAGACCTTTCTATTGCAATGTCACAGCCCGAGTTTTTGCCAATCAAGGTTGGAAAACTATGGGAAGCCATAAATGCAAAGCAAAAACATATAGCTAGCAGTTTGTAACGATGTTACATTATTTCAAAAATAGTGTTGAATTTATCAACAATAGAAAGATTTAAAGGGAAAATAGTCTACTCCCCTGTGCTTATCAATACAAGAACCAGTAGTTGTGGTCGCAGAGAACACGACAGAGAGTATTACTATTGAGCCCTTTTCGAAATCACGGTTTCTGCTTCGCCTCTGGATTAGGCTACGTCCACCTGTTTCAAGTCCAATACGGAAAGCGCACGTTTTCAATACAACCGACGGAGCCTGTAAGCCGGAGCTGTTGCCAAAGCCGCGGTTTCGAAAAGGCCTTGTATATTCATTCAAATCCTGCTCCATGTACTTTTCTAATCCGCGACCTCTAGCGCTTCTGCACTTGAACTATTTATACACTTTACCGTTCATACAAAAATTAGCTTATATCACCCAGTTGTCATTTTTTTCCCCAGAAATAATTCCTGAAAATAGTTATATAGCTTTCCAAATTGAAACAAAACGTAATTTCAAACCTCCGTTCACACACGCCCTCACGCGGTCAAAAATACTGCGAATTAAATGAAGGGCAGCAGCGCTGGGAAACACACATTGTATGATGCGCCTTTCGCGTTGGAGTAGCAACCGGCCCAAGAAGCAAAACGTGCACCTCGAAACGAACCACTAAACATTCGTCGATTTACTGAGTGAGTCGGGCTAATGTTATTCTGGCTGCAATGCACAGTACACAGGGAACTATGAGAATTCACTGCGCTTTTGAAAAGACCTTGAAAGTGAGTTGGCAAAATACAGAATGCAGAATTTAAACATCCGCAGAATAATATTACCAACAACCTGCAGTGTGGTTTTACATTGAAGTTTTATAACGAGCCTTACTGAGCAAAAGTATTTGAATGGACAGTTACCACCAAACTGTGACACAGCCATCTTGTTTGACTAATATTCCAGTCAGAAGTGAAGCTTCCAGGGCAAAATGGACAGAATCCATTTTGTGTATTGGAAACTATTGTTGATGATTAAGTTGGTTTGAGGAATTTGGACGTGTACTTCAGATAATACAATGTTTGTATTTGTATACCCTTGAGATGTGAGCCATCGCAGTTTATAGGTCTCCCCATAAGGATTTCTACAATGGAAGACACAACACCACCAACCACTGTAGCACAACACACTTCAATACAAGGCACTACGGCACTAGCCACTACAGCACAGGCCACAACAGCACAATACACAACATCAATAACAATACAGCACAATACACTACGTCTCTAGACGCTTCAGCACAAGCCACTACAGAACAAGACCCCAAACCACAAGGAACCACAGCACACGTCTATTCAACAAGACGACAATGAAATCAACATGGCAGCTATTGTTCTTGGGTCTCTGTTTGCTCTGCTACTCCTCTTGGTGATCATCGGTGCCGTAATAATCTGTCTCCGCAGACAGGGAAGACTACCATCCGTCATGAAGCAAATAGCGTTAGCTCTCATGAAAAATTCGTTTATCATCATATACAAACCTAAGTAGTTTACAAAACAAGAAAAAAAGAAAAAAAGAAAAACAAGAAGAGATCATTACGAAAGCAGTTAGTGCCGTCGCTTTTTTATTTGGAGAGAACTTATTGTTATGGTATAAAGGGTTTGACAAGAAACAAGTCCGGTCCCCTGTTTCTATCATTACAAGAATCATTGCACACCGGATACGACACACTATCTGAGCTAGTGTAATGATTTGACAGTACAGCTAGCACTATCGCACCACATCCATGAACACTTTAAACTCAAATAGTAGTAGGAACAATGGGGGTTCTGGACCACCTTGCTTGGGGGTATATACAAATAGAGCACATGGGGTTTGCTCCCAGCTTTATTGATAGGGCTCGCCCCGCTCTCTTAGCGGGCTGCTGGTTCTAGACCACTTTTGGGTTGGGATATATATACAAATAGAGCACATGGGGTTCTACTAAATTTTCGTATACGAAAATTAGGTTTTAATAGGGCTCGCCCCGCTCTCTTGGCGGGCACGACCCACAGCCAGCGACTTTCAACCTTAACGCTTCAACTTTCGTCTACGAAAGTTGAACACGATGGAGTGTAGCACGGTATACACAATGAGTGAACCCAACTTTAGACGTTTACGTTTGTGAATAACTGGGTGGAGGTTCGTTAAGTTTGCTACCACGGCTGAATTTAAAACTGGCAAAGCAACCGCACTTTATTTCAGTGTCGTTGCCGCAAGCTCTTTCATTATTGAAGCTCGGGCTTCGGCCATCAGCTCGTTTTTTGCTACTTCGTTGGTTTGAGCTACGTATACTTTGCGGCTTTTTTCTGAATATCAGCTTTTATTTGTCGATATTTATTTATTTCGTTTATTACGAGCTTGAACTCTTCAGGGGAGATGTGCCCATCTTGTAGCGCTTGTGAGATCACATCTGAAACGCTGTTGAGCTTAGATAGAGCGAGAACACGAATCTCATCGTGTTTTTTAGCTTTTACAAGGAGCCGCCGAGAGACGAACTTACCGGCAATACCGGCAAGACCACAAACACCTGCAGCTGCTTCAAGTGCAATGACAATAGGCGCAGCTATAATTGTGGAGAGCAATCCTACACCAGTAGCTCCCATTCCAAGGCATGATAGAATCAACACTGTGTCAATACCATCAACGATATTGATAGATCTACGGTACTTTTTGTACAGCTTACTTCTGTCTTCTATCTCTTTTCAAGTTTGCGTTCGAGGTTGCGGATTTCAGTCAGGCGATAATTAGAGCCTGTGTTGTTGTCCTCAGGCTCAAGAACGGGATACAATCGCTCAGTTGTTTCGATGGTAGGAGCTGTTGGTATCTTAGGCATTTTCTCGAATTTCAAGCACAACAGTTATGGGTTTGCTATGGTTTTGTAGCAACAGGTTATGTTTATCTAACGCGCGAAGGTTCAATTGATGTATGTGCCCAACTTCAAGTTTTTTGTACATAGGACAAATAGGATTAATGTTTATAACACCTTTGGGTGCGGCTGGGGTTATGGCTAGTAGTGTTGAAGGAGCGCCATCAACGATGTTGGAGGTTGTAGAAAGTTGATCGAGGTGTATGTATACCCACTTGTGAATATCGAAGTTAGAGGGTCTGTCTCCTCGTATTTCCCATTAATCCAACCTTTTTCGCTGATACCCAACAGGCGGCGTATATCAGAGGGTATTTTTAAGGCTCCGCCCGTTGGAATGCTGAACATGACTAGATTTGTTGCTTTATCTATCTCGACCGATACTTGGGGCAGCTCTTTTGTGAACAGATTTTGTAGGTATTCAAAGGTATATAATCCAGCAGGGATCATAATCTTTCGAGGTTTATCATCCAAGTTAGAACGCCACAAAATTCCAGCTGAATGCCCAATATTTCGATGGCTAACCTCATAATGCAAACCTCTGAGGGCAGCATAGAGCTTGCCATCTGTATTATCGATTACAGTCTGGAGATGCGACGCTTCTTCGTTTTGAATATCGGTTAGTGTCACAAACATAACTAATCTTTTGTCTACGAAAGATTGTTAATGCAGTTATACCAAACAAAGCTTATAGCTTCAACACAGACGCATCTACTAGACAGGCTTAATCTCAAGTACTGCAGTTATAGAGATAGGATTGTCACGCATATCTTCACCATATTCATCTAACACGAGAAAGTTTAGTTTATATATGTGTCCTGTTTTAAGTTTTTTGTACATAGGGTAAGCAAGGTTAACGTTTACACTGCTTTCAGATTTGAACGGGGTTATGGTTAGCAGCGACGAGGGGGCGCCATCAATAGTATTTAAAGCCGCATCAAGTTGATTGAGGTGTATAGAAACCAGGTTAGGGGTATGGAACCTTGAGGGTCTAATTCCATCTACTCTTCCTTGGAACCAATGACCGTCAAAAAGATTAGAGAGAATGCCCAATAGTGAACACATTGCATCATCAAATTTAAAATACATAGAAAAACTCCTGACATTGATACTGACAAACCCCGTTGTTTTGTTCATTTGGAGTACTATTTGGGGTATATTTGCTTTGAAAAACTGTTGTATATCTTCAAAGGTGTACATTCCTCGAACAACTTTAATCGAGGTATAACTAAGATTATTATTACTGTCAAACTTAAGATCAACAGTAGAGTCAACATCAAGAGTGTTAGTTTTTTTAAAATGCAACTCTCTTAGGGCAACACAGAGTTTACCATTTACATTGTTAATTGCGGGTTGGAGGAGCGGCGCTTCTATATTGAATATTGGTTTGTGTAACAAACATAGCGAACTTTGCAAATAATCTTTTGAACTTATACGAGTATAACTTAAACTTTGCAAGCAAAGTTTGTGCAGTTATGTCTAACCAAGCTTATAGCTTTAACACAGATGCATCTTACCAAACAGGTGGGGTATACTCCGCAAAATCTCAACTCGTATTGCAAAATGTTACAATACAGGTTGATACGGGGGCGGCGAGCTTTGACACCGTCTTTCCGGATATATTGTCGGCGGAGCGGTATAGGCTGCCACACGTACAAAGTGATGATGTAGTGGACACGTGGAGCTCAAACCCGATGAAATTTTGGCAAAATAAGATTAACTTTGCAGTGTGGTGTGCTACCACAGGTTGCGGTGTCTCTGCAGAAGACCATCTTAGCTCTAAAGTCCCGATGGTGCGATCAGTCTACCGCTTTCACGTATACTACCAGGTGCGAAGGATTCTTGAAGGGATGCAGGTGCCACTCCCACAGGATGACACTTGGGATGCCTTTGATACCCCATACAACCAGAGGGTATATGAGCAAATTTGCGCGGAGTTTGGTGTCTCACCGCACACCGACTGGCGGCAGAGCATCGACCAAAATAGTGGTCTTGGAACGCCGTATCATTGGTGGAAAGGTTCAGTGCTCTCTATTAAAGAAGTGAGCAACGATTTGGTTGCTAGTGGGGTCTTAACCCCAGCTTCGGTGTTTCGTCGAACGACTATAGAAAAGACCGCATGAGCTTTGGTGATAGACCAGCCACGTTCAGCGTCGACTACATCGGTCAGGGGCCAGAAGGAGACCAAGCATGGACAACATTTGTTCTCGACAAGTCGGAGGGCTTTACCCAACCTGGGGTTGAAAGAATCAACGACTCTATCCGAACATACGTGTGGGCTATCCTAGGCGCACAGGCGCAGATTCGCTCGAGTATTATTGGCACCGGTGCCGCATTTGACACCCAGAAACAGTTCTTAGCGAATGTTGAGGATGCAGTCTCAAGCCCTGTAGATCTCCCGAGTGCGGTGGCACGCTACCAAGACATGCTTCGATACGCCCGCTCTAAGGTTGACTATGTATTCGGAATTGGTTTGTATATGGCTCCCAGCAACATGGAGTTGCAGATTGGAACTATTCAGGACTACAACAACGAGATTGTGATCGCGGAGCAGGGGCAAAATTTGGGCTTTAACAACGGTATAAATGCAGTTGTCGAGAATTTGTTACCTGTAAAGGATATGGAGGGGCCTCCTGCAAGGCCAGCACACCTAGCTCAAACTCCGGAAGTTAGTTTGATGGGACCGGTTTTGGCACAGCCTGATATCGACGTAGATGAAAGACAAACTTTCGTAGACGAAAGTTTAGCGCACTATGATGGGCGAACTGCACTTGTTGTTGGTGGCGTTGCTCTTGGTCTCGGTTGGCTCGCTCTACGCTAAAACTTTTGTCTACAAAAACTTTTGTCTACAAAAACTTTTGTCTACAAAAACTTTTGTCTACAAAAGTTTATTATTTATAAAGATTAAAGTTAACAGTACACCGCCGATGGCAACAATTATTGCCCATAGGTTTCCGCGAGCCAGCCAGCAGTTTTACTCAAGAGGTTGAGGAGCCACGATATAATGCCTCCGATGATGCCCGGTAGTGCGGCTGCAGCCTTTCCAGCTAATTGGGCTAGAAGGCGCCCGAGAGCTTGCAAATGTTTTTCGCCCACTCTTTTACCTCATCTTTACTTGCGGGGGGCGTGGGAGGTGTTGGCGGTGTAACCCCGCCAGCTGGCCCACCAGTCAAGGCAAGAACCAGAGTGCTGATGGCAAAGCCCAGTGCAGTGATAATGGTGGCTATGGTCACACCCTGCTCGCGGAACAGGGTCCGTAGCCGATCGGCCAGAGATTTGTTTTTATCTAGAACGCTAGATATGGTCTCACGAATTTGGCGGAACTGTGACCGAAGTTGTTGGTTGAGGACATCAACGCTGTCTCGAGCCGCTGCGAGATCATCTTCGGCTTTTGTAATTTCACGTTCGATTTGGTCCGCTCGCTCAGTTGTCCCGGGTTGCTTAAGCTCTTCGCGATAGCCCTCGATTAGCTGCTGGAGAGAAACTACTTTGCTCTCTTGCACCGCTTTAGTGGCACGCAAAGTTTTCAGGGCTTTGTCAAGCCCTAGAATCTCTCTCATAGGCAAAAGATTTTCTTCCTCAGTAGGCGGCTTAGATGACATACTAATAACTAAATCATCTAAAACATTAACTGTCTGATCTAGTACATCACCATCTGCTTGTGTTGCATTTTGTGCTTTATCAGCAACCTTTTCTAACTCGCGAAGGGTAGGTCGAGAATGACGATGCAGTGTACTGTCGTACCCAGGCAGGTTGAGAAAATCTCGAATAGCTCTGGAGCCCCCAGAGCCAAAACTTTGGGCAATAGTACCCAATCCTAAAAACTTTTTAGGGCCTTTAGTAGCGCTCATCCGAACCTTTTTATCACCTTCTACCCAGTAAAGTGTTTTACCATCTTCGCCGACCTGAAACCGTTTGTATTCTATGATCGTAGGTCGAGGGCCATTGTTTAGACCTATCTCCTCATAGAAAGCATTTACTAAACGGTCTCGCTGTTCTCGCAACTCGTCTGTACGGATGTCGTCGCGCGCTTGGTTGATGCGGTCGCCGTATTCATTAGGCGATAGCCCATCTAAGGGTGCCCCGATAGGAGGTTCAGGGGAAATAAAACTGTTTTCTTCTTCGACTTCTGGTTGTTTTTCGGGTGCATCAAAATCATTCATTTCAAAGCCACCTTCTGCCATATTGAATACAAAGGTTGGCTTTACTTATATTGAACACTCGCCAAGGTCTAATAGACAAAAGATAAAGTTTGGTTTGAATGGCATCGTCAAAGTACGGACGCAAACTGAATCCTCTTAGAAGCCTGCGGGATCCACTCGGGATCAAAGGCATACGGCAGAGCGTGGTTGTAACCAACAACCCCTCCACTATCGACCAAAATCAGCAGCTCTTGGTCCGCTTTCCCAACCTTGGCGCCCAGGATGTGATTGTTCCTGGAACAGCCCGCCTCGCATTTACCATCGCCCTCACCTCGACCGACGACAATCGAACAGTGGTTCAAAACCTTGGCCAAGCCGTTGTGAAGAAAAAGACAATCAGGATCAGTGGTAATGAGGTCATGTCTATAGATGACAGCGATGTTATCGGCTGCTACACCGACCTTTGGAAAACGTTGGGAGAGCGCCGGTCTCAGGTCTACCAGGGTATTGATGTGGCGGAAGACGCTAACATGCTTAAACTGAGGGTGGGCGCCGGAGATGGTGATAGTTCTACGGCGCAAGACAAGGCTGTTGCAGATGCATACAGCAACAGATTTAGCATTCCACTAGACTTTGAACTGTTGGAGAGCCACATGCCGTTCTTCCAGTCAGGCCTTGGTGACCGATTGGAGTACGAGCTTACCTTTAATGACTACAGCCGCGTTATAATGGCAACAGGTGATACAGATGCTAGCTACGTCATCGACAACATCTCTCTCGAGTTTGAAATTATGAGCGAGCCAAACTTAGCCCGAATGATTCGCAACCAGTATACTGCGCGAGTTGCCATCTTGTATGACCGCATTTTGCGCCACCGAAAGGTCACCCTCAACAAGAGTGATACGCTGTGGAACGTCAATCTTAATATTCCAGCCCGAAGCTTTAAGGGAATACTCATGCTCTTCGAGGATGCTGGAGCGGCGACCGCGTTTAACCGAAATACAGAATCGTTCTATAACCCCAAGATCGAAAAAGTTGAGGTCATAGTCGAGGGAAGCCAAACCAGTTGTATGCCCAGGGTATGCGCGGGTACCAACAGTGGGATGAAGTTCGAAAGTACTTCGCTAGCAGCCCTTCAACCAAGCGCCACCCCACGTCTGCAATGGTCACCAAAGACTTAGCATTAGCTGATGTAACGGTAGGAGAGTATTTGACAACAAAGTACGGCCTATGGCTGGACTTGAGAAGCAACGATGATGACTCACTGCACGGCAGCGGCAGGCGCATAGAAAATGCAAGTGAGGGTCACAGTCCAGATCACCAAAAAGGCAGAAACGGCGGGCACATTGAACATGTATTTGTATGTTATCATGGATGCTCAGCTCAACATCGAAAATGGTCGATATATCAGTGCGCTCTACTAAACCAAACTTATCTTTTGCAGGCAAAAGATTGTTTTCGTCAACGAAAGTTCAAAGTAAAACTTTCGTACACGAAAGTTTAGACAAAAGTAAAAACTTATACGAGGATAAGTTTTTACCCCACTCGGCCATCATCTGTGGCCAGACTGGCTGTGGGAAAACAGTCTTTATCTTAAACCTTCTCGAAGATCACTACTGCGGCGAATTTTCGCACATCGTTATACTCTGCCCCACAATTCGTTGGAACAAAACGTACCACGAGCGATCCTGGGTGTGGACAGACCCAGAGGTCTATATCGTCGACCCTGGCGATCAGCTTCAAAAGTGGTTGCGAGCTTTTTACTCGATTTTGCTGGCGAGCCGACATTGTACATCATCGACGACTGCTCAGCTAGTAAAGCTCTGACCAAAAGAAAGACATGCTGTCTGAGCTTGCGTTCTCGGGGCGCCACGCCTCTCAATCTGTGTGGGTTTTGACGCAAAAGTATAACTCGGTTCTTAAAGATCTCCGCGAGCAGACTAAGTGGATAGGGCTCTTCCACTGCAAGGACAGGGACTCTTTTGAAGATTGCCTGCGAGAAAACGACGTTGTCCCGACGAGAGAGGAGCGAGATGCGCTTAGACAGCAGCTATCTAAAGCTAAACACGCTAAGCTTATACTAAAGACTGCTCAGCCGGTTGCTTATCAGTTGTTAACATAGCTTAATAGCTTGCTAAACTAAAGTTCTATGTGGGAGCAAACACAGCTAGCCATACAAACTATACATCTGGCAGTAGTTCTTGTGATGTTTGTCAAGTATGTTAGACTCATGCGCATAAACTTATACAGAGTATAAGTTTGATCTCAAAAGTAATCTTTTGCTCACAGAAGATTATGGATTGTGATGATTTGATCAACCAATTGTTGCAAGAGGTTCCCGATGAAAGCACCGATACCACCGTCTCGACGCTAAACAAAACTTTTGTAGACAAAAGTTTGAGCTGCACCTCGTCTACAAAAGATTTGCCAGCAAAAGATTACAAAAGTTTGGATCGTTTGCAAACACAAAAACGGACCCGGCTGGCGGCAATTGTGGCTGGCGGCACAGCCCCAAAATACATAGGAACCCGACTAACCCTTGCACAACTTGATGTGATGAGTGATGACGAGATTTCTAAGCACTATAGCCGCTATGAGGCACGACTAGGGGCCTCAATGACAAAAACTCTCTGGGCGTCTGCGCTGCAGATGTATGCACTAGCGGCTAGCACATTTCTACCAATTCCACCCGAAAATAAGCCTCAGCTCGTCATAGACCTCGAGGAGGACCCCTTTGTCGGACATGCGCTGACGACAGCCTGCTGCGAGCTGTATTATCGCTATGGTATGTACTTAGCCCCGCTTACAGCAGCGATGACAACTGCTAAGCACTGTCAATTTAAAGACAAAACTTATACGAGTATAAGTAAAACTTTCGTACACGAAAGTTTAGATGACAGAAAACTTGGAAACGACATCGACAGAAGCAGCACAAGCTCTGGAGATGACAGCAGCGCAAGACCTAGAGACGACATCGACGCAGTTAAAAGTCAAGAGAGTGACTAAACTTTTGCCAGCAAAAGTTTTAACTAATAAAGATCCACAAAAAGTTGAGGCTGGCCGCAAAGGTGCAGCAGCTAGAAAAGCAAAACAAGAAGCGCTGAAAGAGCAGCTGCGAAAGGCCAAACAGAGTCTCAAGTCTGAAGATAATCTTAATCCTTCATCTACAAAAGACCGTGAACATAAAAGTGAAATCTCATTGCAATCAGAAACTAATCTTTTGCCTGCAAAAGATTATCTTTTGCAGGCAAAAGATTGTTTGCTCCTTGCAGGGGCTGTTATAGCTGTTGGAGCTGTGGTATATGCTAAGTTTTCGTATACGCCTGCAAAACAATTACCAAATGTATCTCAAAATCAAAGACAAACATATTAGACAAACAAACTAATCCTCATTATATGCAATAATAATCTCCTACTTGCATAACAAAAATGACTACCCCAGAACTGATGGTAAACAGCTTGCTAATTTGGTGTACCACTCCGCCGTAGTAAGTGGACTTGCTGTGGGATACGCTACTCTTGGTAAAAAAATCATAAAGGTGTTACGCCAAAGTTAGACTTTGCGCCGTATGATGTTGGCATGGTCATACTAGATGTTGGCCTAGCTATGGCCACTAAAGACATGCTTATCAAGCAGGATACTCCCTGCAGACATATTAAAGTAAAGATGTATAAGTTTTCTCTTTTGAATACAAAAGATTATACAAATATAAGTTAAACTAATCTTTTGTCTACAAAAAACTTTTGTCTACAAAAGTTTAAGTTTGATGGCTTCTATTGTAATGCTTGTTGGCGGAGCGGTCGTGAACGCACTTGCGTTCTCTGGGTCAAATTTTCTGTTCTCGATGATGCGTGATCCAGGTGCCGATGAAGAGCGAAAACGACATGACAAGGCTGTAGAACAACTTCAAGCTGCGCAGTCTGAATGGTCACGCAAGAGGGCCGAACGCCTAGACTGGATTAATGAAGAGCTTCGCCGCCAAGGACATGCCGTGCACACTTTCCGCAATGTTGATGAAGCTATTCGCCAGTACAATCTTATAAACTTTTCTACAGAAAAGTTTGGCAGTGATTCAATGGCCCCCACGCTAGAAGAACCAAAACCCAAACTCTCAGATTTCTACTTGCCGTCCCCAGAGCAACGTGATCGCGAAATTGCTTTCGTTATCATGGGGCTTGGAGTTACTTCCTTCGCAGCCTATAAACTTTCGTAGACGAAAGTTTGGATTGATAAGTAAACTAATCTTTTGCCTGCAAAGATTATCTTTTTGAAAACTTTTCTGTAGAAAAGTTTGATTAGATTTAGTTTAGTTATTTTTGCAATCACAAACTAATCTTTGCAGGCAAAAGATTTTTTTCTACAGATAATCTTTTGATTGTAAAAAAACTTTTCTTCAGAAAAGTTTAGTTAGACTTTGCAGGCGTAAACTTATATGGATACTAAACTGTCTGCATTGTACTACAGCCCCCAAGGATACTGGAAGGGACTTGCGGCCATACAAAAACTAGCCGAGGCTGCAAAAGTCACTCAAGATGTGAGTAAAGATTGGCTCAAGAGACAAGCTATATGGCAGATATATCTCCCAGCCCCTCGCCATGTGCCTCGCCCAAAATTTGATATTTCAGTGCCTAATGAAGTCCACCAAGCTGACCTACTGTTTCTTCCACACGATCGCCTGCCCAGGGCCGAAAAATTTACAAATACGCCCTGACTGTGGTTGATGTTGCCAGCCGCTACAAAGAAGCTGAACCACTGACTTCAAAGGAATCCACCGAGGTGGCTACTGCTTTGTCCCGCATTTACAAGCGGGGACCTTTAAAGTGGCCGAAGGTGCTGCAGGTTGACCCTGGGCGTGAGTTTATGGGCTCCGTATCCCAAACTCTGGAGAAACATGGTGTCAAAGTCCGACGGGGTGAAAAAGATTTGCATCGAGCGCAGGGCATCGTGGAAAGATTCAACCGAACTCTAGCAGAAAAGCTCTTTGGGCATCAGTATGCGGTAGAGCTGCGTCTCCCAGATGATGAGAGGTCAACTGAGTGGGTAGCACGACTTCCCGCCGTTGTCTTAGCTCTGAACACAGAGGTTACCAGATTGACGGAAAAAAGCCCTCAGAAGCCATCAAGGCAAAATCGGTAAAACAAAAGCCCTCTACCATTGCAGACCGCCCTGTTGGTCTCAACGAGCAAAAGCTCCCCTCGGGCGTGGGCGTTCGGTACCTCTACCAGCCAGGTGAGCTAGAAGGTGGGCGTCGTCGCGCAACTGACCCAGTATGGTCCCTCCGGGTGCACCGGCTTGGGCGTTCAGTCACTAAACCCGGAGAGCCTGTTCTTTATTATCTTATGAAAGATCGTGGGGTACCAGCTCGTGGGTTTGTACGAGAAGAGCTACTTGTGGTGCCTCCCAACACCCAGGTGCCACCTGTTAAACTTTTGCTCAAACAATCTCGTTGATAAACTAAACTAATCTTTGCAAGCAAAGATAATCTTTGCAGGCAAAAGATTAGTTTTTATGCAGGCAAAAGATAATCTTTGCAGGCAAAGATTAGGCATAATATCTTTGTGCCCATAGGCTAGTGTGGTGACACCGTCTTCAGCTATCCACCTCTTTGTGTCCAAGGGGAGAGTGATACCTTGTTCAGACGCTGACCGTAAATTCTATGTCTCTCAGAACGCAGCACATCCATCCCGTGGCGGAAGGTCTTTTTTTGTGATAGAGCCTCTTTATACTGCTCATGTCAAATTTGTTTCTTCACAACAGACTTTTTCACACCTTTGGCTTTTTTGATGTTATTCCCGCCAGCCTCGAAGATAGAGTACATCTTAGGCCGCAGCCCCACATACTCGGCGATGGGGCGCCCGGCGCACTCGTCCTTCATCTTTCCCAATACCTTCTTGTTTACCGTGTTGTGGAGGTAGTGCTCTTTGGGGTAGTCAGATGTGTCGTAGAGGTTCTGGTCTTCAGCTATGTCTTTGTACACATCCTCGGTTTGGATATCAAGGAGGAGAGAGTCTGTGTCTGTGTAAAGGAGCTGACACCGATCACCATACCGAGCCTTTATCTGATTATAGTAGAAGTCGTACATAAGGTGCTTCGAAAGGTCGAGTATGCTCATACCACGTAGGCGGGCCGGTTGAGTACCAGGCGGCTCTTATGAACCTGGATCGCCGCGAGGTTGTCATCAAAGATGTTTGCCCGAGCAAAGGCCGGGCTGGCAATAAGTCTCCTTAGCCTATCTTCTTCATCACTGCGCACCAGCTTAACGTCGACCCGCTTGCGTAGGTTCTCCATCGTTTTTTCAAATACACTATTGTTCATGAGTTTGTAGAGGTTCTTTTCGAAGTCGCTGGTTGCCTCCTTCCGGTGCTCCGTGTTCATCCGGATGTAGGGTTCCATCCAAGGGCTCTGCTCAAAGCGAAGAGCCCGGTGGATCTTCTTCAAGCGCATGCCGAGAGAGAGTACAGCTGTAGGTTGCGATAGTGTAGCACATATCGTTCTTTATCACGGAGATTGGGTACCAGCTTTTCAACCTCTGTTGAACCTAATCTTTTGCCTGAAAACTTTTCTGTAGAAATAATCTTTTGCTTGCAAAAGATTAGGTTGTGCTGATACTCGGACATCCACTCTCTCTGAACGACCATGCGCTCTGGCGCTAACGGATAGGCGTTGTGTGCGTCGTGGAGCTCTACAGGGTACTCTAAGTCTACCTCCAAGATGTAGCCCTCTGGGCTGTCTGCCGGATGCTCCGTTAAAACTTTTGTAGACAACAGCTCCTCCACCCACTCAAAGCCGCCTGTAGGCAGCGACTGGCTCATTGCCCACCCATATAGGTTGTTAGCATCCAGGTAAGAAATGTACCTGTTCGGCTCGGAGGGGTTAAAGCCCTTAACCAAAGGGTTGTTAGCTCTCGCAAAGCGCTTAGATACCATGGAGATACCACCTCGCATCCCCTTCTCGATGAAAAGGTGCTGGTCATAGTCTGTGAGCAGTTTGAGTTCTACACCCGTCTTTTTGAGCAACGCGTCCCAAGAGAGGCCAGGACTGGTGTAGTAATGTGCGGGGTCCAAGCCGTACTGCCGCATGCAGGTCTTCCGGAAAGTCTCGAAGACATCTGCCAAAAGGAGCACATCTGTGCGGTTGTAGAGGTCGTGGTAGTCTCCCATGGTGTGGCATCTAAAGGTCTCCCACACCTTTTGTGCATGAACGTAGTCGGCCTCGCTAATGTACTCGTCTTTCAGCTTGCTGTAGAAGGCTTCCTTCGGAGGAGACCTGGCTCTGCAAACCTTTCCCAAGAGTCCATGTACTCGTACGGGTAGACGCCCTTGCGCAACAAAAGATTGCGCCTTTCTTTACATGGCTCGTACTGGCCCGTTATTTGGAAAGCCTCGGGCAGGTTGGCTGCTACTAACTCGTCAAGAGAGGACGGCAAGAACTGGACGCTGTCGATAAATCGGAGCTGACCGAGGGAGAAGCTAATGTATTTCTCGGTGTTGTTCGGGATGCAAGAAATCTTACCCTCTACCTTGGAAATAGCCTGCATCAGGAGGTGAGAATCGTAGCCCCGCAAATTGTGGAAGACCACAGGTATGGTTGTGGTTTTAGGGCTCAGGCGCAGCTTCAAGTTGCAAGCGTTGTGTGCAGCACCTCTGAATTTTCCAGTGATATGACAGTGGTCGCGGACAGTATCTCCCTCAAGTGGCTTCTCACACACGTGGCAGGTGGTGGCTGCCTTAAAGGCTCGCCGGTCATTGGCGGTCATCTTCATTGCTTTAGGGTTGGCTAGCACCTCCTTGATCTTTCGCTCCTCATACTGGATCGCTTTTAAGAAGTGCTCCGCCGCGTCGTGTCCACGGTATTCTACAGGTGTTTTTGTCCGTCCATCGCAGCGAACGACTACATAGCAATAGCCACAAGTCTCGTGGTGCTGCGTCTTCCGATTGTTGCTCTTCGTGGGGTCCAGCTCGGGCCCTCTACCTTGTAGTTAGAGCCTCAAAGTCGGCGTAGATGATGAAAGGGGCGGGAAACTGCTTGTGGTGGTTTTGAAAGGTCAGCTTATTTTTCCCTCTTCTGGCATCTCTACCCTCACCGCCGTCTGACCGATCCCACAACATTCAGGCTTGTGAGCTTCTAGGAGGTCTTCTCTCGAGTACCCATGGAGACATCTCTCACAAAAGTGCGTACGCTCCCGGTGCTTGTTTTCTTGGTAGAGAAGACGGTTTAGGTTTTGACCCAGGTGTAGTGAAACTTGCCTGCCTTCTCGATCAGCAAGAGGTTAATCCTGGGCATGTCCATGGGCTTTTGCTTAGCCCGTGAACGATAACACCCTTATCCCAGCCAAATATGTTGATAGCTAGGTTGTTTTGTTTTTCAACCTTCAGGATCTGAGAGTAGGGAGTAGGAGCCTCGATCCCCGTGAAGTCTAGGCCATCATCAGTGGGATATTGGGAAGGCCTATCCGTGTGGGCTCTGGCGGGAAGAGAGCAGACCGTAAGGACCATCTCAGGCAGTGATCATCATTGTTCTTCACGTTGATGACCGCCTTCTTGCTTTTCACCGCTGCGGGTAGTGGAATGTATGAGCCGCCTCTCAAGGGCTGGTACCGAGCAATGTCAAGCCACAGCATCTCTACGTGGTCAACCGTCCACCCCGAGCCTCTTTGAGTAAATTTTTCAAGCGTCTCCTGGATGCGGGGAAAGGCCCTGTCTAGTGCATCATTAATATCGTTAGCCTGCAAAACAGACTCTTGTTTGTGGCGGAGCACGGGATCAGTGTATTCTTCACTCTCATCAGGGTTGTCTTTCCGAAGTTGAAGCTTGAGAGCCAGCTGAAACTTAATACCGTTAAAAGCTTTAAGCTCTTCCTCAAGTTTTTGGTAAATCTGAGAGCGCACGTCGTCCAGAAAGGCTCTGGGGTCTGCGCTAAGGAGATGCCCTTTGGGCACAACCATCTGCCAACCCCGCAGATATTTCCCGATCACCCGTGGGGTCTGCCTAAAGACTAGCTCATCCGTCTCTTTATATTCAAACTGCTCTAGAATCTCATTTTGGTAGTCTTGTACCGTTCTAAACGTTTTTGAAGTACTCGTCATTTATAGTATAAGCTACGACGTATTTCTCTAATAGAGAGTCATTAACACACAAAACCCAACAGTAGAGGGCATGAGGTTTGCTGGTGATAGCATAACCTACAACACACATATCTCTAATTGAAGTGTTCATTTTACAAACAAAACTTAGGGAATTTCCCATGCATATTGCGCAATAAATTGGGGGTTCCCCTAATGATAAAAAACCATTTAGACATAAATGCATACCTGAGATATTCAATCTGCGAAATGAAAGGACACAATGTTTGTGCTTGGGTTAAAGTTGGTGAAGTTGATCTCTGTAATAGGAGCTGCTGCGGTAAATATTGTAAGTACCACTTAGTAAAGATTCGTAAAGGCAGAAAGATTTCAATACCCTGTAAATCTTGTGGTACTGGGGTTCAGAGTGAAATACAGCTATGTCGAAATTGTGGCCGAGATAAAATAAGACATAGGTAAGACAACAGTTTTCGTTGGTGTTGTCACAGCTCTTAGCTCGTGTTCAACTTTTGTAGACGAAAGTTATATCACGGCCTTTGTTCTGCGCTGTGCCGGGCAAATCTTTTTGTGCCTCCACAAGGAGAAGCTGCAGCTCAGCTCCCCACCACAATCCACACATATGTATTGCCGGGGTTCTTGTAAGCAAGGTGTCTTACGGTTCTCCAGGTGTCTCTTCAGGTTGTAGTACCTCTTAAAAAATCGGTGGCACTTATCACACTCCATCGTGTATACACGTGCGGTATATATGTCTAATTGTATATACCAAATGAGGCGTGAAGGTTGGGAGTTGCTGGCTGTGGGTCGTGCCCGCCAAGAGAGCGGGGCGAGCCCTATTAAAACCTAATTTTCGTATACGAAAATTTAGTAGAACCCCATGTGCTCTATTTGTATATATACCCCAACCCAAAAGTGGTCTAGAACCAGCAGCCCGCTAAGAGAGCGGGGCGAGCCCTATCAATAAAGCTGGGAGCAAACCCCATGTGCTCTATTTGTATATACCCCCAAGCAAGGTGGTCCAGAACCCCCATTGTTCCTACTACTCAAATACACAATAATTTATAACAAGTAATTCATACCAGTTGTCTCAATTTTGTTTATTTTTTATAAAGTCCTGATAAAAATTAGTTGTCAACATTTCTACATGACACAATATTTTTCAAACATCTTTAATGTTTTTTCTTTTTTATCTTCTTCTTCCATGACAAATTGTCATGCTGAGCTGGTTTTACCCAGTATAAATCAAATATAAATGAAAATGTGTTGTTAACACTGTCACTTTACTCCAGACATGGCACGTTTATATCCAATCAATGTGTACAGGAGAATTCCAAAGTACTTTGAATGTTTTTAAAGTTTGTTTTCTATCAACAAGAAATTACCCTTAAATTTCCTGAACTGCGCGGTTGTAGTAAGGGTTAGTTGATCGTACTTAGTTGTATGAATATAACATATCAAACAATCTTTTACGTTAATTTGATAAATCCTTTAAAACAAACTTTTGTTTTAATTTCTATAATGTGTGAACAAAGTAAGCTAACCCCTTATCTTATTTTAAAAATATGCTCTTCAGGTATACGTTTAAAGTTTCATACAAAATGTTATTGATAGACCTAAAGGTAGATTGGTAAATTCTCCAAAAAATAAAGACCGTAAACACGTACTTTGTGATAAGCACAGCAGCTGTTGATGGTATAAACTACTTTCAGAAAGCATTCCCTTCGAAGTATTAAGGCTTGGATAATTTGTCACCCAAATTCATTTGAATCTGAGAAACGATTTAGGCATGAAACGTTTCTTAGGGTTGGTGTCCGTTCGCGAATGCTGCGGCCATTGAGTTTGGTACCCGCTGTCACCTCGCTAAACGTAAATGGATTCGCCCTTCTCGTAAAAATACCTTGACCTTTTTTTGCTCTCCGCAAGTAGACACTGTATTCAGCTGAAACTTTCACACGTGACTTTGATAGTATCTTGCTATATAATATTGTACCTATAAATCAGCATTACATGTACAAAAAACAATTTATGAACCTACCTTTAAACACTTTCGTGAATATATTAATTTGCCAACATTATGTACAAAGGCATTAAATTAGTAATTGTCTTTTTTTTTGTTAATACTAAAAACTATTTATCATAATTGCATTTTTCGTAAAAAACCACGTGCGACAAGCGGGAGTTTATGAAATTTGTTGCATGATTGGTCGGTGAACAACTAATATAGATGGAAATGAACCAAAGACCATAATATGTACTTTTGTGTACTACCCCCTTTAACATGTTCCTTTTCCCATGTAACTAGCCTGATCTCACTTCCAAAAGAAAGAAAAAAACATACCTGGGAATAGTATCTGACGTAAATCTTTCTACTCTTTGTCGTACCACAAAACACCTAGCCAAACATGACGCGGATATACTGAGCAATACTGAACTCGGGACTTCGGTGGCGATGAATAAAATAATAACACAGTGAACTTCCTGCTATGCTATGTGCAGTTAGTATGACGTAGACTTAGTACATAACACTTTGTAAACTGGATATGCACCTGGTTAGTTGCTCTTTGAAGACAACATTTACTGTACAATAAATAGTTGTTTTCAGTGTTAGGTTTCACCAATTTCCAAACCAAGTCATTACGAGGGGTTATGACCATGGCGTGGACGGCACTAACTGGACTCGGACCGAGGACAGTCGCACTAAGTTTGATCGTGGTGATGTTTTATGCTCATGAGCGACTTGGTCTTTGTACAGCACAGGAGCTGATGCTTCCACAGCCATTGCGTGTGTATATTGAAGACATGAGGGTCCATTTCTGTATTAACGAAGGGTAAGACCGTAGTAGGCCAAATGTAATCTTTGTATGTTTACTCTAAAGAAATGCTGCATTTCTGATTATGACATCGATTCATTCAGAGACTTTTGTACTTTATAGAACTAAAAGGAAGTGGTTGCATTTGACAGTTTCTGAAGGGTTTTCCTACAGGAAAATCAACTCGAAATTACTCAGCAGACATCTTGATGAATATGAAGGTTCTTATTAATCAGAAACACCGAGGTGGCATCATATTATTCACACTCTTCCACTATAAGTTATTTGCAACGAGTGGTACACGTGACCGGTGGCTTCAAAGAAAAACGGAAATGTAAAATTTATTTGTGATGTATACTCATTTTCCAATAGATAGAGTCCTCGTGTGAGACGGGAAAAAATTACTAGTCTCTAACCTCACGTAAAAATGGTTTAAATTGCCATTGTATTTGACAACCTTGAGGGAAAAAATTTGTCAGCATCCAAAACATCCGATAATTCTGAGGAAAATGGGTCTGTATATTTTTGTGCGGGGATGTTTTGGTTCATTCCTGACTTTCAATGATATTCAATCAAAATGGCCATGAATTTGCAGGCCCATTAGTTGTTGAAATCCAATATCGGCAAATTTCAAATTTTGCTCCGAAAAGGCAGTAATGAACCAAACTATCCCCGTACAAAAATGTACAAACCAATTTTGAACTTGGAGGATATCGAATGAAATGGCATTTTGTACACCATTTTCACGTGGGGTTAGAGATTTGTAATTTTTCGCCACTCACATGAGGACTCCATCTATTGGAAAATGAGTACATCACACATTTGATTTGCTGACGAGGTCATCAAAGTCCGTTTGAATCACTTCTACCTGACATCGCACGTTTAAACATGGCCATGTGATCTCCCCTCGACCAATCAGAAGGGCAGCGGCGTAACTGGGGGAAAATTACAGGGGGGCACAAGGGGGTGCACCATTTTTTCTAGGGGGGCACTTCTGGCCAAGTTTCCGGTTGCCTTTTTCTTTAACACAAGCCGATGCCCGTAATCGGGGGGAGGGTCGGACGCCCCCCCCTTAAAAAATGAAAAATTATAAAGAAATTATTTAAAAAATAGAATAAAAAAGTCTGCAAATAATAATTAATTTAAAGAGTTTGCACCGTAATTGTGACTTATTATCGTTAAATTATGACGTTTATAACATAAAATAATATACAAAGATGTAAATAGAGGACGCAATTGGTGGCATACGCCGTCTGAGCATTAAATAATATGCAGAAAAAATATTGATACAAAGCTGTAATTGAGTTGTTTTCAGATATAATAACCAATGTCATAGCGCAAAAAATGGTGCATCAAATGGCTTGAATTGGGCATTCTTTTTTACAAAATTTCGAACTTCTGAGGGGGGCACATCCTCCTCCAACTCCCCTGCATCTCTACGTGACGGGCGGCGCTGACGCGCCGATGTACATTTTCTTTCATATTCGCCTCCCAACAAATAATCCTGGTTACGGCCCCGAACAAGCCCCTTTTTTCATCGCCTTTTTTTTATTTTGCTTACTATTATTTCATAAGATAATCTGGCGTGAGTGTAAATTTTTTTTTTTTATGCATGTAAATGGATTTTGTTTTTTAAAAACATCGAAATTATCGATGTGCCCCCCGTGCCCCCCCCCTTAGTTACCGCACTGCAGAAGGGATAAACTGTCCCAGGTATTTATGAATTACATTATTTTATTGTCCAGACATTTATAGGCCTACCTCTTTCGAAATAGTATTAGCGAAGTCATCATAAACTCACGAGTACATGAGCCTGTGTGGTAATTGTAACCGAATGTTACAAATTATTCAAATTAATGTATATTTAGATTTTCAGCGTGCTACAACTCCGGCAATTGTGGAAACCACCCAAACACTTTGTGTGAGGAAATTTGCGAAACCAGTTGCCCATTTAAGTGCTGGAACACGATTGCAGGTAGGTTTACGTGTTGCACCGATACAAAGTTTATAGAGCGTCGAAGGCCCAAGAGTGGAACTCGGGCTGAGATGTGAAATTTACACTAGACACCATTTCAGCAAGCAACTCTCTTTATACAAATGCATACAATGAACAATGCTATCAATTAATAACAAAACATTTGCATGCTGAAATGGCGCCCGTAGTGCCCCTCCCTTCGTATTTTCTAAAGTTCTCTAGAAATTTGTATGAAACTTTCTAGAAATCACTAAAAACTTTAACATCGTTTAACCCAAGGTCAAACAAGCGGTTGCCATGATAACAATGTTATATGACTCTTGCAAATTATTGGGGAATTTCAGAAAACTTGATGGTGATCGGATGCAGCAAGTTACAACAAGTTACGGCCATAAATAATGGTTGGGTCACATTGTGACATTCCCTCCCCTGTATAAGTAAAAAACCCACAAAAACAACAGCAGCAGCAGCAGCAGCAGCAGCAACAACAACACCCCTAAAAAACAAAAAAATCGGCCATGATATGGCTATATGATTAAAAAAAAAAAAAAAATCTTCCCCAATAACTTGAAATAGATTACCTTTAAAATAATCATAAGTAACTTTCATAACTTATGGGTTGTTTGTATAAGGTTAACAATGGTCTACGTGAAAATAGAACAATTGAACCTGGAGCTTCCCATAAAATGTCATAAACAGACTTAAAGCTTTGTATAAACTATCAAACAATACACATATTCATGCTATATCGCATAAATATTAATATTGCTAAAACATTATATTTTTTCAAATATTAGTTGTGGTTAAAATATCTTGAATGTTCTCACTAACTTAACAAATAAGTGCAATATGTTTTGTTTGGTGTCCCCTGGGGGCCACCATACTTTAATTTCAGAATAACTTTGATACTAAAACAGTATGCATTTAGAAAATATAACAGTTATCTGCAATATAAATTCATGTAAACCTCATATTCAAACTATAAGAATCTAATTTTGTGGCAACATATTTTGCTAAATGTGTTTTTGTTTTCTCTTTTCAAATTGAATAATGTGTGTTATTCCTTGTAGATATTATCCCCTTCTGCGACGGAAATCAGAATCGGCTTTGTGGCTACATCGACGCCGTCGTTTGTCAGGACGACCAAGGCGTGTGCGTGCACCATTCTGATCCACCGTCAACATTCTGCGTCTGTAGCAACGACATGATATCTTATACCGGGTAAAACTTCGCTCTCAACATCAACATGATTCTGGTTCAGGTGGAAAATTGTTTGGTGGAGTCATGTTGTTTTTACGTTGGCAGCGTTGGGTGGGGTGACTTAACAGTATTTTGCTTATTGAGTGGTTCGAACGGGCAATAAAAGGGCAGCATAGAAAGGAAACGAAATGTTGTTATTTGTACTGTTTGACAGTGTTGTAAAACTCGTACGGTACTTGTACTCGAAACAGGTTGATTTTTAACTGCATTTTTTTTAACTTTTGGTTATTTTTCCAATTTTCAGCTTAAAATTTTAATTATAGTCCAAAAATTGCTATCGAAACAGGATTATAAAGCAACAAATTTTTCTTTTTATACCATTCTCTCCTCCAAATTGTGAAAAACTTGCTTAAGATTTTACCAAACAATCTAGTTTTTCTAGGCTAACAATTCAAAAATTGAAAAATTCTAGTCATTTGTTAGCAATATATCGCACATTTTGTCATGTTTGAGGTTCAAGGGATACAACAATCTATCCCCTCCTCTTTTTCGCTTGGTTTGAGCAGAAAAGGATAAACAAATTTATCCCTTCCACTTTTCAGCTAGGTTTGAAAAACAAGGGAAACAAAATTCTATCCCCTTCTCTTTTCGGCCTGGGTTTGAGCAACAAGGATTAGAAAATTCTACCCCCTACTCTTGTTGGCTGATGGGTTTAAGCAGCAAAGGTTACAGCAATCTATCCCTTCCTCTGTTCGGCTGGGCTTATTGGAACAAGGGATGCACAAATCTATCCCCTAATACTTGAATTATTACAACTCGAACCACAAATAAAGTCTTTTTTTTGGTCAGCTTTCTTAATAATGAAGTATACATTGTACATATGAAAAGTATTGTACAAAATGTGGCAAATCTTTTTGCTAACAAAAAGGTATAAATCAAAAGACTTTTACAAATATTTTTAAAAGTGTACCTGATTGTAACTTTGTTCACTCAGCAATATTTTATGAAGAAAATCAGCATGATTTTGACATTTTGAAAACAACTTCAAGAAAAGTTGCTATATATTACAGACAAGAAGAGAAAAATGAAAAATTGTAGTTAAAAATGAACCTGTTTCGAGTACTATCCTCAAGCACAATTTTTATTGTACGAGTCTCGTACTCGTATTTGTACTCGGCTAGCAAAATACTCATACTCAGAGTCCATAATTGATACTTGACAGAAAAATAATCTGTCCTCGAAGTCATGTACTCGATATTCGACTGAAAATGTACACGATGGACTCGATTTTATAAAGTACTCGTGGTCAGTTCAAGGAATAGAGGAATGAAACACTGGAAAATGTAAAATTTAAAGTGTCTATGACATATTTAGGTCTATGCCTAAAAGATAGGCCTAATTATCACAACAAGCACACATCAACATGAACTTAGTTAGTAAAAAATATTGAATGTCTTTGGTACTCGGCTGCTGGACTCGGCACACGGATATCAGAATACTCGATACTCGGAACTATAGTACCCCCCCCTCGATGGCCAAATCACTCGTACTTGAGTACTACTCGGCCACCCTACGGCCACCCTAGTACTCGACTAAACAATACCTAACACTGCTGTTTGACTATTGGAGTTAAATCAGTTTGGAACACGACATGTGAATCTTTAAGTTAAACGAAATGTTAACTATTCTTCAATTTGACTTAGTCATTGATTCTGATAAGCAAATGTTTTCTTTGCTAAGCATGATTTAAGTAAACAGTGGTTCTCTATTAAACATAAATTGCACGGTATCAACAGTGTACGTGATAAAACATTCAGACATAACGAAACTGTGGGAATTCCCTGCGCTATAATAATAATAAAAATATTAATAATGATAAGACCAAAATAAATTACCAATTGGCAGTAATGGGAAAAGTCGCGGAATATTCGCCAAAAAACCAGCACCGGGTTGGTACGAAAGAATAATGAAAAAGTCAACAATATACGTGTTGATTCGCTCTTCAAACTTGCAAAACAAACCAGCATAACTATAAATGAAGTTTCATACCGAGCATCAATAAGCAAGAATGTTCAGTAGACAGTTACTGCCATGCTGCACCTCAGCCATCTAGGGAGTGACTAACATTTTAGTCAGTCAGTATAACCAAACAGAAACCTCAAAGGCAAAGACGGCACTGACTCCATTAAGACGATTAAAAATCGGTATGAGGAATTTAGACGTGTGTACTTCAGTTAACACAATGTTTGTTTTTGTGTACCACTAAGATGTGAGCCATCGGTACCCACAGACCCCCCTAGTAGGATACCTATAGAGGGAGACACACCGGGAACAACAACACACGTCACCACTACTGATCAACTGATCAACTATGGAATCAACGTGGCAGCTATTGTTCTTGGGTCTCTGTTTGCTCTTCTACTCCTCTTGGTGATCATCGGTGCCGTGATATTCTGTCTTCGAAGACAGGAAAGACTAGCGTCCTCCATGAAGCAAACAGCGTAAGTTTCTTTCACATTGTCTCCCCCCCCCAATAACAGACACTTATAGGTAACTGAAAGTGGTCTGGAATTGGTAGAGTCTGCTGAAAGATTCAGCCGAGAAAACTCATCATGCTCGACTGCAAGGTTGATTTATCTTGTAATTTACACAAGAAAACCCCCAAAAAACTAAAAACACACAAATCCCTAACAAAAGTTTAAAAGAAATGATACAAAAGTGATATTATACTGTTGAATTTTATTCTAAACACTATGAAATGAAAATATGAATGAAATAGAAGGCAGTCACAGTCTCCCGGTCCCATTCAATGTCGGGCTCTCATTGCGCGGTCTGTGGGTGCTGATTATTGTTCCGCCAATACTTAAACTAACATGCAGCAATGCAAGAAAATTGTTAACTGTTCCGTTACTTAAAGGCAGTGGACACTATTGGTAATTACTCAAAATATTTATTAGCATAAAACCTAACTTGGTAACAAGTATTGGGGAGAGGTTGATAGTATAAAACATTGTGAGAAACGGCTCCCTCTGAAGTGGAGTAGTTTTCGAGAAAGAAGTAATTTTCCACGAATTTGATTTCGAGACCTCAAAATTAGATGAGGTCTCGAAATCAACTTGCATCTGAAAGCACAGAACTCCGTGTGACAAGGTTGTTTTTTTCTTTCATTGTTATCTCGCAACCTCGATGACCAATTGAGCTCAAGTTTTCACAGGCTTGTTATTTTATGCATATGTTGAGATACACCAAGTGAGAAGACTGGTCTTTGACAATTACCAATAGTGTCCACTGTCTTTAATGATAAAATGGAATAGTAGGCCTATAAGCAGAAAAGCAAGAACAAACTATTGGAGTCTTAGGATATGACAAACCCGATCTAAAACGACAAGGACTAACAAAAGTGAACCTAGCCAATGTGACTCGAATGCCTATTAATCCAATCGTGAAATGGGAAAGGATAATAACAACAATGGGCGGGGACGATGGTTGATGCATTTTGACCGTACTTGTAGTTTTGAAGCAGGTGCATAGACCTGTTGAGGGCGCTCTACCGAATTTGTCTCAACAAAAGTGTGACGACATAGCTCCCAAGTTCTAAAATGTTTGTTTATTTTGCTTTAAAAAGGAATCCTGCTGAACTGTCAAGTGTTCCGTTGGAAGCAATGAGTAAGTATGCGCGATCTAACACACACACACATACACCACACACACATCCACACTTTGTATGTAGCGTTAAAACACCCCACACACATAACAATTTATTCAAATTTTAATTTCATAAAAAGATTAACTTTAGTCAGTCGTGGTAAAGTGCACTGGTTGTGTCATAAAATAAACAATCACCAAAACTTGTTGTGCTGTCAGTATCAATACCTATAAAATAAAACACTTTGTCATTATTTCTCATTGTTTGAAATAGATGCCACAGAGTCAAGGCTGCCTGCACCACCGGTACCCGGCAGTAGCATGGAGAATTCGTACGCATATGACCACCGACCAGCGAAGCCTGGTGTAAAGGAAGTTTCAGATCAGGATGACCACACCTACTACTCTGTAGGAGAGGGTGGTTCCAGGCAGGGGAACCCCCGCTATGTCTCAGGCGGGCAAAGAAAGACACCAGCTACCAAGGAACCTGACACAGCTACGGACAATGCCAAAGACCATCCATACTTTGTGCTCAACAGGAACGACGAGGATGATGGAGCGAGAAATGAAAATGGAGGAGGACACGCGGATATGGTCGGGTTGACTGGCTCAACTACAGGGGTCAAGTCTATTGAGGCCAACGATGAAGATTACACTCCATTGGTACCCAGTGGAATTCCAAAGTCACGAAGTGAACAACCTGGGAAAGAGGTTGTTGTGTCACCCACTTTGGCCAATGAAAGCGAAGTGACGTCCCCGGTCGAGTTACCAACCGAGGGTCTCTCCAATGGAGACGACGGTACCTACTTCCCACTGATCCAAGCTGCTGCCCCAAAGTCCCACGTGGACCAATCCGGATACGAAGTTGCAAAGATACCCACTTCAAAAAGTCATGATTCAACCTCGCCGACAGGGGTGCAATCCATAAGCTGTGACGATAACACCTACACCCCATTGGTCCGAACCGCAGATTCCAAATCTCAAAAGGAGCACTCCGGATACGAGGCTGCAATAATCTCGAACCCTGGTATGGTAGCTGACGGTGATGACACGTCCCCCAACGACCACTTGGACAGAAAGGAAGCGAATAAATCGAAGGAGGGCGCTCTTTCAACCGAGGATGCCGACGACTACGAACACCTGGTGAAAAACTAACAAGTATAGGCCTAGGCCTATTGTTTTTGTAGCGGTAAACTCATTTTGTTACGCAAATAAATGTATTGGGTAAAACCCCAACATTTTGACAACTTTGTTTAGTCATATTAAAATGGTAAAGGCAAACAAGTTTATCACTTTGGTCAAACTTTGACCGGTTTAAACTTCGATGGACTAATGTGAAAAAACAGAACACTTGGTTAACGTTCTGAATTATGATCGTGTACAAATTCATGTGTCTTCAGATTTTCGACATGATATTATATTAAAATACCATTAGGTATTGTTCCCTGACTCCGTGATAATATCAAGTGAAAGTCAGAAGATAAAATAAAACACACACACGTTTGTAAATCCCGTAAATTGAGGACTTCTCTTTGTTCTCCCATTGTTTGGACATAGTTGTTTTTAGCGACGTCCCCATTGGGTTTGTACACGAAAACGAAGCGAAGACGTCCTCGCTCTGTCAAACACCCGGATCCCTTTTGTTAGTCCACGCACACCCATATACACACATGTATGTGTAAGGTGTGAACCGAGGACTTCTCTTTTTTCTCCCATTGTTTGGACATAGTTTTTTTCAGCGACGTCCCCATTGGTTTTGTACACGAAATCAAAGCGAGGACGTCCTCGGTACACCTTTTCCCCGGATCCCTTTTGTTAAAGTCCTCGGTTTGAAGCGTAGACATGCCCAAACTAACATTCCCAAACATGTACATTTTTTTCAAAGTTTCTTTTGTGGTTCATGTGACGTGTTCATTTTGCTATGTATTTTGTACAGTCTCATTTCGGAGTTTACTTAGACGACTTTTTTGGTTTACTCATAAATGTAAAAGTAATACAGATTAAAACATGAAACTTTGCACTATTATAATACTAAGTAATCCTATATCGCCTATGTTAAATGAATTCAATAATCATTTTGTAGTTTTGTAGATAAAATATGTCGTCAATGATGATGAGCCGGAATAATTTTGGTTATAAATCAAAATTTATATTAACACGTATGCATGTTTTTCCATTTAGAGTAAACTTGTAAATGTATACAATTATTGTTAAACATAACATGTTTATTATAATTATCATGTATTTTTGTAGACTATTTTTTCACGCGAGGTGATTGTACAATTTGTGTAATGAATTAAAGGGACACATTGACTTGCATTGGGCGATTCGGGCGTCTGAAAGCTTTCGTTATGAAGTCAAATGGTTGGAAAGATGTTTTGAAATTAGAGTATAAAGATCCACACAAATGTCTAACAAATGTGTGGTTTTCCTTTTACCTCGTGAACTAGCAAGGTCCGCTTTTTTGTGAAGTCAAAAATTTGGTTTCGGGCGCCTATGAATCATTGGTTTGAGATCTAAGGAAAACATCTATGAAGAAACAAATTAATATTTTATGAGTTAAGATGACTACTTTTCAAATGAAAATTGGGTATATATAGTTGCGTGTTTAATCTAACTTGTAGGCCTATATAGTAAATTCGCACACTGGCAAATTAAATAAGTGGGCTGAGTTAATTACTAAACTAATTAAATTGGGGCGACTACAAATCGTGGTTCGGGAGATAAGGAACACATCTATAAATTAAAACAATTACAATTTCACGATTTTACGGAGAAAACCTTTCAATTCAAAATGAGGTTATAAAGTTGACTAAGTTTTTTTAAATTTTGGTGCCAACACACTTTTGTTTGCCAGCAGCAAATTTAGTGCTCACTTCTGCCTGGTTCCTTAGCATTGTATAAAGTTCAAGTTAGTTTCCTTTTTGTGTTTTTCCAACTTTTCGATATTGAAACTTGTTGTCATTTAAATGTTGTGGTTGAAATTGCCTGTTGTGTTTTGCTTTACAACTATTACATGTCATTTAGAATTGTGCATGCTTGTCTATTGACCTTTGGATCTCTAACATTTATGATTATGCAGTGGCTTTTATTGAAGTTTTTATCCTGACTTGTCAAAGTCTTGTTCATGAAGAAAGTTGTAATGTATGTATATTTATCTTTTCATTATGAATGGGAATGTGATGCCTGGATCGCTTCTAAATTTGCCTGGATTATGGGTTCTTAATTTTAGTGTAAACAGGTTCACATTTAACTACACATTTTCACATTTCACCGTTTTTTGGAAATATATAGCATTTTTTCTTGAAGTTGTCTCTTAAATGTTAAAATCATGCTATTTTTCTTCATAAAATATTGCTAGAGGAACAAAGTCAGAACCTGGTGCACTTAACAAAATATTTTTAACAGTCTTTTGATTGATTTATTTTTGTTTGCAAAACAATGTGCCAAATTGCGTACTCATAACTAATGTTGCATCATAACATCACAGAAAAATACGCACACCTTTATATTTACAATTATGTACTTCACTAATGGGAAAGCTGACAAAATAAAAGTTTAATTGTAGCTCGAGTTGTTATAATTTAGGTCAGGGGATAGATTTTTCTATCCCTTGTTCCTCAAACCCAGCCGAAAAGATGAGGGGATAGAATTTTCTATCCCTTGTTTCTCAAATCCAGTAGAAAAGAGGAGGGGATAGAATTTTCTATCCCTTGTTCCTTAAACCTAGCCGAAAAGTGGAAGGGATAGATTTTTGTATCCTTTGCTGCTGAAACCAAGCGAAAAAAGAGGAAGGGATAGATTTTTGTATCCCTTGGACCTCAAACATGAAAAAATGTGCGTTATATTGCTAACAAATAACTGGAATTTTTTCAATATTTTAAATGTTAGCTTAGAAAAATTTGATTGATTTGTAAAATCTGGAGCATGTTTTTCACAGTTTGGAGGAAAATAAGGTAACAGAACAATTTGATGCTTTAAAATCCTGTTTTGGTTGCAATTATCGGACTATAATGAAAATTTTAAGCATTCAATTTTAATATGAAAAAACGCATGCAGTTAAATATGAACCTGTTAAGTGTAGATATCGTTGTGGGAGAGAGTTTGAATTTGGTTGTGTTGTCCAACTCGGTTTTTGTTTTCACAGTGTGGGTGTGACTGTTTATATTCTACCATGCTTTTCTACTATAAGATGCACATTATTGTTTTAATGATTGATAGCATATTTACCTTTTTGCTTTCCGAGCAATTAAAGTGTAGGCCCTACTGTCAGTCAGTTGTAATTTATTCTTTATCTTTCCTAAATATAGCCTTGAATAGAACCAAACTGTTTTGCCCACCTGTCTAGATCCAATTGTTTATTTGAGATGTATATTAGAGTAAAATAAATGTGATGTAGATTTCATGAGATGTTTTTGCATTTTTTGGAATGATTTCAAACCAAGTTGTGTGTGAATTATTCAAAGTTTTGACATAATTTTAAATAACCCTTTTTGCTGAAGAGTGTGTGGTCTTGGTTGCTATATCAGAGACAAGCGATTCCCACCATGTGAGTACATTATGTCTGTTCAACCCTCTGGTTGACCTTAAGTATAACATTGTTGCCCTAAAAATGACAATTTTTCTGATTTTATTTTTTTAAATACAAGACAACACTCACAGCCCTGTGACATTATCCCTCGGAGCATGGCCGGAGCCATACTCCTCACAGAAATAGAGAAAAATACATCGATAAATGTGTTCTCCCTTGCTCAAAGGTAAAATTAAAAACGAGATTGAATCCAAAGGTCGCGGACCCAAACTTAACTTCTTCTTATAAATATGGTAGTTACAAAGTTGGATCAGACACTTGAACACCGAGGTCGCACTTGGACTCCCAAAAGGTTCCCCTTCTTTACGACCACGCGACCGGAGTGGCCCAACAACAAATACAAGTGCAACCTGAAAAAAAAAACCGGCATGTGATTTGTAATTAGTTACACCTTTAAAATATTTGCATCTTAAATTCAAAATTTTAAAATCCAAAAGATTTCACTACTAAAAATAGTTTTCTTGAAAGAAGAACAAAAATCTTAATTCAAGAAAAACAAATTCAAGAAAAACAAATTCGTGTCACTCCCAAGAAAATGTTTCTATTCAGATTTTTGGGAGTGACAAAATATTTGTTTTCTTGAAATAAGATGTTTTTCTTGTCTCAAGAATATATTTTTCAACAGTGTTGAAACGAAAGCTGTAGAAGCAAACCTGCCTGCTGTGAATTTGTTTATATATATAATAAGTAGGGTAGATGGCCTTAGCTTTCGATCCAGACCGGACCTTCTTCAGAGGCATAAAACAAGTACAAACAAATACATATCCATTTATAGAAAAAGAGAGGGGAAAGGGATTAAGGGAAGGATCCAGAAAGAAGCGGGAAAATTATAGCCAATCAAAGTTTCTATTTCAGAAACAATTGGTGGCTATGAACCAATAGGAGTAAAGTGGTGAGGACAAAGGATGTATAGTATGAAAGGATGGATTACTGGACCATAAAAGTGGTAAATGCATTGTTCGATAACAATGCAGGGAAACATGAAAGGGTAGGATAGGAGAGCAAGTTGCATCATGATGCAACTAACAATGGTCAATTAAAGAATGGCAAGATCAAAGGTAGGATGATATTAAAAATAGGTGTGAGGGACCTGTGGAAAAAAAGGTTACTACATGAGATATTTATAGTAAGAAATTTATAAAAAACAAATTATTGACAGAAAAAAATGTGTTGATTTACACTTTATTTACAGAATATATACAACAAATGAATTATCAGGCAGAGGAGTGAAGTGGAGGGTAATGGGAAGTTATTTAACACCAGTGTTTATGTTTAGTCCAAAGGGTTGGACTGTCTTGAGTTGGTGAATCCAGTGTGATTCTCTATGCTTGACACTATGGTTGGGGCTGTTGAAGTGGATAGAGACTGGGTACGGTTTCTTGGTCTTTATGGAAGAGACATGATTCGCAAAGCGAAGACTGAGTTTGGTCTTAGTCTCTCCCACATATTGTAGCCCACATCTCTTACATGATATGACATAGACTACATTAGGTGTGCTACATTGGGAGTCGGTCTTGATGTTGTATGAAGAGCCAGTGATATGACTCTTTATCTTAAGTGAGGGCTTGATGTACAGACACGTTCTACATTTGGAACGGGTACATTTGTGACAGCCCAGTATTTCTGTTGAGGGTTCTGTTCGGACTGTACCTGGGGGAAGTTTGGCCCTGACTAGGATGTCACCCAGGTTCTTAGGACGGCGGAATGCAACCATGGGGACCTCAGGGATTGCTGAGTGTAACCTGTTGGATGAGTGAAGGATGGTCATGTTATTATTGAGGATTGAGGAAAGTTTAGGTAGTTCGGGGTGGAAGGTGGTGACCAAGGCCACTCTATTGGTAGGAGCTTTTTTAGTTCCCGTGTTAGTCAACAGAGTATGACGAGGTACGTTGAGAGCCCTGTTGATTGCAAGTTGGACCCTGCGTTCGCTGTGGCCCCTAGATACAAGGTGTTTCCTTAGCTCTGATGAGCGCCTCTTGTACAGGGTATCTGTAGAACAGATACGTCTGATACGTAAGGCCTGACTGTAAGCAATTGCCTTCTTACAGTGACTAGGGTGGCAACTGTTGGAGAGAAGGTACTGGTGGGTGTCGGTGGGTTTACTGTAGACATCCGTGACAATGCCATTAGGGGATTTGGTTATGGTAACATCTAGAAAATTCACACTTGTGAGAGAATATTCGGTAGTGAACTTTATGGTGGGGTGAAATGAGTTTATATGGTCAATAAACTCATCCAAGCTGTCCATGCCACCACACCAGATGGAGAAAATATCATCAATAAATCTCCACCAAACTAGTGGACGGTTGGGGGCAGAGGACAGGAGTCTGTCCTCCAACTGAGACATGAATAAGTTAGCATATGAGGGTGCCATTTTGGTACCCATGGCAGTACCCTGTACCTGTAGAAAGTGCCTGTCAGAAAATGAAAAATTATTCTTCATGAGAATGTGGCTGATGAGTTCCTTAATATGTCTCACTGACGGGCGGGATTGTTTACTAGCATTGAGGGCAGAGACACATGCACTCATGCCTTCATGATGGGGTATGTTAGTATACAATGATGAAACATCAAAAGTAACCAGAATGGCAGAGTCAGGTATTTGGTGCTTGACCTCATCTAGTTTGTGGAGAAAGTCTTTGGTATCCTTGATGAAGGAAGGAATACGGCAGACTAAGGGTTTGAAAGCTATCGACAAACTCAGAAATGCGCTCTGTGGGGCTACCATTCCCAGATACAATTGGTCTACCCGGGTTATTGGGCTTGTGTATCTTGGGTAGAAGGTAGAACCTTGCTGTACGGGGGTCATGTGGGAGGAGATAGTTAAGTGTATCTTTCTCGATACCATTGGCATTATAAATTCTAACCAGGGTGTCGCTGATATCTTGGGAGAAAGATTGAGTGGGATCAGTGGCACATTCAATGTAATGATCAGTGTTGCTGAGCTGTCTGAGGCCCTCAGCAATATAGTCATGTGTGTTCATGACTACAACTGCGGACCCCTTGTCAGCCCGTTTAATCACTATGTCTGGTGATTGGCGGAGTTGTGTAAGGGCGTGTCGCTCATCTTGGGGAGGTTATTGGAAGTAGGGGTATTAGGGACCTTAAGAACCTCGGAGTTAACCGAATTGATGTATGTCTCTAGAGACACATCTCGGTTCTTAGGGGGTACCCAAGTACTCTTTTCCTTGAAGCGGTTGCGGGTAATTGGTTGGGTCTCCACAGATGACTCTTCATCCATGGAGGGCTCTACATGAAAGTATTCACGTAGGCGTAACCTACGATTGAATTGGGCCATGTCCTGTTGGAAAATAAGTTGGTTAGGTTCTCTGGGTGTGGGGCAAAACTTAAGACCCCTTGAGAGGAGTTTAACCTGTGGGTCAGTAAGGACCATGTCAGAGAGATTAACTACAGTATTAGTCTCTGGCGACCTAACAGTAGGAGGACTCCCTAAAGGTTCCCTACTTTACTTTTTTTTGTTTATATATATATATATATTTTTTTTTAACGGATTATGTTTGATCTGGGTAGCAACAGAGGGCAGTTGCCTGAATCACCGACACCAGACGGCAATGTTGACTACGCTTACGTACCTTATCTACCAACGACGAATCCAAGTTTGGAAAATCAAGCTTACGCTTCCGTACAGGGAGAAGAGGGGAGCTCCAACGATGTTATGAGCGGGCACGAATTTGAAGAAACCACCGACGCCATCAAAAATACCTACTTGGGTGGGACCCAACTGGTGAACAAAAGACAAAGAATGAAACCTCTTAATTAAACTGCTGAAAGTCAAGGCGTGTCCTCTGCGACAGGGGATGTTCCTCGACAGGATAATACGAGATTCCAATGGTTAAGCCAACTGTAGCAAACCACTGATCTCGACAATTGGGACCCGTTTTCTTCACCCATTAAAGCATGTGGGACCAAAACGTCATCTGATGCACGCGAGACTTCGTCCAATGGAGCCTAATAAAAGTACTGAAGATCCAAGGAATTTTTTTTGCTAATCACATTCAACAGAATGAACATAACAAGAAAACTCAAGGAATGCAAACGGACTGCAACAAGATAAACAAGGGAGAGTTTACCCCGGTCAACATCTGACCGACCACGTGAGGTGGTGTTACACTTGCTCAATCTTTGAAAATTCGCGCAAATATTTTTGCTAAGTGGAGCCTAATACGAAAGTCTGAAGGAGACTGAAGTCCTACAAAGACATACAAGAAACGTGTTCACTAACGCAAACGTTTATCAACGTTGGAGGCGCACATTAACTTCGAATCAAAAATTGAAACGTTACCCTGGCTCCATGGGGGTAGCAACATGTCTACCTGTGCCCTAAGTGTAACAAAATGTAAATGTTATCCAACCAGCAGAGATCAGTGCCACAGCTCCATCCCACCACTTTGGTAAGGTTACACCACGCTAAGTACTGAGAAAATCATGCGCCAAGCCTCGCGAGTAAGTTGGAAATCATACGACTGGAGGTCATTTGGAGGTCATAACAGATTGTTGTGAAATGGTCCAATGCCTTAGAGTCGTTCTCTTTTAACCTGGAGCATTTTGGATGGCCAATTTAATGTTTCTCATCCTGCAGAAACGTACGACCCTTTTCCAAGAGAAAATGAGTTTTGCCTCTAATTGTTTGGACGGCCATTCCTCAACAATTCAAAGGCTTACGTGCCAAAAATTAAAAAGATAAAAGCAATTATTTTATTTTAAATTTCCAGAGGCTGAGAGATATAAATGAATAATATTGCTGAGTATTTGGTGCACCCCAGGATAACGGATCAGGCGTCACATGGTGGCGCTCTTTACAAAAAAAAATGAAAAACGACAACTACACAGAGATTAATAGGCGGAATGTGATGAAGTTATTTTACATCTGTATAGTTCTTTATGAAGCATACTGGCAAATGCGTATATATTGGCAAACCAAGAGAATATTTACCGGCAAAATAACTTAATATTACACAAGCTGGCAAAACAAAATAGAAGATATCTTCTCTAGAATGCGGGGGTCATGGGTTCGAATCCCACCCGAGTAGTATGCCTATGGATGTTTCCGTATGTTTCTGGTAGCACTGCGTGTACAGTGCTTATCACACATCATGGCTAAGATCACACATCATGGCTAAGATCATGTGTATGGCACTGACAGACTGTGGAATTATTCTTGGGGGTTCGCCCCCATAACGCAATTGAAGTGTGTGTGAGTTCCTGTCAGCGCCCTGTGGCGTTTTTTGGCGTAGAGGAGCGACCTCGTTATACTGCTGTCAGGTTGTATTTTTCTGTAAACTAATTCTACTATATACTATCGCTGTCACACTGATCTCCAAGAAGGGTAGTTTAGTGACAATACGTATCTTAGGAACTCCAAATAAATAGACAAACTGTACGCAATTCTTCACTAGAAATTAACAAAATTCTTTAATTATAAGGGGAAGTAATATTTACAGAAATGGGCAAGTGGCTTACAAGTTAGGGTTTACGGAATTTAACACAAGGGTTCTTCTTTCAAGCCTTGGTTTAGTTTATATTTAAACAAATGCAAATTATTATATCCTTTCAGGTTTTACTATAGTCTTCTTCAAGATTCTTTCAGTGCCTCGAAAGAATGGATTAATTAAAATTACAAATCGACAAAAACGAATATCATTTCTCTATTAAATTAAAATACGGCGCAAATTCTGTTTAGAGAGAGTCACTGACATGGCGACTTCCCACTACTTCACATATATATCTCTCTTAAACTGACCGTTATTAAACATAAACAAAATAACTCATTGGTTTAGAACCCGTGTTTCTAGCGGGCTGCACTTTTTGTCACTCTGGCTCGGTCTGTTCCTCGCTTTAGCGACTCACGGCAGTTCCGTGGCTCCAGCCTCGGCTTCAGCCTCTGTACTGTAGTCAGCCAGTGAAGGACTCGGGCTCAACACTGTTGCATCAATATATACTGTCGATCATCAGCCGGGGTCAGACGGTCATCTATATTAACACAGTTAACCAAGAAACGTCAAAATATCTTGCCAATAAGCACACTAATTTAAATGCAACGCATCAACTAAAACACTTAATACACTTTGACATTATTTTGCTCTAAACTTCAGGAGTATAATTCTCCTTTGAAACTTCATGAAAACTTCTTTAAACGGAAAACTTTGTTTGCTCAAAACATCACTCTTTTGTTGAATATTAAAATTAGAAAATGGGTACTTTTCGCTTAGTTTTACATTTCCATCAATTCAATTCAACAATGTTTATCCACGTTAAGTATTGAAATCTTACTTACGATATCTCTCCTTCTTGGAGGGCTTGGTTCCAGGCTGTGTGCGCCGGTGGAAATCGGTCACTTGTGGAGTTAATTAAACACTATGCGCCGTCGACTTTTCTGTCGCACGGAGTCTCTAGTACGGTGGAGTCTGTACCGAAACCTGCGAGGGCTGGACTCACTCGCCGGGTGGTTACGGGTATTGACCCACTTTCTCTCACCCTCTCTCTCCCCACTCAGTAGCGACCCTGCTCGGTCGAAATCATGTTCGATACTACTTCACTTTCACTATTGCCCTATGCACAGAACATGCCCTCAATTGCCACACTTACATTCCAACATTCCATGTTTAGAATGTGACCACTAACAATAACCACCACTAAATATCATGACCAAATAAGGACTATTGCAAACCTCGACCCCAGAACAGTAGTTGAACCTTTACTATATACAAGTCAATCAAAACAACTTAAGACGGACTGGGCTGCTTAACCCACTTTCCGTGAACTGAAAGAACTAGGAATTTAGAGCGCTGATCCTTTCTACAAGCGGGCAACAATAACTGAACAATTTGAAGAACGCAGTAAAACAATGGAAATACTTTGACAGTCTCCCTATAATAAGGATTTCTACAGTGGAAGACGCAACACCACCAGCCACTGTTGCACAACACACTTCAGTACAAGGCACTACGGCACAGGACACTACAGCACAGGACACAGCAGCACAATACACAACAGCAATTACAATACAGCACAATACACTACATCTCTAGACGCTACAGCACAAGCCACTACAGAACAAGACCCCAAACCACAAGGAACCACAGCACACGTCACCACTACTATTCAAAAAGACGACAATGAAATCAACATGGCAGCTATTGTTCTTGGGTCTCTGTTTGCTCTTATATATTATATTATATTTATTGGTTTATTTCATAGAAACACTTAAAAGGAATGAACAGTATGACAACCGATAGGGTTGAATTGCACTAGAACATGTACAATATAAAAATTTCTTGGTGATCATCGGTGCCGTGATAATCTGTCTCCGCAGACAGGGAAGACTACCATCCGTCATGAAGCAAACAGCGTTAGCTCTCATGAAAAATTCGTTTATCATCTTATACAAAGTAGTTTACAAAACAAGAAAAAAAGAAAAGAAAAAAAAAGAGATCATTACGAAAGCAGTTTGTGCCATCGCTTTTTTATTTGGAGAGAACTTATTGTTATGGTATACATGGTTTGACGAGAAACAAGTCTGGTCCCCTGTTTCTATCATTACAAGAATCATTGCACACCGGATACGACACACTATCTGAGCTAGTGTAATGATTTGACAGTACAGCTAGCACTATCGCACCAAATCCGTGAAATCTTTAATCTTAAATGCACAATATAACAAGTAATTCATACCAGTTGTCTCGATTTTGTTTTTTAATAAAGTCCTGATAAAAATTGGTTGTCGACATTTCTACATGACACAAATCATATTTTCAAACATCTTTAATGATCTCGTGTTTTTTCTTTTTTTTCTTCTTCTTCCATGACAACTCGTCATGCTGAGCTGGTTTTACCCAGTATAAATAACATATCAATACAAATGTGTTGTTAACTGTCACTTTACTCCAGACATGGCATGTTTATATCCAATCAATGTGTACAGGAGAATTCCAAAGTACTTTGAATGTTTTTAAAGTTTGTTTTCTATCATCAAGAAATTACCCTTAAATTTCCTGAACTGCGAGGTTGTAGTAAGGGTTAGTTGATCGTACTTAATTGTAATGAATGTGATATATCAAACAATCTTTTACATTAATTTTATTAACTTGGGAGGCATTATGACGTAATAACATATCCCGACAAAATTAATGAGCACCACTATAGTTTATCACAGTCTGGGAAATCGTATCACACCCGGGGTATGAAGCTTTTCTCACATCATTATCAAGCCTAATACCCCTCAGAGGGGCTAGAGAGGTTAATCCCCTATACAAAGTGGAATGTGCTTTCTCTTTTCCCTCTCTGTCTGTTTATCAAGGCCACAATCCCAGGTGACAATCCTTTAGGGGCGGGGCCTATCCTGTACACGATCCCATGGGATTTGTACAAAACCAGTGGAGGGTGCCTGAACTGCTGAATTTGTAATGAGGTTTGCAAGATGACCCTAACCCCCTATGATATTGAGCTTCTGCAGTGTGTTTATTGAAGGTGTGATGGGGGTGACCCAAAAGACTGAATCTTTTTGAATTTCTTGGGCGGAATTATGAAAAAAGGCAAACAAATGCAAAAAGACCGAATCTTTTTGAATTTCTTGGGCAGAATTATGAAAAAAGGCAAACAAAAATGCAAAAAACCGGGTACAGACTGTAACCAGCTCTTTTCCAGACGGTTCAAAACAAACTTTAGTTTTACTCTCTATAATGCGTGAAGAAAGTAAGCTAACCCCTTATCTTATTTTTAAAATATACTTTTCAGGTACGTTTAAAGTTTCGTACAAAATGTTACTGATAAAGTAAAAGGTATGGTCATAGATTGGTAAATACTCCAAAAACTAATGACCGTAAAAACGTACTTTGTGATAAGCACAGCAGCTGTTGATGGTATAAACTTCTTTCAGAAAGCATTCCTTTCGAAGTATTAAGGCTTGGATAATTTTTCACCCAAATTCATTTGAATCTGAGAAACGATTTAGGCATGAAACGTTTCTAAGGGTTGGTGTCCGTTCGCGAATGCTGCGGCCATTGAGTTTGGTACCCGCTGTCACCTCGCTAAACGTAAATGGATTCGCCCTTCTCGTAAAAATACCTTGACCGTTTTTGCTCTCCGCAAGTATAGACACTGTATTCAGCTGAAACTTTCACATGTGACTTTAACAGTATCTTGCTAATATTGTACCTATAAATCAGCATTACATGTACAACAACCAATTTATGAACGTACCTCTAAACACTTTCGTGAATATATTCATTTGCCAATATTATGTACACAGCCATTAATAATTTTATTTTATTTTTAGTAATACTAAGATCTATCATAATTGCATTTTTCGCAAATACCACGTGCAACAAGCGGGGTTTATGAAATTTGTTGCATGATTGGTTGGTGAACCAATTGGCTGCGTGTTTATTGGTATATATATGAAAATTAACCACTTCTTCCAAAGACCATAATATGTATTTGTTTGTACTACCCCTTTAACATTATCTTTTTCCATGTAACTAGCCTGATCTCACTTCCAAAAGAAAAAAAAAACATACCTGGGAATAGCATCTGACATCAATAGAATCTTTCTACTCTTTGTCGTTTCACAAAACACCTAGCCAAGCAAGACGCGGATATACTGAGCGATACTGAACTCGAGACTTCGGTGGCGATGAACAAAATAATATCACGAGTGAACTTCCTGCTATGCTACGTGCAGTTAGTATGACGTAGACTTAGTACATAACACTTTGTAAACTGGATATGCACCTGATAAGTTGCTCTTTGAAGACAACATTCACTGTACAATAAATAGTTATTTTCAGTGTAAGGTTTCACCAATTTCCAAACCAAGTCATTACGAGGGAGTATGGCCATGGGGTGGACGGCACAAACGGGACTCGGACCGAGGACAGTCGCACTAAGTTTGAAAGTGTTCATCGTGGTGATGTTTTACGCTCATGAACGACTTGGTCTTTGTATAGCACAGCAAACGCTTCCACAGCCATTGCGTGTGTATCTTGAAGACATGAGGGAACATTTCTGTATTAACGAAGGGTAAGACCTTAGTAAGCCAAATGAAATCTTTGTAGGTTCACTCTAAAGAAAGGCTGCATTTCGGATTATGACATCGATTAATTTTGAGACTTTTGTACTGCATAGAACTAGAAGGAAGTGGTTGCATTTGACAGTTTCTGAAGGGTTTTCCTACAGAAAAATAAACTCGAAGTTACTCAGCAGATATCTTGATGAATATGAAGGTTCTTATCAATCAGAAACACCGAGGTGGCATTATAATCAAACTCTTCCACTAGTAATTTTCAACAATTGGTTTACGTGACCGGTGCCTTAAAAAAACCCGGAAATGTAAACATTTATTTTGACGTACTCATTTTCCAATAGATGGAGTCCTCGTGTAAGTGGGGAAAAATTTACAAGTCTCTAACCTCACGTAAAAATGGTTTAAATTGCCATTGTATTCGATAACCTTCCGGGGTAAAATTTGTAAGCATCCAAAACATCTGATAATTCTGAGAAAAAAATGGTTCTGTACGTTTTTGTGCGGGGATGTTTTGGTTCATTCCTACGGAGCCCCAAAAAGGGACAGGTAAAACAAAAGTTGAAAAGGTAAAAAAAAAAAATATCTTATTTCGTTCCCTCGAATTATTATTTCGTGGGAACGAAATAATACTTCGAGTGAATGAAATAATCTTTCGAGGGGACGAAGTAATTTCAACATTTTTTTTACCTTTTCAATTTTTTTTACCAGTCCCTTTAGGGGCTCCTGTACATTCATGACTTTCAATGATATTCAATTATAACGGCCATGAATTTGACATTTAGTCTGACGAAATATTCCTCCTTGAAATGTAAAAGCCTGTGTGGTGATTGTAACCGATTGGTACAAATTATTCAAATTAATGTCTATTTAGAATTCAAGGGTGCTACACTTACTCTGGCAATTGTGGAAACCAACTAAACACGTTGTGTGAGCAGATTTGCGAAACCAACTGCCCAGATATCTGCCTGAACAGGCTACCAGGTAGGTTTACATGTTGCACCGATACAAAGATTATAGAGCGTCGAAGGCCCAAGATGGGGAACTCGGGCTGACATGTGAAATATACACTAGACGCCATTTCAACAACCAACTCTTTTCAAAAAATGCATACAATGAACATTGCTATCAATTAATAACAAAACATTTGCTTGCTGAAATGGCGCCCATTGTGCCCCTCCATCCGTGTTGTCCGAAGTTCTCAAGAGACTTTTTAAGAAAATCACTAAAACCACTAAAACACCTTAAAATCGTTTAACCCAAGGTCAAACAAGCGGTCGCCATGGTAATAATTGACCACCGACAACACATTTTTTACAAATTACGGTCCAAAATAATGGTTGGGCCACATTGCGCCACCCCCTCTCCTGTATAATTAGTAAACAACAAAACTAAAAACAAAACAAACGACTAAAAACAATTTGGCCATGATAGGGCTTAGGTTTGAACAAAAATAAATACACAAATAAAAATCACCAATAACTTGAAATAATTTACCTTCAAAATAATTATTACAAGCTAACTGTAAAAACTAATGGGTTGTTTGTATATGGTCTATGTGAAAATCGCTATTGTGATATTATATAACATCGTCCCAATTTGTTAAGAAGAGGCAAGTGCTTTTCGAACAATTCAATCTGGAACATCTCCATAAAATGTCATAAATGTCTTAAAGCTTTTTATAAACTATCAAACAATACACATATTCATGCTATATCCCATAAATAATGCTATCACATTTTTAATTGTTTGGTGTCCCCTTGTGGCCACCATACTTTACATTCAGAATAAATTTTACACTAAAAGTTAAAACAGTATATACTGTTAGGAAAAAATAACAGTTATCTTCATTAGAAATGCATGTAAACCTTAAATTCAAACCATGAGGATCTAATTATGTGGCAACATATTTTGCTAAATAATGTGTTTTTATTTTCTCATTTCAATTGAAATATTATGTCTGTTATTCTTTGTAGATGCCACTGCCCTCTGCTACGGAATTTCGAATGAGCTTTGTGGCTACAGCGACGCCGTCGTTTGTCAGGACGACCAAGGGACGTGCGTGCACCGTTCTGATCCACCGTCAACATTCTGCGTCTGTAGCAACGACGTGATATCTTATACCGGGTAAAACTTCGCTCTCAACATCAACATGATTCTGGTTCGGGTGGAAAATTGTTTGGTTGAGTCATGTTGTTTTTACGTTGGCAGCGTTGGATGGGGTGACTTAACGGTATTTTGCTTATTGAGTAGTTCGAACGGGCAATAAAAGGGCAGCATAGCAAGGAAACGAAATGTTGTTATTTGTACTGTTTGACAGTGTTGTAAAACTCGTACGGTACTTGTACTCGAAACAGGTTAATTTTTAACTGCATTTTTTCACTTTTGTTTATTTTTCAAATTTACAGCTTAAAATTTTCATTAGGGCCTTTAGTCCAACTAATTGCTATCGAAACAGGATTTTAAAGCAAAATTTGTATCTTTTACCTCTCTCTACTCCAAATTGTGAAAAACATGCTTCAGATTTTACGAATCAATCTAATTTGTCTAGGCTAACAATACAAAAATTGAACAATTCTAGTTATTTGTTAGCAATATATCGCACATTTTATCATGTTTGAGGTTCAAGGGATACAAAAATCTATCCCCTCCTCTTTTTCGCTTGGTTTGAGCAGCAAAGGATAAACAAATTTATCCCTTCCACTTTTTGGCTAGGTTTGAGGAACAGGGGATACAACATTCTATCCCCTCCTCTTTTCGGCCTGGGTTTGAGCAATAAGGGATAGAAAATTCTACCCCCTACTCTTGTTGGCTGGGTTTGAGCAGCAAAGGATACAACAATCTATCCCTTCTTCTTTTCGGCTGGGCTTATTGGAACAAGGGAAATCTATCCCCTTACTTAAATTATTACCACTCGAACCACAAATAAACTCTTTTTTGGTCAGCTTTCTTAATAATGAAGTATACATTGTACATATGAAAGGTGTGCGTATTTTTCTTTGATATTATAATTTTCTTTGATATTATAGTACAAAATGTGGCAAATCTTTTTGCTAACAAAAAGGTATAAAACAAAAGACTGTTAACAATATTTTTAAAAGTGTACCTGATTCCAACTTTGTTCACTCAGCAATATTGTATGAAGAAAAACAGTATGATTTTAACATTTTAAAAACATCTTCAAGAAAAGTTGCTATATGTTAAGCACAAAAAGTGAAAAATGAAACAATATTGTAGTTAAAAATGAACCTGTTTCGAGTACTATCCTCAAGTACAATTTTTATTGTACGAGTCTCGTGTACTCGGCTAGCAAAAGACTCATACTCAGAGTCCATAATCGATACTTGACAGAAAAATAATCTGTCCTCGAAGTCATGTACTCGATACTCGACTGAAAAATGTACTCGATGGACTCGATTTTATTAAATACTCGTGGCCAATTCAAGGAATAGAGGAATGAAGCACTGGAAAAAGTACAATTGAAAGTGTCTATGACATATTTAGGTATATGCTAATAAAAGATAGGCCTAAATATCACAACAAGCACACATCGACATAATTATGAACTCAATTAGTCAAAAACTATAAATGTCTTTGGTCCCCGGCTGCTGGACTCGGCACACGGATATCAGAATACTCGATACTCGGAACTAGTACTCCCCCTCGATGGCCAAAGTGCTCATACTTGAGTACTACTCGGCCACCCTGGTACTCGGCAAAACTTGACACTTGACTAAACAGTACCTGACACTGCTGTTTGATTATTGGAGTAAAATCAGTTTGGAACACGACATGTGAATCTTTAAACGAAATGTGAATTATTCTTCAATTTGACTTGGCCATTTGATTTTGATCAGAAAATGTTTTCTGTGCTAAGCGTAATTTAAGTAAAAAGTGATTCTATATTAAACATTACCCGGTATCAACAGTACGTGATAAAACATACAGACATAAAGAAACTGTGGGAATTCGCTGCGCAATAATGATAAGACCAATACGAATAACCAAAATACTTGGCAGTAATTGGAAAAGTCGCGGAATATTTACCAAAAACCTGCACCGGGCTGGCACGAGTGAATAATGAAAAAGTCATCAATATAGGTGTTGATTCGCTCTTCAAACTAGCAAGACAAACCAGCATAGGCTAAATATCAATGATTTATGTTTTATACCGAGCATCATAAGCAAGATTGTTCAGTAGACAGTTACAACCATGCTGCACCTCAGCCATCTAGGGAGTGACTAACATTCTAGTCAGTCAGTAACCAAACAGAAGCCTCAAAGGCAAACACGGGACTGACTCCATTTTGAAGTTTAAAAATCGGTATGAGGAATTTAGACGTGTGTACTTCAGTTAACACAATGTTTGTTTTTGTATGCCATTAAGATGTGAGCCATCGGCGCCCACAGACCTCTCTAGTAGGATACCTATAGAGGGAGACACACCGGGAACAACAACACACGTCACCACTACTGATCAACTGATCAACTATGGAATCAACGTGGCAGCTATTGTTCTTGGGTCTCTGTTTGCTCTTCTACTCCTCTTGGTGATCATCGGTGCCGTGATATTCTGCCTCCGAAGACAGGGAAGACTACCGTCCTCCTTGAAGCAAACAGCGTAAGTTTTAGCTCTCGAAGAAAAAAGAAGAAAAAAACAACCCCCGGATAATTACAACCTGCTTGTGCTATTGATAATGTGTATTTTGGAAAGAAGCTATTTTTATTTTGAAGAGCATTTATTTAAATTTGTCAAGAGTATGTATTTTTAATTTCAAGAGCACTTTTTTTTTCAAGAGCAGGTCAATGTATTTTCCAGCTAATCTTTAAAAAAAAAAATCAAAAAACAACCGTTCTGGATTTTTTTTTACTGCTCTCCAAAATTATAAATAACTGCTCTCCAATTATAAATAAGTCCACTCCAAACTATAAATAACCGCTCCAAATTACCGAAAGTTAATAAAATGGAATGCACATCCTAAGACCTTTAGGAGACAAGGCTATGTCAAGCAATTATCACGACCAGGCAGGGGTTATCTTGGGCTCGCAGGTCATCCACCACCCGAGCTCCTCCTGAAAATAATAATATTAAAAAAACCGTTCTTGACAAAAAAACTGCTCTCGAAAATTAAAGTAACTGTTCTTGAAATGAAATACAACTGCTCTTGAAATTATAAATAGCTGCTCTTGAAGAAAAAAAAAATCAAACTGTTCTTAATAATTGAAAATAATTGCTTTTCAAATTAAAAATAACTGCTCTCTCGAAAATTTGGGAAAACTTGAATGGCGCATGATTTTTGTTAAGCTACTGACATCTTTTTATTGTTGTATTAAACAGGAAACCCGCTGAACTGTCAAGTGTCGAGTTGGAAGCAAGTTGGAGTAAGTATACTGTAGGATACCGGACCCACAGATTTACTATAAATATTTTGTTTGAAGGAAAGTGAGTTTAAAAAAGTCGGTTGATAGGTGCAATTATTCGAAGTAGAGTCATTCTGAATGTGTGCATAGCACGATTTATGTTATTTTACAGTATGGCATTATTTCACTGCTAAAAATGGTATTCTTGAAATTATAAACAATCTTAATTCAAGAATTATTTTTTTGTGTCATTCCCTAGAAAATGTTTCGTTTAAGATTTTTGGGAGTGACAACAGAAAAGTTTTCTTGAAATAAGATGTTTTTTCTTGTTTCAAGAATACATTGTTAACAGTATTTAAACGAAAGCTGCTGAAGCAAACCTGCCTGCTGTGAAAATCTATTTTTCATTTTTGTTTACGGACTATGTTTTATGTTATGATCTAGGTATCAACAGAGGGCAGTTGTCTGAACCACCGACACCAGACGGCAATGTTGACTACGCAATCATACCTGATCTACCTACGACGAATCCAAGTTTGGAAAATCAAGCTTACGCTTCCGTACAGGAAGAGAAGGGGAGCTCCCACGATCTTATGAACGGGCACAAATTTGAAGAAACCACCGACGGCATCAAAAATACCTACTTTGGTTGGATCCCAACTAGTGAAAAAAAGACAGACAATGAAGCCTCTGAAACCACTGAAAGCCAAGGTGTATCCTCTGCGACAGGGGATGTTCCTCGAGAGGATAATAACATCTCTTTTCCATTGACTCAACATAAGGTTGGAAATAAAACCTCCGATGGATACGAGATTCCAATGGTTTAACCAACTGCAGCAATCCACTGATCTCGACCATTGGGACCCGTTGAAGTGACCATTTTTTCGTCGCCCATTAAAGCATGTGGGACCAAAACGTCATATGATGCACGCGAGACTTCCAAAGCACAAATGGAGCCTCATAAAAGTACTGAAGAAGCAAGGAGTAAATTTTCTAATCGCATTCAACAGAATAAAAATAAAAATAAAACTCAAGGAATACAAACGGACTGCAAACAGATAAACAAGGGAGATTTTATCCCGGTCAACATCGGAGCACGTGAGGTACGTTTACAGTCTTACTCAATCTTTGAAAATTCGGGCAAATGTTTTTGCTAAGTGGAGCCTATATCCGAAAGTCTGAAGGAGACTGAAGTCCTACAAAGACATAACAGAAACGTGTTCACTAACTCTTGCAAACGTTTATCAACGTTGCAGGCGCACATCAACTTCTAATCAAAAATTGAAACTTTACCCTGGCTCCCTGGGGGGTAGCAACATGTCTACCCGTGCCCTTAAGTGTAACAAAATGTAAATGTTATCCAACCAGCTGCAAAAGATCAGTGCCACAGCCCCATAGCACCTCTTTGCAAAAGGTTACACCACGCTATTAGTACTGAGAAAAAAATGCGCCAAGCCTCGCAAGTAAGTTGGAAATCATACAACTGGAGGTCATTTGGAGGTCATAACAGATTGTTGTGAAATGGTCCAATGCCTTAGAGTCGTTTTTCTTTAACCTGGGGCATTTTGGGTATACTAAATGGCCAGATGTTTCTCATCCTGCGCCTTGAACATCCAGCAGGGTGGATATGTGCGCATTACAAGTCTTATTATTATTATTATTATTATCCTGCAGAAACGTACGACCCTTTTCCAAGAGAAAATGAGTTTTGCCTCTAATTTTTTGGACGGACATTCCTCAACAATGCAGAGGCTTACGTGCCGAAAATTGAAAAGATAAAAGAAATTGGGTTGTCAGCAAATATTTTCTTGTCCAGAGGCTGAGAGATATAAATGAATAATTGCTGAGTATTTGGTGCACCCTGGGATAACGGATCAGGCGTCACATGGTGGCGCTCTTTAAAAGAAAAATGAAAAATGACAACTACACGGAGATTAATAGGCGGAATGTGATGAAGTTATTTTACATTCTGTATATATCTTCATGAAGCATACTGGTAAATGTGTATACATACGCAAACCAAGAGAATATTTACCGGCAACATCACTTAATATTACACAAGCTGACCAAACAACATACTGAAGATGTCTTCTCTAGAATACGGGGGTCATAGACTTTTTTCGCAAATACTCAGTACGCGGTCATTTGCCGTGGAATGAGGTGCATGCTGGTCTAGTTATTTTGATCGCTAACTCGACCAGCATGCACCTCATTCCACGGCTAACGCATGCGCACGGAGTATTTGCGAAGTAGTCTATGGGTTCGAATCCCACCCGAGAGTATGCCTATGGATTTTCCGTATGTCTCTGACAGCACTGCGTGTACAGTGCTTATCACACATCAGTGTAGTGTAAAACACACATTATTTTAAAGTTTATATCTATATATAATTAACAATTATTGTTATGTGCACAGTACAGATGGAGGTAATAACAGATTGTTGTGAAATGTTGTATTCGAAAAACAATTACCAGCAGGCTAAAATTGAACAACGAACATTTGCATCGGAAATAATTATGTATTTAGTATGAATATTACCCAATGAGCTGGGGATGCTCGCTGAGAACAAGAAGCAGTGAATGAAAGTGAAGATTGACTAATTGCAACTGTATGATGTTTCTACTACTAGATTGGCAGAACACAGTAAACATACGTATACGTTAACCAAAATAATCTTATAGGCAAAACAGTTATATGGAAATAATGGAGAACTAGCTTTATATTCCGCACAGCAATTTTATAAACGGGCAAAGCCAAAAATATATTTATCGGTAGACTGGCGATAAAGAAAGAGAGTACATTTACATAAACTTTCCAAATATTTCATTTTATCGCCTAAACGATAGAATGCTTTATACGCAGGGAAGGCAGTGTTTCATGTCACGGCAGCGCGCATGCATATGTGTTGTTTTATTATGGACAAACAATTGGCAACTAGGTGGGCTCATTGAAGGTTCACGTGCGTTAGGGCGTACTGTGTAAATTCTTACAAATTTAGGTAACAACAATTTCGCGGGCAGAAAACACATTGCTGTATATGTATTTGTAAATAAATACAATTATGTTACATGTTATGTATGACCCAATAATATGCGGTGCAGGGAAAAGCAACCAATGGCTTCAAGTCCTGCGTTGCTGGGGACGCTTAAGCAAGCGGGAAAGTTGGGGGATAAATCACTTTATTTTATTGTGTGCATTTTATTGCTTTAGGCGCAGTATATATGCCCTAAAGGTTTGGGGAGAGGTGTCCCCCGAAAAAGGTTTTATTTGCGGATAGCCAAACAGTTTTCGGCATCCGGCACAATGTTATATACAAAAAATAAAAAACACTTTTCAAGGCTGTGACATTAAATCAAAGAATAACATGTTCCTTTGTTTCATTCGAATCTGCGTATAATGGATGAATATTGTGTTTAGTTAAGATTGACCTCACTAATGGTCAGATCATGTCATTGTTCACCAAGTCTGATCTATTAGTACAGCAGGTAAGTGATGGGATTGTTACTTTGATGATACAATGATGGAATTCGCACACAGTCAGAGTATGTCAAGTAAATTACAATAGGGCCATCGCATATTTGTCATTTGAAAATAGGTAGAATAACAAGCAACTGCAACTAGATAACTAGACTTGGTTTTCAAGTCTGAGTTTGTTATTATTATTATTATTATTATTGGTTTATTAAAAAACATTCAAACTTGGCAGCCAGAGGCTGAATTGCGTTTAAAATACATACAGAGCATAAGAAAATATATATATTATTTTTTTAAATTACAGAAAAACATTAATATTAATAGAAAAATATTTATTTATTAAGTACAAATTAAAAAAACCCAAAATATTCAAAGACTTAATACAAAAATTCTGTCCACTGGGAAGGCATAACATACTACTTGCTACATTTACTCTGATAGGTGCTTCTATTATTTATTATTATTTTTTATTAAAGGAACACAAATAGAAGCACGATTAAAAAATTGCACCATAAGAGCATGCAGCAAGAGGCAAGTTAAAAAATAGTAAGCAATTGCACCCAAAAAACATGTACATGCAGCAAGGGAGGGCTTAAAAACACAAAATTATTGATTATTCAAGAGAGCAGTCAGGTGTGGAATGGGGCTGTTCTTATATCGATTAGTACGGCATCTAACAATGGACAACATGTTTGAATTCCTCAAGTTGTTGTTTCTTGCTGATGGAGGGAGCCAGTCTCGGTGCATGGGGGCGTTGAGGAGGGTGTTACCAAAACTGATGGATAGTTTTTCCAGCCTATCTACCAAGGGGGGAATATCAATTAGCTGACAAGTGTCCTTATACGATCGAGTGTAAAAATGGTTATTACCAAGGATGACACGAAAGGCTTTTTTTCTGCATCTTTTCAAGGCAGTCTTTCTGACTTTTAGTTAGACCACTAAACCAGGCTGGAGATGCGTATTCCAGTGTTTGGTCTCAAATACTGTAAATACACTGTTCTAAGATCTGCCACAGGGATGTTACAGCGTTTTAATTGACGTAAAAAGTACAGTTTGCGGGTAAAAACCTTTACACATAAAAAATTGTCAATTTGGGAATCCCATTTAAGATTATCCTGAATATGAATACCTAACAGTTTCACACAGCTACTTTGAGCAAGGACTGAATCCCCAATATGAAAATTAGGTAACACAAATGGGCCTTTCTGGAAGTTAGAACACAAACCTGGCACTTCTTAGGATTAAGCTTCATCAAATTTCTAGTTGACAATTCCTGTAGTTGATCGAGTTGCTGTTGTAGGGAACTAGTTTGTTTAGTATCTCGGAAGGTTTGGCTCAAAGTCATGTCATCCACGAGACGAGTCACAAGTTCAGAGTCTCCTGATGAACAAATCCTTGGAAATACGACTTTCAGCCAGGACTCAAGTAGACTAGACAATGACTATAATTCAGGACGAGACAGCCAACATAGACTTAAAACTCAGAAGACGTCAAAAAAGCGTTAAAAAAATTACAAACACGGGAGCTGTATCAACTGCGATGTGACCGCGCTGAGCGCCCTCTATTGATGTATGCGGGTAGTTGTCTGCATCAGTGATGTAAAATGCAATTTGCCCTACTCACAATCTCAGACTTGACCCTCATGTGTATAATGGCATGTTAATTTATTCACAACTGAAATTAACATAACAATACTGGTGCCAGAGAGATGGCCAATCAAGGGGCCGGCCAAGAAACCCCCCAAAACAACAACAACATATTTAAGCTGCGTCATTTAACAATAGGTTAAAATCACGTTAGTATTTTCTGTTATATTTCATTGATCTTATTGTACTATTTTATAGTGCTTTTTACGTAATGGTATTTAATAACTGACAGCTAAAATAGAATGAGAAAAATATAATAAAATACCTAATTCTTAGCAGACAAACAACGTGTTACCTTTGGTTTGAATGGAATCGACGAGTAATTCTCATCCAACGTACCGACGTATTTATTTTCAATTTGAATTAAAAAACCCAGAATGTTTTTTCTTTTAGTTCGAACGCTGCAATTGAATTACTGAGCAGTGGAAGAATGTAATTGTTTGTGCATCAATGATGTATCTCTGTACTATATCCCATAGTACAGACTGTTACATTTGAATAATCATTTTAACGAAGGCTTTTGTGAAACCATGCAGATTGTTCCGTCCACTTTTGGACTAATTCACCATAGGGTGTGTACAAACCGACACAGTTTGTCACAAGAGGGCGCTATACGTAGACAAACCCCCAAGATCGCAGACTTGGAACCAAGTGACCTTTGTTTTATGGAACGCGGAAATTGGCTGGGGAAATACCCTTTTTGCAATACCCAAGGGCATCGATAGTGCTCGTGAAAATGTTTTACAAAAGGATCTTTTTACAGGTGTCTGAGCGTATAAACTCGCCTATTCTACTTTTACAATCGAGGCGAAGCACGAAAACACCTTGTTTTTAAAGGAAATAATACTGGAGTCAATTTAATGAACCAACACGCTGACTTTTCGGAGATTAGTGCAGAAACTGCTTACTCTACACGGAAGCCGGGAAGTCACTTTGGACAATCCGATTTTTGTTTTCGTGTATTGAGATTTTTTTCTGGTGAAAATAAGACAACACAATAACAAACACTTAATGGATTTTAAGTCAGCTCCGAAAATCTTTCGTTTAAAAGTAAACCACCATTCCCACGAAATGATAGTTAAAGGAACATTACAGAATTGGTTTTTGCTAACAAAACAGTGTAAGCACTCTATATAATCCACCATATACATAAACTGACAAACCTGTAGAAGTTTGAGATCGATCGCCCATCTGGGTCACGAGAAAATAGTGAACAACCGAATACACATTTGCATGTGTTATACAAGGCATGAATAAAACGCTCATGAGCGATAAACTCCAATCGGAAATTAGTTTTATTTATTTCTCATCAAATATGGCATTTCAGACAGAAATATTTTTAGGGATGTTTTCTACTATCGTCATCATTAGACCGTGTAAGTTTTATGTAAATCTGTGATCTTAAAGAAAATTTTAATTACCAGTTCTGTAACGTTCCTTTAAATGACAGCCTTACTTCAAAGTCATAAACAAAAAGCTCTGGAAATAAAAATAATCTCTATGTAGCTTTGATAATTATTAATCATACATTAAGGACAGATTGTAGGATTTGATAATTATCAGGGAATAGTCTAAATCTGAAAGCTAACTGATTATAAAGTTCATACCAGTATCAATCCTTTGGCGATTTTTTTCTCTGCTGAAAATGTGACTAAATTACCTCTTGAAGAAGCCACTAGAATCACAGTTGCTTATTTCGATTGCTGCTATCGAAAGAAGCATTGTATATGAATATTATACGAAACGTGCACAAATTCCGGATCCTTGATAACAAACTATACACATTTTTGCGATGATATCGCTTAAACGTGACTGCATTATAAAGATAGGGCCATAGATTTGTTTTTGATAACGCAATGCTGATTCATAGGCACAATTATAAGGAAAGATACAATGAAAGTCACATGTGAAAGTTTCTGCTGAATACAGTGTCTACTTGCTCTGAGAAAACAGCAAAAAACTGTCACGGTTGTTATGAGATCCTAATACATGTACATTAGTTACGTGTGTTCAACGCACGCTGTCAATCAATCTTTGTGTGTAAGGTCGTTAACCCTAGTGGGCGATGCTACTAGAATGATCTAGAGTAGTACTTTCTAGAAAACGACACAAATCCTTTATATACGGGCTGGGGGTAAATCTAGGACACAAATACTCAAGACTGGTGGAAGCTACGACTTCTGTGATTGTGATTCAACTCGTTGGAGGAGCTTTTGGTAGAGTTCGCTTTTGACCGAGTGCAGTTAAAGAGCTTAATTTAAATCCGGAAAGGACAGTTTCGAACTTAATCTACAGTTCGGTATTTTGGGGTCTTCTTCCCCATATTTTGTGGCGGGTGTCAGATTGTGTACCCGTTGTTGCTTCGTCTTCTTCTGGACATTTTTCGGAGTGAGTTCGCCCCGTGATAGCTCATAGTCACATCGGCAAAGAACTGTTTTACCGCCCCTGGGGTTGATCGTTTTAGAGCCAGTGTATGTGATCCTCGCTGTATCTTCTGTTGCTGTGATCCTCGCCTGTATTTCATCCAGGTTGACGTATTAGCCCGTAAGATACTTATGTTGTATAAGATCCATTTTAATGTACACTTGTTTTATGCAATCAGTGTATGTTTGTTAAACCAAATCGGTAACTGAAGTGGTTGATAGTTTTATCAATAAATCACTTGGATTCTGTGTTCTTATACATCAGTGTCACCTTGTTTGATTTCTTTGTTGCATCTGAGAAAATTCAGGCTTTTTGAGTGATTTATATTCACGAATAGTTTGGAGATTTTTGGATCGTAACAAATTGGGGGCCTGTCCGGGAAATCGAACAAAAATAAGCCGTATATTTCTGTGTACAATTGTCAAACAAGGTTGCACGTTTTATTGTTACTAGTCTGTAGTGCTGTATAAAAATGGCTAGTGAGGTTGATGCACAAGCTTTCGTGGATTCTGAAGATTTGTCAATCGAGAAGTTGCAACAGTTAACAAAAGACGAGTTGCACGAAGTTGCCAAACACGTTCATGTAGAAATTGCTAGAAGTGCCAAAAAGGCAAAACTAGTGAACGTTCTAGCGGGAGTACTGAAGTTAGAGTTGTCTCAGTCTCCGCAGACTTTTGATCGAGAAATTGAGCTTGCAAAAATTGAGCTTGAAAAGGAAAGGCTCAGGCTTGAGTTTGAAGAAAGAGAAAAGGAAAAAGAAAGAGAAGAAAAGGAAAAAGAAAGAGAAGAAAAGGAAAAAGAAAGAGAACTACGAAGGCTTGAACTTGAACTTCAAGAATTTCCCATGCCCACAGGAAAGAGAGAATTGATGAGATTCCTGGGTATGAGTGGATTTTACAGAAAGTTTGTTCCAAACTTTAGCACCATTGCGACTCCATTGACTCAACTTTTACAGAAGAATGTAAAGTTTGTTTGGTCTAACTCTTGTCAGAAGGCGTTTGATAATTTAAAGGCCATTCTGACAAACGAACCAGTTCTGGCTGCACCAAATTTTGACAAGGCGTTCAGAATAGCCATTGACGCCAGTGATGTTGGTGTCGGAGCAGTTTTGCTCCAAGATGATGAGTCTGGAATCGAGCGACCTATCAGTTACTTTTCAAAGAAACTGAACAAATACCAGGCAAAATACTCCACCATCGAAAAAGAGGCGTTAGGTTTAGTTCTTGCCCTACAACACTTTGAGGTGTATGTAACGAATGGTGCTGGGAAGACGATCATTTATACTGATCATAACCCACTTGTGTTTTTGGAGAAATTCAAAACCAAGAACCAGAGGTTATTCCGCTGGAGTTTGATTTTACAACCATATCCACTCAAGATTGTTCATATCGCTGGGAAGAGCAATGTAATTGCGGATGCTCTGTCCAGAGTTTAGAATAATGTACTTAAACACAATTGGTATTATTTTTCTGATGTGCTAAACCAGTAACAGTGTTTGTAAGATTATTGCTGTTAGCAGATTATGGTAAAATGTCTAAGTCGGACGTAACTAAATTGCTTAAATTTTAAATAATTTTGAAATTTATGTTAACATTCCTTTTTGAAACGAAAATTTCCTCATGTAAATTTTCTTATTTTATGGGGGGAGATGTTATGAGATCCTAATACATGTACATTAGTTACGTGTGTTCAACGCACGCTGTCAATCAATCTTTGTGTGTAAGGTCGTTAACCCTAGAGGGCGATGCAGTAATAGAATGATCTAGAGTAGTACTTTCTAAAAAACGACACAAATCCTTTATATACGGGCTGGGGGTAAATCTAGGACGGGACACAAATACTCAAGACTGGTGGAAGCTACGACTTCTGTGATTGTGATTCAACTCGTTGGAGGAGCTTTTGGTAGAGTTCGCTTTTGACCGAGTGCAGTTAAAGAGCTTAATTTAAATCCGGAAAGGACAGTTTCGAACTTAATCTACAGTTCGGTATTTTGGGGTCTTCTTCCCCATATTTTGTGGCGGGTGTCAGATTGTGTACCCGTTGTTGCTTCGTCTTCTTCTGGACATTTTTCGGAGTGAGTTCGCCCCGTGATAGCTCATAGTCACAACGGCAAAGAACTGTTTTACCGCCCCTGGGGTTGATCGTTTTAGAGCCAGTGTATGTGATCCTCGCTGTATCTTCTGTTGCTGTGATCCTCGCCTGTATTTCATCCAGGTTGACGTATTAGCCCGTAAGATACTTATGTTGTATAAGATCCATTTTAATGTACACTTGTTTTATGCAATCAGTGTATGTTTGTTAAACCAAATCGGTAACTGAAGTGGTTGATAGTTTTATCATTAAATCACTTGGATTCTGTGTTCTTATACATCAGTGTCGCCTTGTTTGATTTCTTTGTTGCATCTGAGAAAATTCAGGCTTTTTGAGTGATTTTAAATCACGGATAGTTTGGAGATTTTTGGATCGTAACACGGTATTTTCACAAGAATGTCGAATCCACTCACGTTTTAGCGAGGTGACAGCGGGAACCAAGCGCATCTCTGACCGCAGCATTCGCGAACGGACATCAACCCTCAGATATCCGAGAGATTCAAATGTTTGGGGTTGAAAAACTATCCAAACTATATTACTTCGAAGGGAATCCTTTCTCAAAATTGTTTATAGGCTTACTATCAACAGATGTAGTGCTTCTCACCAAGTAAGTTTTTATGGTAATTAATTTTTGGAGTATTTACCAATCTATAACCCTACCTTTAAGTTTAGATTTTCGCGTGTGAATAGTATGGTGTGTAATCGGTTATAGAGGATGGAAATGAAACATATCTTCCAAAGACCATAATATATATTTATTGTACTACCCCTTTAACATTTCCTTTTTCCATGTAACTAGCCTGATCTCTCTTCCAAAAGAAAAACATACCCGAGAATAATATCTGACGTAAATCTTTCTACTCTTTGTCATACCACAAAACACCTAGCCAAGCAAGAAGCGGCTATACTGAGCGATACTGAACTCGAGACTTCGGTGGCGATGAACAAAATAATATCACGAGTGAACTTCCTGCTATGCTGTGTGCAGTTAGTATTAGACGTAGACTTAGTACATAACACTTTGTAAGCTGGATATGCACCTGATTAGTTGCTCTTTGAAGACAACATTTACTGCACAATAAACAGTTATTTTAAGTGTAAGGTTTCACCAATTTCCAAACCAAGTCATTACGAGGGAGTATGACCATGGCGTGGACAGCATAAACGGGACTCGGACCGGGGACAGTCGCACTAAGTTTGAAAGTGTTCATCGTGTTGATATTTTATGCTCATGAACGACTTGGTCTTTGTACAGCACAGGAGTTGATGCTTCCACAGCCATTGCGTGTGGACATCGAAGAGATGAGGATCCATTTCTGTATTAACGAAGGGTAAGACCGTAGTAGGCCAAATGTAATCTTTGTATGTTTACTCTAAAGAAAGGCTGCATTTCTGATTATGACATCGAATAATTTAGAAACTTTAGTACTTTATAGAACTAGAAGGAAGTGGCTACAATTGATAGTTTCTGTAGGTTTTTTCGACCGGAAAATAAACTCAAAATTACTCAGCAGATATCTTGATGAAGAAATGAAGGTTCTTATTAATCAGAAACACAGAGGTGGCATCATATTCACACTCCCTGCGTGACATCATCAAAAAACAAATCACACGGTGAGGCCATCGGTCAGTAGGCTACAGTCCGTTTGTATTTTGCGTGTAATTAATTGTTGTGGAGAACCCAATCAATTTCAAATGGCCCAAACCGTTAGATATGGACCCTACTTAATCCATCCAAATAAACAGCCAGGTCACTGCTTACAGCCATTGTACAGAAAAACTCATCTGGAAACCATATGGTTCATTTCACCCAGTAGTGGCTATTTACCCCAAGGTCAAGCAACTGCTTTGCAATTCCTATATGGGAATTCCGGGAGAGCTGGTCATTTATGGATTTATTGTGTGTGAAAAAGACCCCGGATGGTAACAAGACACTACCATGCTATTTGTCTAGGTGTAGATGGGGAATGCTGATTTTTTTAGATAAAACAAAATTAAAAATGGCGAAGTACTGATTATTTAATTAAAACCGGACAGTGGACTACAGTCCGATGGCGTCATTGAGTGTTAATTCCGGGGCAAAATTTGTCAGCATATTAAACATCCAATAATTCTGAGAAAAATGGGTCTGTATATTTTTGTGCGGGGATGTTTTGGTTCATTCCTGACTTTCAATAATATTCAATCAAAACGGCCTTGAATTTGACATTTAGTCTGACGAAATATTCATCTTAGAATGTAAAGGCCCATTAGTTGTTGAAATCCAATAACGTCATGTTTCAAATTAATTTTATTATAAAAAGTCAGTAATGAACCAAATCATCCCCGTACAAAAATGTACAGACCCATTTTTCTTCGAATGATGTAATCAGATATTTGGGATGTTGACAAATTTTGCACTAGGAGGATCTCCCTCGACCAATCAGAACGTCCCGTATTTATGAATTTGTTATTGTCCAGACATTTATAGGCCTACCTCTTTCGAAATTGTATTAGCGAATTCATCGTAAACTCACGAATACATGAGCCTATTGGTATGGTGATTGTATCCGAATGTTACAAATTATTCAAATTAATGTCTATTTAGAATTTCAGAGTGCTACACTAACTCTGGCAATTGTGGAAGCCAACACACGTTGTGTGAGCAGATTTGCGAAACCAGCTGCCCGTTTAAGTGCTGGAACACGTCACAAGGTAGGTTTACGTGTTGCACCAAAACAAAGATATCAGATCGTCCAAGGCCCAAGATGGGGAACTCGGGCTGAGATGTGAAATTTACACTAGACGCCATTTCAGCAAGCAACTCTTTTCATAAAAATGCATACAATGTACATTGCTTTCAACTATAATAACGAAACATTTGCTTGCTGAAATGGCGCCCATACTGCCCCTCCCTCCGTATTTCCAAAGTTCTCAAGAGACTTTTAGAGAACTTGCTAAAATCACTAAATCACCTTAAAATCGTTTAACCCAAGGTCAAACAAGCAGTAACCATGGTAACAACTGACCCTGATAACACGTTTTTTTTCCAAATGACTCAAGCTAACAGTTGGGGTAATACCGAAAAGTGATCAAGTTACGGGCAAAAAGTTTTAAAAAATCAAATTAACTTCAATAAAATACGGTCAACATCAATACAAGGTATCGGCCAGAACTAATGGGTTGTTCGTATAAAGTAAATAATGGGTCTATGTGAAAATAATTATTGTGAAGTAATGCAAAGTTGTCCTTCCGTTGCGATACATAACAACGCCCCAATTTGTCAAAAAATAGGCATTTCGAACGATTAAACCTGGAACATCTCCATAAAATTTCATAAACAAGCTTAAAGCGTTGAATGTTTAAACTATAAAACAATACACATATTAATGCTGTCTCGCATACATATTTGCTATCACATTATATCTTTGTAAATATTATTTGTGGTCAAAAATATCTTAAAAATTCTCACTAACTTAACAATTAGGTGCAAATACATTGTTTGGTGTCCCCTCGGGGCCACCATACTTTACTTTCAGATTAACTTTTATACTAAAACAGTAGACTGTTAGGAAATATAACAGGTATATGCAATATAAATGCATGTAAACCTCAAATTCAAACCATGAGGATCTAATTATGTGGCAACATATTTTACTAAGTGTTATGTTATTTTCTCTTTTTAAATTGAATATGTCTGTTATTCCTTGTAGATACCACTCCCCTCTGCTACGGAAATCAGCGTTGTAGCTACAGCGACGCCGTCGTTTGTCGGGAAGAACGAGGCGTGTGCGTGCACCGTTCTGATCCACCGTCAACATTCTGCATCTGTAGAAACCATGGGATATCTTATACCGGGTAAAACTTCGCCCTCAACATCGAAATTATTCTGTTTTGGGAAGAATTGTTTTTGGTGGAGTCAGGTTTTAATTACATTGGCAGCGTTGGATGGGGTGACTTAACGGTAGGCCCTACTTCTGTTCCTTTTGAGTGGTTCGAACGGACAATGAAAGGGTAGCATATAGTGTATAAATGAAATATATATTTGACATTTTGTTGTATGTATACTGTTTTTAGTGTACGAGCCTCGTACTTGTATTTGTACCCGGCTAGCAAAATACTCATACTCAGAGTACATATTCGATACTTGACTGAAAAGTAACCCGTCATCGAAGTCATGTACTCGATACTCAACTGAAAATGTACTCGATGGACTCCATTTTAAGTACTCGTGGAGGAATGAAGCACTGGAAAAAGTAAAATTGACAGCGTCTATGACACATTTAGGGCCATGCTTGAAAGATATGCATAATTACCACAACAAGCACACGTCAACATGAACTTAATTGTAATTTATTGTTTTTGACTATTGTCAAAAACGATAAATGTTTCGATAACACATTTTGAAATATTGTATTTTTATAAAGTACTCCAACTCGTCCTCCAACTCGGAGATCAAGCACACGGTACTCGGCTGCTGGACTCGGCACACGGATATCAGAGTACTCGAAAGTTGGAACTAGTACTCGATGGCCAAAGTATACTCGTATTCGAGTACTACTCGGCCACCCTGGTACTCGACAGTATTTGACACTCGACTAAACAGTACCTGACTACAACACTGATGTTTGGTTAATGGAGTACAATCGGTTTGGAACTCGACATGTGAATCTTTAAACGAAATGTTAATTATTCTTCAATTTATCTTGGCTATTTGATTTTGATAAGCAAATGTTTTCTGTGCTAAGTGGTTCTCTATTAAAGGCATCGTACCCGTTTGGTAATTGTCAAAGACCAATGTTCTCATTTGGTGTATCCCAACATTATGCATAACATAACAAGCCTGTGAAAATTTGGGCTCCAAATTGGTCATCGAAGTTGCAAGAAAATGATGAAAGAAATAACACCCTTGTTGTACAAATTTGTGTGCTTTCAGATAGGAATAAAAACTTCTTGCAAGAAGTTTTTATTATTTTAGTGAGAAATTACCTCTTTCTCAAAAACTACGTTACTTCAGAGGGAGTCGTTTCTCACAATTTGTTATAATATCAACAGCTCTCCGTTGCTCGTTACCAAGTACGTTTATATGCTAACATATATTTTGAGTAATTACCAAACGTGTACGATGCCTTTAAACATAATTGCCCGGTATCAACAGTACGTGATAAAACATTCAGACATAACGAAACTGTGGGAATTCACTGCGCTATAATAACAATAATGATGAGACCAAAATCCATTACCAAAATACTTGGCAGTAATGGGAAAAGTCGCGGAATATTCACCAAAAACCAGCACCGGGTTGGTACGAAAGAATAATGAAAAAGTCAACAACATACGTGTTGATTCGCTCTTCAAACTAGCAAGACAAACCATCATAACTATAAATGATTGAAGTTTTATACCGAGCATCAAAGCAAGAATGTTCAGTAGACAGTTACAACCATGCTGTACCTCAGCCATCTTGGGAGTGACCAACATTCTAGTCAGTCAGTGTAACCAAACAGAAGCCTCAAAGGCAAAGACGGGACTGACTCCATTAAGACGATTAAAAATCGGTATGAGGAATTTAGACGTGTGTACTTTAGTTAACACCATGTTTGTTTTTGTGTGCCACTAAGATGTGAGCCATCGGTACCCACAGACCCCCCTAGTAGGATACCTATAGAGGGAGACACATCGGGAACAACAACACACGTCACCACTACTGATCAACTGATCAACTATGGAATCAACGTGGCAGCTATTGTTCTTGGGTCTCTGTTTGCTCTTCTACTCCTCTTGGTGATCATCGGTGCCGTGATACTCCGCCTTCGCAGACAGGAAAGACTAACGTCCTCCATGAAGCAAACAGCGTAAGTTTCTTTCAGGTTGTCCCCCCCCCCCAATAACAGACACTTATAGGTAAATGAAAATGGTCTGGAATTGGTAGAGTCTGCTGAAAAATTCAGCCGAGAAAACTCATCATGCTCAAATGCAAGGTTGATTTATCTTGTAATAAAAAAACAAAAAAACAACAACAAAAAACCACAAACACACACAAAACCCTAACAAAAGTTTAAAAGAAACTGATACAAAAGTGATATTATACTGTTGAATTTTATTCTTAACACTATGAAATGAAAAGATGAATGAAATAGAAGGCAGTCACAGTCCCCTTGTCCCAATCAACGTCGGCTCTCATTGCGCGGTCTGAGGGTGCTGATTATTATACTCATTATTATTAGTTATTTCGCCAATACTTAAAGTAACATGCAGCAATACAATAACATTGTTAAATGTTCCGTTACTTAATGATAAAATGGAATAGTATGCCTTTAAGCAGAAAAGCAAGAAAAAACTATTGGAGTCATAGGACATGACAAACCCGATCTAAAACGACCAGGACTAACAAAAGTGAACGTAGCCAATGTGACTGGAATGCCTATTAATCCAATCGTGAAATGGGAAAGTATAATAACAACAATGGGCGGGGACGATGGTTGATGCATTTGGACCGTACTTGTAGTTTTGAAGCAGGTGCATAGACCTGTTGAGGGCGCTCTACCGAATTTGTCTCAACAAAAGTGTGACGACATAGCTCCCAAGTACTAAAATGTTTGTTTATTTTGCTTTCAAAAGGAATCCTGCTGAACTTTCAAGTGTTCCGTTGGAAGCAAGGAGTAAGTAATAACGATCTAACTCTCTCTCACACACACACACACACACTCACACACACACACACATCCTTACAAATCCGGTTTGTGTGGTACTGCTATTGTTGTTCTATTATTCCCTTTTCTAAAGAATCCCCTTGTGGGGCCCAATTGTTCCATTGTTATTACCTTGTGGGGTCCACTGTTCCATTGTTACAAGTACCCCGTAAGTCGGCATGTGTAAGAACACACACACTGATTCTATTTTTTACATCCCTGTGGAGACATCTTTTGTTCTTTCCTTTGTCCCTGTAGTTAAGAACCTCCCATAGACTTTGTACACAAAATTCCTTGTGGAGCACCCAAGTCTTTAGAATTCCCCTATGGAGACCTTTTGTTTTCCCTTTTCTGTTTTATTCTCGGTCTCCATAAGGTAGTGAATATGAAGGCACACATGTTTGTAAATCCCGTAAATCGAGGACTTTTCTTTGTTATCCCTTTGTTTGGACATAGTTTTTTTTTGCGACGTCCCCATTGGTTTTGTACACGAAAGCGAAGCGAGAACGTCCTTGCTCTGTCAAAAACCCGGATCTCGTTTGTTAAAGTCCTCAGTTTCAATGAATAGACACGCCCACACACACATCGTAACACTTTTTAATAATTGTTATTTCATAAACAAATTAACTTTAGTCAGTCGTGGTAAAGTGCACTGGTGGTGTCAGACAAAAAACAATCACCAAAACTTGTGGTGCTGTCAGTATCAATACCTATAAAATAAAATAAAATAGTGACTTTGTCATTATTTCTCATTGTTTAAAATAGATGACACTGGGTCAAGGCTGCCTGCACCACCGGTACCCGGCAGTATGGAGAATTCGTACGCATATGACCACCGACCAGCGAAGCCTGGTGCAAAGGAAGAATCAAACCAGGATGACCACACCTACTATTCCGTAGGCGAGGGCGGTTCCAGGGAGGGGAACCCCCGCTATGTCTCAGGCGGGCAAAGAAAGATACCAGCTACCAAGGAACTTGACACAGTTACGGACAATGCTGGAGCGAGAAATGAAAATGGAGGAGGACACGCGGATAAGGTTGAGTTGACCGACTCAACTACAGGGGTCAAATCTAATGAGGCCAACGATGAAGATTACACTCCATTGGTACCCACTGGAATTCCAAAGTCACAAAGTGAACAACCTGGGAAAGAGGTTGTTGTGTCACCCACTTTGGCCAATGAAAGCGAAGTGACGTCCCCGGTCGAGTTATCAACCGAGGGTCTCTCCAATGGAGACGACGGTACCTACTTCCCACTGATCCAAGCTGCTGCCCCAAAGTCCCACGTGGACCAATCCGGATACGAAGTTGCAAAGATACCCACTTCAAAAAGTCATGATTCAACCTCACCGACAGGGGTGCAATCCATAAGCTGTGACGATAACACCTACACCCCATTGGTTCGAACCGCAGATTCCAAATCTCAAAAGGAGCACTCCGGATACGAGGCTGCAATAATCTCGAACCCTGGTATGGTTGCTGACGGTGATGACACGTCCCCCTACGACCACTTGGACAGAAAGGAAGCGAATGAATCGAAGGAGGGCGCCCTTTCAACCGTGGATGCCGACGACTACGAACACCTGGTGAAAAACTAACAAGTAGGCCTAGGCCTATTTTTTGTAGCGGTAAACTCATTTTGTTACGCAAATAAATGTATTGGGTAAAACCCCAACATTTTGACAACTTTGTTTAGTCATATTAAAATGGTAAAGGCAAACAAGTTTATCACTTTGGTCAAACTTTGACCGGTTTAAACTTTGATGGACTAATGTGAAAAAACAGAACACTTGGTTAACGTTCTGAATTGTGATCGTGTACAAATTCATGTGTCTTCAGATTTTCGACATGATGTTATCCATTAGGTAGTGTTCCCTGACTCCGTGATAAAATCAAGTGAAAGTCAGAAGATAAAATGAAATGGTTGACAAACGATGACCTCAGAATTTGCTTTGATCAGACAAAAAATCATTTGAATAACTATTGCATGATAAATATACATGCCAAAACAAACACTACCGTAAAGTTGGACTAAAGCAAATTGTTTTCAAAAAAACTAACTACGGAGTTTCGCTATGTATAAAGTCAACAAGGTATATCACTCACATGTTTGTAAATCCCGCTCACCGAGGACTCTTTACCACAATCTCTTTGTTCTCCCATTGTTTGGACATAGTTGTTTTTAGCGACGTCCCAATTGGGTTTGTACACGAAAACGAAGTGAGGACGTCCTCGCTCTGTCAAACACCCGGATCCCTTTTGTTAAAGTCCTCGGTTTGAATGGAAAGACACGCTCACACACGCACACACACGTTTGTAAATCCCGTAAATTGAGGACTTCTCTTTGTTCTCCCATTGTTTGGACATAGTTTTTTTTAGCGACGTCCCCATTGGGTTTGTACACGAAAACGAAGCGAGGACGTCCTCGCTCTGTCAAACACCGGATCCCTTTTGTTAAGTTCACGCACACCCATACACAAACTTGATATTCCCAAACATGTACATTTTTTGCAATTTTTGGTTCATGTGACGTGTTCATTTTGCTATGTATTTTGTACAGTCTCATTGCGGAATTTAGTTAGACGACTTTTTTGGTTTACTCATAAATGTAAAAATTTATACAGATTAAAACATGAAACTTTGCACTATTTTAATACTAACTAATCCTATATCGCCTATGTTAAATGAATTCAATAATCATTTTGTAGTTTTGTAAGTATGACGTCAATGATGATGAGCCGGAATACTTGTTGGTTATAAATCAACATTTATATTAACACGTATGCATGTTTTTCCATTTAAAGGTATCGTACACGTTTGGTAATGATTAAAAACAAATATTAGCATAAAAACTTACTTGGTAACGAGCAACGGAGAGCTGTTGATAGTATAAAACATTGTAGGAAACGACTCCCTCTGAAGTAACGTAGTTTTTTAAAAAGAGGTAATTTCTCACTAAAATAATAACAACTTCTTGCAAGAAGTTTTTTATTCCTTTCTGAAAGCACACACATTTGTACAACAAGGGTGTTTTTTCTTTCATCATTTTTTTGCAACTTCGATGACATATTGAGCCCAAATTTTCACAGGCTTGTTATTTTATACACCAAGTGAGAACACTGGTCTTTGACAATTTCCAAACGTGTTCAGTGCCTTTAAGAATTAGAGTAAACTTGCAAATGTATACAATTATTGTTAAACATAACATGTTCATTATAATTAAGAATTTAATATTTTCACGCGAGTTGATTGTACAAATTTTGTGGCGAATAAAAGGGACACATTGACTTGTATTGGGCGATTCGGGCTATTAAAGGCGTCTGCAAGTGTTTGTTATGAAGTCAATATGGCTGGAAAGATGTTTTAAAATTTACACAAATAATATGTCAACAAAATGTGTGGTTTTTCTTTTACTTCGTGAACTAGCAAGGTCCGCTTTTTTGTGAAGTCAACTATTTGGTCTTGGGCGCCTATATGAATTATTGGTTTGCGATCTAAGGCAGACATCTATGAAGAAACAAATTAATATTTTATGAGTTTAAGATGACTACTTTTCAAATGAAAATTGGGTATATATAGTTGCGTGTTTAATCTAACTTGTATATAGTAAATTCGCACACGGGCAAGTTAAATAACTGGGCTGAGGTAATCACTAAAATAATTAAATTGGGGCGACTACAAATCGTGGTTTGGGAGATAAGGAACACATCTATATATTAAAACAATTAAAATTTCACGATTTTACGGAGAAAACCTTTCAATTGAAAATGAGGTTATAAAGTTGACTAATTTTTTTTAAAATTTGGTGCCAAGACAATTTTGTTTGCCAGCAGCAAATTTAGTGCTCAAAGTTCAAGTTTCCTTTTTGTGTTTTTCCAACTTTTCGATATTTAAACTTGTTGTCACTTAAATGTTGTGGTTGAAATGTTGTGTTTTGCAACCATTACATGTCATTTAGAATTGTGCATGTTTGTCTATTGACTTTTTGATCTCTAAAATAAGTGATTATGCAGTAGCTTTTATTGAAGTTTTTATCCTGACTTGTCAAAGTCTGGTTCATGAAGAAAGTTGTAATGTATGTATATTTATCTTTTCACTATGGATGGGAAATGTAATGCCTGGATCGCTTCTAAATTTGACTGGATTATGGGCTCTTAATTTTTAGTGTAGTTGCAAAGAAGAATATTTTTGTCAAACAATTTAGTAGTTTGGTGTAATCCAACTGTTTGTACTCACCAATTTATGGCACTTTTTTTACATAACCTTTTTGAGTGAGATCTTTGTGACTGACATTTTCACAATGTAAACCATTTATAGGACCATTTTTCAGGAAATGCTTGTGTTGTATTAAATTCCCTACTCATATTGTTACTTTCAGTGACGTGTATTGATCCTTCAAGTGTAGATATCGTTACGGGAGAGAGTTTGAATTTGGTTGTGTTGTTCAACCCCTTGTTTTGTTTTCACAGTGTGGGTGTGACTGTTTATATTCTACCATTGGAGATGCACATTATTGTTTTAGTGATTGATAGCATATTTACCTTTTTGCTTTCCGAGCAATTAAAGTGTACGCCCTACTGTCAGTCAGTTGCAGTTTATTCTTTATTATTTATCTTTACTATAATAATAGCCTTGAATAGAACCGAACTGTTTTGCCCACCTGTCTAGATCCTATTGTTTATTTGAGATGTATATTAGAGTAAAATAAATGTGATGTAGATTTCATGACATGTTTTTGCATTTTTTGGAATGATTTTAAACCAAGTGCTGTGTGAATTATTCAAAGTTTTGACATAATTTTAAATAACCCTTTTGCTACAAATAGTGTATGGTCATGGTTGCTCTATCAGAGACAAGCGATTCCCACCATGTGGGTACATTATGTCTGTTCAAACCTCTGGTTGACCTCAAGTATAACATTGTTGCCCTAAAAATTACAATTTCTCTGAAAAAAGGGTGTTTTAAATACAAAACAACACTCACAGCCTTGTGACATTATCCCTCGGAGCATGGTCAGAGCCGTGCTCCTCACAGAAATGGGGAAAAATACAAAGAGAAATGTGTTAACTCTTGCTCAAAGCTTAACAAAAAATAAAAATTGAGTCCAAAGGTCGCGGACCCAATCTTAACTTCTTCTTATAAATAAGCTAATTTCAAAGTTGGATCAGACACTTGAACACCGAGGGCGCACTTGGACTCCCTAAAGGTTCCCTACTTTACGACCACGCGACCCGAGTGGCCCAACAACAAATACAAGTGCAACCTGAAAAAAAACCACCCGTATGTGATTTGTAATTACTTATACCTTTAAAATATATGCATCTTAAATCCAATATCTTAAAATCAAAAGGTTTCCTATTGAAATGTAGCCAAACAGCCTGGTAAAGCCTAGCCTGTTGGGTTGGTTCATTGACCCATAAATTGGAACCCAAACAACCAGGCTAGTCTTGTAAAAGGGCAATTGTAGAGCCTAGCTGATAAGGTATACAATTGAGTCTGATTTAGTCGGTTGCGATGTGCAATTATTCGAAGTAGGGTAATTCCGCATAATGTGCGTAGCACGATTTATGTTTTTTTTTACAATATGGAATGATTTCACTGCTCAAAATAGTATTCTTGAAAGAAGAACAGCAATCTTAATTCAAGGAAAACAATTTCGTGTCACTCCCTAGAAAATGTTTCTATTCAGATTTTTGGGAGTGACAACAAAAACGTTCTTGAAATAAGATGTTTTTTCTTGTGTAGAAGCAAACCTGCCTGCTGGGAAAATCTATTTTTAATTTTTTGTCACGGATTATGTTTGATCTAGGTATATCAACAGAGGGCAGTTGCCTGAATCACCGACACCTGACGGCAATGTTGACTACGCATACATACCTTATCTACCAACGGCGAATCCACGTTTGGAAAATCAAGCTACGCTTCCGTACAGGAAGAAGAGGGGAGCTCCACGTATGCCAAGAATGGGCACGAATATGAAAAAACCACCGACGGCATCAAAAATACATACTTTGTTTGGAACCCAACTGGTGAACAAAAGACAGAGAATGAAGCCTCTTATAAACCACTGAAAGCCAAGGCGTATCCTCTGCGACAGGGGATGTTCCTCGAGAGGATAATAACATCTCTTTTCCATTGACCCAACATTCAACTCGACATTTATTTCCATATTTTTGGTGAAAAAAGGAGAACAATAAACAAAATTGAACAATGATTTAAAACAAAAACAATCAAGAACTGATTCAGAGAAAAATAAATAAATAATGAAAACAATAAATAATTACATGAAAATAATATAAAGAAATGGAAACGGAGAACACCAATATTGGGGCATTTTCGGAAGCCAAAAGGAGGCTTGTATTGAAATGCCCATCTGACAAATACAAAACGAAACAAACAAATAAACGCATAAACATAAGCAAAAATAAACAACATTTTAACTTAAAGAGGAATACATTGAACGACGAAAACAAAAGCAAAAATAAACAACAAAAATAAACAACATTTTAACTTAAAGTGTCACTACAGTGAGAATTTGGAAAGCAGAAACAATTATACACCTTGCAGATATTATATCAGACTACTGTTTTATGAGTTACTCGAGTTATTTGGATTCGTAGGTTTTGAGTAACATCACATCAAAAAAGTTGGTCACTATTGGGGATTGGCGAAACTTTCGAGCATTTGGCCGTTGAGGGCGTTTGATTGGTTCGAAAATTCATGACGTCACAAGGTGGATTAGGTTGCTTATGTTATTGCGCAATCACTGACTACAGCAGTGTGCGAGCATGGACGGATGCAAGAGGCCTGCCGTTAAGCTCACGTCAGTGACGTCCTGATGGTTGAAGGTCTCTCAAAATGCCAAAAACGTGTGTTGTTGGAGGCTGCACAAGGAACACCAAAAAAAATCCGGTACTTAGCTTCCTAAAATTGCTGGGAGACTCAGCTAATTTAGGAAGGAGAGGGTGCGTTTTGTAAATCAACGCGATCTAACTTCATTCAACGCTTCACTGATGACTGCATGGAAACAGTCATTGGCGAAGCCAAGCAAGAGTTTGGATTCGCCCGTAAAACTGCCCTGAAAAAGTGTGCAGTTCCCACACTGAAGGCCCCTAATACTGCCACAACGTGGTCTGCAGGAAAGCAAGATGAAAAGCCGGAAAGTGAAAGAGCCAAACGGAGGGGAAAAAAGGAGCAAACACAGGTAAGTCGGGGAGTGTTTGGTGAAACCGGGGAGGTAAAACTAAAATTCAGTATGGGGAGAGTGGGGACTCCCGCGCAGATGATCGGGTCGGACGAGCCGCCGAAGTTCTTTCCCGTTTTTGAAAAAATGCGGCTTTGACACGTTATATTATTGTATGGCCCTTTTTATGAAATATATTTTATGGTAGTCATGCATTATGCTGTATTGTTTGATCAAACGATCGATCATGATGATCGGAAAAGCGGTGTCCGGATATCGGGCAAAACATGGTGTTCACTATGTCAATAAACAATTACTATGCTAATCCCTCTGTAAAATAGAAGTCGCTAGCTTCTTCCATCTCGTCATTGTTGATATAATCGTGTCATTGTTACCTGTAGCTCTCAATAGTCTCTGAATGAGCTGTAGCTGCAGCTGCAGTATGAACTTGACAATTAATATGGGGCCAGGGATGATAAGGAAAAGCACAACCACATGATGAATATTTAAAGCTATCTGCATGTGTCCATAACAAATAAAACAGAAATAACTCACTCACTCACACCACTTTTTCATTCATTATGACAAATGAGATACGTTCTTTGCTCATGAAAGATAACATTATTTATTGGTCATAATGAGTGAAATATTAGTTGAGTGTCTTTCTAAAGTAATCCCCCAAAGAAAAGAAAAAAGAAAAACATAAATTTAAATCAAGTTATGAAGTTTAAGGGTGAATTTTAAATTTGTTCTCAATGGATTGCATTATTCTGCTTTTGCTAGATGCTGAAGGAACACCTGAAACGACTGGACCCTCACGTCTGCTACACCGAGTACGCCAGCTCATTTGTCGGATGAGGTACATGAAACGTCGACTAGCCAAAAGGGACACAAGAAACATGGGAAGACACTGATTGGGGAGTCAAGCACAATGGAGGGTCACGGTCAGAGTTCAACAGAAACGTTGACTATAAGCTGAAAAGGACACAAGAAACATGGGAAGACACTGATTGGGGAGTTAAGCACAATGGAGGGTCACGGTCAGAGTTCAACAGAAACGTCGACTAGCCGAAAGGGACACAAGAAACATGGGAAGACACAGATTGGGGAGTCTAGCACAATGAAGGGTCATGGTCAGAGTTCAACAGGAACGGTGTTGAGTCGAAAGAGAAACAAGAAACATGGGATACAGATTGGAGAGTCCAGCACAATAGAGGGTGACGGTCAGAGTTCAGCAGGAACGGTGTCGAGCGATAAGACACACAAGAAGAAAAAGAAGACTGACATTTGAAGAGAAAATAAAACTGATGATAAACATGCAGTATAACAGGTTAATTCATTTAAAATGGAGGGAAAACCAGCATTAAACTTCACAAACTTTATTTTCACCGTCATGAAAATTGTAGATTCTCCTGGCAACCCAAATAAACACTGTATATATCTCAAACTTCCTGTTCACTGAAAATTGTGGTTTGCTGGCTGGCTGCATGCCTAAAAAAAAAATGGCTGCATAGAATCTTGAACTGAGCATAATCGAATCCGAATTTAGGATAAAGAAAAATGTGTCTCAACTAATACGGTATCTAGAAAGTTCAGTGTTTTACAGAAGGCTAAAATTAACAAGCCAAAGGAATGTAAATTATGAAGCAAATATATTCTGTGACATAGAATAAATATTTATTTTAATCTTTCAATTTATCAGAAGTTGATATTGTAACAGAAAGTTGAAAAAAGTGTGCAAATACAAAATCACATACTAATTAAACCAAAATTACAACAGTTTTTACAACTTTTAAGCTATAAAATTTACTGCATTATCCAAAAGTTCTATAGTAGGCCTACCGTTTGCTATTAGCAAGATTTGCTAAAAGATCAAAAGTATGATAAAGTTCAGTGTACAGTATAAGTATAAGAAGTGTGACATTATTAGGGAAGTAGTGTATAAATGTACATCATGTACAGATGTAAATTGTCATTTTTAGATTAAAAAAGTTGCAAAAAATATCATGAAAGTGTCAACACTACGCCAAGATACAAAAAGGTAGTACCAGAGATGTACATGAATGAGAGGTGTAAATTACTTTCAAGTGGACATTTTTATTAAAAAACTCAAAACACATGGGTCAAAAGTGACAATATACTTCTAGCCATAGGCTAATGGTTTTATGAGCATAGCCAGCAGCTGATGGGCATTTGGTTGGCCAATGGGCTAGTGAATAAAATGCATTATAATAATGCCAAAAAATTCAGTATCTCAGGAAGGACATGATAATGCTCAACAACTTTGTTTCTCGGTCTACTGATTTGTTGTTTTTGAAGTCCTGCTATAGTCAAGTTTTCTTTTGAAATTCATAACTAACAAATTCTGTGGTGTATTTCAATAATTTAAATATGTAAATCTTGAAAATAAAACACTTTTGTGCAGGACACATGTAATTACAAAATGTGGACATGACTAGCCCTGTGGGCTACCACAAATTCAAGTTAATTGCTACCTCTGTAAATAACATGCTGTTTGATTAAATTCCATACCAAGTAGGGTGTAACGACTAACGATTATGATATGATCACAATGCACCACAGTCTGTTTCATGATGAATAATGAAAGTTTAGAAAATGTTACACAGGGAATAATTCTTAACAAAGCAATAAAAACAGCCCAACAATTTCCTGTGTTTACTTACACACAACTATTATGATAAATAAATTTATCACAAATTCTTCATCATGTTTGTTGTCAATGTACATGTATTGTTATTTCCTTAATAGGCAGCATGTGTACTGTGGAGTTTCACTTTTACAAGTTTGATTGTCAATAAAGGCATGCAACATCTCTTCCTTTATAGTGCCATAAAAATGTGAAAACACTGCCTTCTTGCAATTTTCTGTTAGCTTGGCAGTTCCTTTACTTTTTTCTTCAAATCAGCATGTCCATGTCTAAAGTGAAATTAAACATCAAAAATATATTGTACATGAAAAGTGCAGACACAAAAAGAATGTTAATCCAGTTCGGGATAGCTGAAGCCTTTGTATGTACCATCTGGGTTTGGGTATGTCCATCGGATAGTATTCATTACACAGGATGGGAGTTGAACCCGGTTGAATCTTCCCAAATATCCCAAACACCATCTTACGACTTGACGATAAGCCACATGTTGATATTTCCTGGAGATAAATGAGAAATTAGTAAATGGAACAAATAAGTACTAAGTGAGGAAACTTGTGAATTTACTAGTTCATACAGTATAAAGTATAGCCGTTTATTATAACAGATCTGCCTTGTACTGTTACATGTAATCTTGTTGACCAAATACAAACAATATAATTCTAAAATGGAAGGAAAGTTGTAAGTTTCTGTCGAGTTCAGTTGTGTAATGGGTTTTTTCTGATCTGATTCTATGTTCTATTTAATGTGCTGTGTACATGAGTGTACTTTAACTATGTGCAGGTGGAATGACAAAAAAACAATGTCTTTTGTTGAACTTTATTTCAATGTACAATATGGGTAATATTAAACAGTTCAAAGTTTTAAATATATATTCACTTTTGTCTTGAAACACTACTTACTGGTCAACCGTTCCCTGTACACCCCTTCTCCCATATTGAGCTTGGAACTGCAAATGTGCTGTCTGGAGAACTGCTGGACGCTTCACACCATTCATGCTGGCTAAAACATTGGTCCGGAAGATCCAGGTCGATCCCCAAATCTGTCATTTTTGTGCTAACTGCATCAACCTCTTTACAGCAAATGCAGTTTGATATGACAGGTTGCATGACGCAATGTCCACAACTACACCTGAAAATAATTGGGGGGGGTGGAGCGGAAACAATTAATTTAACATTGTCTTTCAGTCTAGTGTCTTTTTTTTTCTTTTCTTTTATGTTATTATTATTTGATTTATTATTATTTTTATTTATTTTTTCTTTGGGGGGGGGGGTTCCCTTTTATGATTTTGTTGGGGTGTATGAGTGTGTCACAACATTTATCCAAAATTACTGTTATTGTTGAACTTACCATGGGGTAGCGTGCACTGAATTTAAATATCGAACTGGATAAGAATGCTGGGTGAGATTAAAGGTAATTCAGGATAGACAAGTTTTTTTCGCACAATCCGGGATTGAAATACCAACCTGGATTAATGACATTAGTACCATGTTTGATTTTTGAATGAAGCCTGACAATTTATTAGACATCACTCTAGGTCCACCACATCCAACCCAACTCAAAACATATTTTCTCCATCTCTTTTATTTCAAAAATTTAATTTTTTTTAATATGTAAAGGAATTACACAAACATGAACCATACACAATTTACAACTAGACTTATTGTACATGTTCTCTCTGTACACGACTATCTACGTACATGTACATGTACGAGTAAATTGTACACGCACTGTAGTCCCTGTTTTGGAAATATGCATGGCAATAATGTGTGTACATGTACATGTACACTATTATTGTACAAAATAGTCGTAGTCAATCGGCGAACTTCATATTCACCGTACCGGGCAATGAGAAATATTTCACGTATAAATATAGACCAGGCATGTACAGGTGTATTATGATCCCCTTTTATCTTGATAAACAACTCACCATGTCGGTGTTAAAAGCCGATTGTGTCCTGTTCAGGGTCGACTTCGTCTTCATCTCCACCCTTGGCCTACCGGAGCGAGTGGCTCGAACCGGTAGGGTTCTGCACCACGGATTTCCTCATCCTGGTCTTCGACTTCGTCATCTGGCGAACTGAAACTGCTGGAATCACTAGCAGAATTACTGCCACTGTCGCCACTGTCACCATGAACGACTTCCTCGGTTACACTGTTATCTTCCTTTCAGCAATGGTGAAATTTGGGCGAGAATTCGCGAAACAAGCTTGAGCGCAGGGAAAATAATTGCTCGTTCACGCAGTGTGGGACGCTGTTAGTCCGTGTCAACAAAAAGACCGATCCACCCGGTGACGTCACGCAGTTGGGCGCGGAATGGGGAGGCACAGGGGCTCTTTTCGCGATTCGGAGTGGCGAGTGCAAAAAATGGGGCTGTAAAAATCGTTGTTTAGGCATGACCAAAATGACCAATTTTTTAAATTTTTTTTATGTGACATAATGAAGTATCATTCTACAGTTTTATTGGAAAAGGGAACCTCAAAAAAATCGCTCTAGTGACACTTTAAAGAGGAATACATTGAACGACGAAATAAAGATGATGATAATAAAACTAAAACAAAGGTGGTAATAACAACAATGATAGAAGGGGTTTTGAAGAGGGAAAACATGAATTTTATATAACTCCACAGATTTGTAACAAGGCAGTAGTGCATAAAAGAAAGGAAACTAAGCTGCGTATTTGGAAACCAGCAGTGTTTTAAAAGTGGATTTGAACTGACCCAAAGACGGCTGGGTTTGTAATACCTTGTCAAGACCATTCCACAGCCGTGTCCCCTGAAATCTAAGTGTTCTGATAGTGTATGCTGTGCGGGTGAAAGGAACGTAAAGATTGTTAACAGAACGAACGAGTACTGTACCCATGGTATCATGAACTGCTGAAAAGTAGGTTGAAAAGGTAAAAGGAAGAAGTTTATTAATGTACCTATACATAAATGACCCGATGTGAAATTTGTTAATTTCATTAAGAAGTAATGTGTTCAGCCTAGAAAAGAGTGGTGCGGTATGGTCCCGAGGATGTGAAAGTGTGCACATTCCAATGGCTCGCTTCTGGAGTGTTATCAGAGGAAGCAGTTGATTGTGGCTAGAGGAAGCCCAGACAATATTACAATAGTTGAGATAGGGAAGAATAAGAGTATTATAAAGAGAAAATAGGGTGGATGGAGGAAGAAAAGCACATAGTTTAGACAGGACACCTATATTTTTGGAAAAAGTCTTGGAAACTGAAGAAATGTGGTCACTCCAGGTAAGTTTGTCATTCAAGATAACGCTAAGAAATTTAGTAGATTGTACCCGACTAATGGGAGTGTTGTCGATATTGATAGAAGAAGTGTGAGGATTGGGATTATTTGTTTTACTGAAGAATATGCATTTGGTTTTACCAGGATTGAGAGAAAGTTTGTTGGACTTGAACCAAGAGGAGACTATAATAAGCTCAGAGTTGAGAGATTGAGTGAGGGACTGAAAAGAAGAATCAGAGTAAATAATAGTGGTATCGTCGGCAAATAAAAGAAAGGATAGCAAAGAGGAAGAATTTTGAAGGTCATTAATGTAGACCAAAAAAGAAGAGGACCAAGTATGGAGCTTTGAGGAACACCATGAGTGACAATGTCCCTGGCTGAGGGAAATTTGTTGGTGACGGTATATTGTTGTCTGTCGGGCAGGTAATTGATGAACCATTTAAGGGCGCATCTTCTGACACCATAAAAGGAAAGTTTAGCTAAAGAGGAGAGTCTCCTTGCCCGATTAAACGTTGTTTCTTTCAGGCAACCCACCGGGGCTGTACCTGGTTCTAACTCTTTTCTTTTGACAATTTCTTTGTTGATATTTTTATCGGCAAGTAGTTTCTACTTGCCCGAGATCACGATACAAATTTAAGTGATAACTAGACTTGATTTCAAGTCTAAAACGCAATTTGCCCTAACTCACGACCTCAGACTTGACCCTCATGTGTATAATGGAATATTAACTTATTCACAACTGAAATTAACATAACAATCCTGGTACCAGAGAAAGGGCCAATCAGGAGGCCGGCCACAAACAAACGTGTAGGCTGCGTCTAAGTTAGGTTAACATAACTTCAATCCGCATTTTTTAAAAAATAATAATGTCATTGGTCTTCATATTTTATAGTGCTTTTTACGTAATGGGGTATTTAAAATATACAGCTAAAGTAGAATAAGAACTTAAAAAACTTTATTTATTTGTATTTTGAATTTAAAAACAAAAGTAGAAAGTGAATTACTCGGCAGCGGCAGAATGTAAATGTTTGTGCATCAATAACGTATCTGTGTACTATATCCTAAATTTGAATAATCATTGTATCGAAGGATTTTGCGAATTCGACCATTCAGATTGTTCCGTCCACTTTTGGACTTATTTGCCATAGGGTGTGTACAAACCGACACAGTTTGTCACAAGAGGGCGCTATACGTAGACAGACCCCCAATATCGCAGACTTGGAACCAAGTCTAAGTTACTGTTTTTGTGATGGAACACGGAAATTGGCGGAGAAATACCATTTTTGCAATACCCAAGGAGATCGATAGTGCTCATGAAAATGTTTTTAAAAGATCTTTTTATAACAATAATAATAATATTAATGACAATTTGTATAGCGTCCAACCATGAAACATGCTCCTAGGCGCTTAACAATTTAAAAAACATTAAAATTACAGTTATAAAACCTTAGAGAAAATACAGTTAAAATGTAATTATAGACATTACAAATATTATACTAAAAAATAAAAATAAGTGAAAACAGTAAGACAAAACACTAATTCAAAACCTGGCACTGCAAAAAAATAGGTACATGTACTTAGTGGTTTGAAAAAAGCATGTTTAAAAAGATTTGTCTTGAGGCCAGCCTTGAAACTATCAACATTGTTGGCTTCCCTAAGTTAGGAAGCTGGTTCCACAGTTGAGGCCCAATTACAGAGAACATTCTATCACCTGCAGAAACCAGCCTCGCTCTGGGGTGGATCAGCAGAGTAACATCACTTGCAGAACGGGTACATCTAACAATAGGCTTAGTGGCAACAAGATCACACAGATACAAAGGGCAAAGACCATAAAAATTAGCAAACACACCTTAAAAATAATACGATGTTTAACAGGAAGCCAATGTAACTGCATCAGAGCTGGGGTGATATGCTCGTACTTTTTGGTACATGTTAGTAGCCTCGCAGCCGAATTCTGAACTCTCTGTAAGGGGGCAAGAGTGGTGGCAGGGAGACCAGTTAGGGTAGAATTGCAATAATCAATCCGGGATGTGACTAACATATGAATTATTTGCTCTGTACCTCGACGACCTATAAACCTCCTTATCTTACTGATAATGTACAAGTGATAAATGGCTATACGGGAGACAGATTTGATGTGAGATTGCATATTCATATTTTTGTCAAATGATACACCAAAAGTTTTGACCACAGGTACAGGGTTAATGTTACAACAACCGATAGAAACATCTGTTTGTTGTTTTTTCTTCAAAGACGACGATGAGCCGATGATCAGAGCATCTGTCTTTTCGTCGTTTAGTTGGAGATAATTTAATGCCATCCAGCGTCTTATGTCGTTGCAGCATGCTTCCAGTTGTCCAATTTTACTATAGACGTCACTTTGAGTAGGGGTTGCGGAGATGTAGAGCTGAGTATCATCAGCCTAGAAGTGGTGTCTGAGCTAGTGTCGACGAATGATGTCACTAAGTGGTAGCAAATAAATGTTGAATAAAATAGGACCTAGCACTGATCTATGTGGCACACCGGAAACGAAGTACCTTCTGAAGAGCTGGTGATCTTAACTCTCTGGCAGCGGTCCGATAAGTATGATGAAAACCAGTTCAAGCTTTCCTGTGATAAACCTATACGTGACTTTAATCTTTGCAGCAAAATGTTGTGATCAAGCGTGTCAAATGCTGCGCTGAGGTCAAGAAGAACAAGGATTGACACTTTTCCTCCATCGATGCTCTGTATCAGGTGTCTGAGCGTATAAAATCGCCTATTCTACTTTTACAATCGAGGCGAAGCACGAAAACACTTATAGGGAAGAATATACGCCTGGTAATTACTCTTAAAATGAATGGCAATACAAACTTACTTGGTTAGGAGTATAGCAGCTTTCGATAGTATAAAGCATTTTGAGAATCATTTGACTTCAATATATGTAGTGGTGGAAAAAGATAACAGTTTTTATCCCCCAAAATTTGAATTTGAGAAACATTACTGTCAGATACGTATCCCATTTATTGTGTATTCCAATTGCGGATTAATCTTCCTGCGTGGACATAACCGCTCCGGATTTTCGGCGATATCTCAAAAACGCAAAAATGAAATTTTCACATGTTAGTTTTATTGTAAATATCTACATTTATATAGAATCAAAAGAAATAGAAAGGTTCCAAAAACCAAAGATAAGCTTTCCAAGGTTTTTTAAAGAGTATATTTCTGATGAACCAAAACGCTGATTTTTTTCTTTTTGGAGATTTGTGCAGAAACTGCTTACTCTACATGGACGCCGAGAAGTCCCTTTGGACAATCCGATCTTTGTTTTCGTGAATTGAGATATTTTCTGGTGAAAATGAGACAACACAACAACAAACAATATTAATGGATTTTAAGTCTAAAAAACTTGCTTTTTTTCCCCACGAAATGATTATGTTCTTTACTTCAAAGAAAGCTCTGGAAATAAAAATCGTCTCATATTATGTAGTTTTGATAATTATTAATCATACTGTTACGTGCTGAAAAGCACGACAGCGAAATTTGTGTGAAACGGGACAAGAACAAAGACCTTGCAAGTAAAAGCACAAAAGCAGTCAATGAAATACATTCAGAATGACATTTATTACATAAGCTAATAAAGCAGAACAAAGTTAGAGCAACAATAATAGCGGTAAAGCCACACAAGTTACAAAGCAGTTAATAAAGCAGGATTTAAGCACAACAGAGGCGAAAATGAATGGTAAGCCGGCAAAGATAAATTAAAGCAAATTAGGTTCGGCCGAGTAATATTTACCTTAAGGAGGCTAACGAATACGCCCCCGCCCAGTCAGTTCCTTAATAAGTTTATAAAGTGCAGACGTTAGGCCCAGCATCTCCAACAACAGCCCACACCAGATCAGCCCACAGTCACAGGTAGTTGGGTAGACGTTGACCCGGGAGTTCAGCTCAGGAGCCACGACAGTTCAGGGTCCGGTCCAGCAGCACCGTCACTCTTTGCCACAATCCATGGGTAGAGAGGTAGAACGTCGTCGAAGACGGAGGAGATGCGGGCCCAACGCTGCACCATACGGGTTGCACAAGGTGTATGCCTGCATGGGCACTGACTGAGGCCTAAACAAAAGGTGGTCAAGCCCTTTAAAGGTTCATACCCGCGCGTAGCCATGAATAACATTCCAGAAAAGAAAAGGAACAGGTGGGGAGGAATTAAGGAATGGGGTCGTAACAATACATTTGAGGAGAAATTGTAGGATTTGATAATTATCGGGGGAATTAGTCTAACTCTGAAAGCTAGCTGGTTGTACAATTCATACCAGTATCAATACTTTGGAGATTCTTTTTATCTGAAAATGTGACTAATTACCTCTTAAAGAAGCCACTATAATCACAGTTGCTTATTTCGATTGCTGCTATCGACATAAGCATTGTATATGAACAATAATTATACGAAACGTGCACAAACTCCGGATCCTTGAAAACAACTATACACATTTTTGCGATGATTTCGCTGAAACGTGAATGTATAGTAATAAAGGTAGGGTCATAGATTTGTTTTTGATAACGTAATGCTGATTCATAGGCACAATTATAAAGAAAGATAAAATGAAAGTCACATGTGAAAGTTTCAGCAAGTAGGCCTATGTTTTTATGGTAATTAATTTTTGGAGTGTTTACCAAACTATAACCCTCCCTTTAAGTGTATATTTTCACAGGTAGATTGTATGGTGTGTTTATTGGTATAGAGGATGAAAATGAAACATTTCTTCCAAAGACCATAATATGTATTTAGTGGACTACCCCTTTAACATTTCCTTATTCCATGTAACTAACATGATCTCACTTCCAAAAGAAAAACATACCGGATAATAATATCTGACGTAAATCTTTCTACTCTTTGTCGTATCACAAAGCACCTAGCCAAGCAAGGCGCGGATATACTGAGCGATACTGAACTCGGGACTTTTGTGGCGATGAACAAAATAATAACACGAGTGAACTTCCTGCTATGCTGTGTGTTGTTATTATAGACGTAGACTTAGTACATAACACCTTTGAGAGCTGGATATGCACCAGGACGCTGATTAGTTGCTCTTTGAAAACACAATTTACCGTACAATAAATAGTTGTTTTCAGTGTAAGGTTTCACCAATTTCCAAACCAAGTCATTACGAGGGAGTATGATCATGGCGTGGACGGCACTAACGGGACTCGGACCGAGGACAGTCGCACTAAGTTTGAAAGTGTTCATCGTAGTGATGTTTTATACTCATGAACGACTTGGCATATGTACAGCACAGCCGGGAAATGTACTTCCACAAGCACTGCAGGAGAATCTTGATGAACTGATTGAGCATTTCTGCACCTCAGGGTAAGTCCGCAGCTGCAGGCTAAGTTAAGTGTATGGTTTCAACGTTTTACAAACCAAGTCATTACGAGGGGTTATGATCATGGCGTGGACGGCACTAACGGGACTCGGACCGAGGACAGTCGCACTAAGTTTGAAAGTGTTCATCATGGTGATGCTTTATGCTCATGAACGACTTGGCATATGTACAGCACAGCAGACGCTTCCACTGCCATTGCCTGGATATATTGAAAAGATGATGAACCATTTTTGTAGCCAAGGGTAAGACTGTAGGCTTAGTTAGGCCTAGTTTGGATGTTTACCTTAATGAAGAGTTTAATTTTTTGATAATTTTGGTTAAATCTTTAGCTAATTTTAGTAAACAAAAGTACAAAGTATTATAATATGCACGAGACTTGAACCGTCTATAGTGAACAACAGTGATTCTGGTATTGGAATGGAAAATGTCCCAATCAGTTATTGTATTACTTACTGAAGGTCTGAATCCCAAACTCAAAGCTGCGCAAGTGAGCCTCATCTAAACTGTGGTGCAGATCAAGGGTCATCACCAAATCAGCTGTGTCCGCAGATCTGTATTACTGGTGGCTGTAAAGATAATTGCTGGACAGCTACAGGTATGTCTTATTCTAAAACGTTACCGTCACTCAGTAAAAAAGTACAGCGTTCAATTCGCGTCAGAATGAGTGATGAGGAATGATTTCACCCTAGATTTTTTTCAGTTGTTGGTTCTGAATATATTTTAATTAAATTTTTCGGAGCTAGCAGCCAACGAAATTACACCGTTTGTGAATTTCAGTTTTCTGCTAAATGATGATCCTTGCATTATTTGGAATCCGTTAAATTACCACTGTGTAATAATGATTATGGATTGTGGGTTTCGCAAACGAACCACCGCGACGTATACGCATGCAAAGGTATGCGATGGTCACTTTGTACCGGTACTGTACTGAATCAATGGGCCCTGACGTCGTCAACTATTACGGCAGGATTTTACCATCGACACTCTCTTCAGTTTACTGTTTTTGTTAAGATAATCTCGCGAATAATATAAAATACAATTAAACACTAAGTGTTTGTCCTTACTGTTTAGATAATGTTGATACCATGGTGACGTCATAATGACCAAATTTGTTTCTCCGACGAATTTGAGTAATCACCTACATTGTGGTATTACATTTGAAACGGCATGCTAACGTCGAGTACAAGATTTAATATGTAGTTTAAAATTATCACCAGAGGGCGTTTTAACCTGTGATGACACCACATACATAGATGTCTGTGGATGACACTATCATACGATATTGTAGATATTTTCAGAACTGAGACCACACTGCAAATTTGTGTTCGAATATTGTAATACAACGTCCCGTTTGAGCCCGAAGAAGATGTCTATAGTGGGGTCGTGTAGGTAATTAAATAAATTTCCTGGGTTAGGAACGAAAATATGTCACACAAATGTTTTTGTCATGTGGTTATAAAGGGACTCATCGGCTTCGTTGGGCTATTTTAGGCCACAAAATAGACCCAAAACCTGACTCTAAAGGTCTTCCAGGAGTAGAGTAGAATGGTAACGTTCCTAAAAAATAATAATCAAGTTTTGCCGTTTTCGAGAATTATTTCAAAAAGCTAAGGTCACGTGATTTATCTGATCAAAATAGTTTGGTTCGGATAAATCGCGTGATCTTTCGAGTTAGTTTCAGAGAGTCCGCGCGCAAGGGAAGCGTGCCCCACGGTGCACAGCGCGGGGGCTAGCGAGACGTTAACCTCGAGGCAATATCCCGTGTACATGTGGGAGAGTGGGAGAGTAAGGGGAACCAGACTGACGAGTACCTTTTGCCACTCGGGTCTGTTTAATAGTCGGTTCACCTAGCTTTTCAAATACGTTGTTTCAGAATCGCAATGCTCTGTGTATAAACTTACTTTTATCCCCCTCATTTTTACACTTTACAAAATTATTCTGACAATTAAAAGAATTATATTGCCAATACCAAAGAAGAACACTTCCGTGATAGTGATGGCGCAATATTGTGTTTATTTAATTGTTGAAATATTTTTGTGACGGGAAAAAACAACCCAACAAAAAACCTAAAGAGACAGGTGAAAACAAATTGCAAAGGTGAACAAATAAAAGAAAATAATGTCATTCCCTCGAAACATTATTTTGTTCCCTCGTAATACTATTTTGTTCCCCTCGAAATATTATTTGTTCGAACGAAATAGTTATATTTCGTTCCCTCGCAATAATAATTATTTCGTTCCCAGGAAATAACTAATTTCATTCCCTTAAAATATTATTTCGTTACCACGAAACAAATGATTTTGAGGGATTGAAAACATATTTCGAGGGGACGAAATGTTGTTTTTTTCCAGTTTACCTTTAAAATAATCCTTAAAAGGATACTGTCAAAACTATTGGTTTGTTTGTATAAAGTAAACAATGGTATAGGCCTCATGTGAAAATCATTATTGTGAAATAATGCAAAATTGAACCTCAGTTGCGATATTTAACACAACAACAATAGGCTAGTGCATTTTAAACATTTCAACCTGGAACATCTCAGATGCAACAAAGAAATTAAACAAGGTGACACTGATATTAAGAACAAAGAATCAAAGTGATTTAATGCTGAAACTATCGACCACTTCAAATATTTATTTGGTTTGACAAACGTACAATGATTAAGTTAAACAAAATGTACATTTAGAACAAATCTTATACAACATAAGAATATCGCACGGGCGAATACGTCTACAGGGGGAACGGGCGAGGACTTGAGCAACCTAACAAACAGCGTAGACCAAATACACTCAGGCAAACGAACAACTCCAGGGGCGAAAACATTTCTCTGCCAATGTGACGATGAGCGAATTCACTCCGACAAATGTCCAGAAAATACGAAACAACAACGGGTACACAAACTGACACCCCTCACAAAAGACAGGGAAGAAGACCCCAAAATACCGAACTGTAGATTTAGTTCGAAAATGTCCCTTCCGGAATTAAATTAAGCACTTCACTGCACTCGGTCAAAAACTCCCTCTCTCTCAAAACGCTCCTCTGACGAGTTGTAAAAACAAAAGTTGTAGCTTCCACCAGTCTTGAGTGTTGTGTCCCAACTCTCCGCGCCCGTAAAGAAAGAATTGTTTACATTTTCTGGCAAGTAATAAAACTTACTTTGAATTTCCAGGGAGTTAAACACAATTTAAACAAAATGACATCATCGCGAAACAATTTTCTAGAACAATCATTCACTCATTCATAAAGGGATTAGCGCTGCCCACTGGGGTCAACACACCGAGAATGGCTGTCACTTGTACATAATACAACCACACGTACAATTATTAGGTACTCAGCATAACAACATTTAAAATTACATAAATTTAAACATTTGCTTTCACATTCAATCTTTGCAAATATTAATTTTGGTAAAAATATCTTGAATATTATCACTAATTTAACAAGCAGGTGCAAATTTTGTTCGGTGTCCCCATACTTTACTTTTAGAATAACTTTTATACTAAAACAGTATAATGTTAGGAAATATAACAGTTATCTGCAATATAGAAGTTAATGTAAACCTCAAATTGAAACCATGAGGATCTAGTTATGTAGCAACCTATTTTGCTAAGTATGTTTTTGTTCTCTCTTTTTAAAAATTGAATATGTCTGTTATTCCTTGTAGATACCATTCCCCTCTGCAACGGAAATCAGAATCAGCTTTGTGGCTACAGCGACGCTGTCGTTTGTCAGGACGACCAAGACGTGTGCGTGCGTCGTTCTGATCCACCGTCAACATTCTGCGTCTGTAGCAACAACGTGATATCTTATACCGGGTAAAACTTCGCTCTCAACATCAAAATGATTCTGGTTCGGGTGGAAAATTGTTTGGTGGTGTCAGGTTTTAATTACGTTGGCAGCGTTGGATGGGTTAACTTAACGGGCAATAAAAGGGCAGCATAGCGTGGAAACGAAATTTATAACTATTGTATGTACTGTTTGAAAGTGTTGTAGTACTCGTACGGTACAGTACTCGGCCAAAATACTCATACTCGGAGTCCATAATCGATACTTGACTGAACAATAATCTGTACTCGAAGTCATGTAATCGATACTCGACTGGAAATGTACTCGATGGACTCACTGAAGCACTGGAAAAAGTAAAATAGAAAGTGTCTTTGATATAGTATTTAGGTCCTTGCCTAAAAGATAGGCCTAATTATCACAACAAGCACACGTTAACATTTGAACTTAATTAGTCAAAAAAAAAAAAAAATTGTACTTGGCTGCTGGATCACACGGATATCAGAATACTCGATACTCGGAACTAGTACTCCCCTCTCGATGGCCAAAATACTCGTACTTGAGTACTACTCGGTCACCCTGGTACTCGGCAGTACTTGACACTCGACCAAACAGTACCTGATACTGCTGTTTTCATTTTGGAGTAAAATCAGTGTGGAACACGACATGCGAATCTGTAAACGAAATGTTAATTATTCTTCAAATTGACTTGGTCATTTGATTCTGATAAGCAGATGTTTTCTGTGCTAAGCATGATTTAAGTAAGAAGTGATTCTCTATTAAAAATTGCCTGGTATCAGTACATGATAAAACATTCAGATAAAGAAACTGTGGAAATTCGCTGTGTAATAATAATAATGATAGCAAAATACTTAGCAGTAGGCCTATTGGGAAATGTCGCGGTATATTTCCCCAAAACCTGCACCGGTCGGCAGGAAATAATAATGAAAAAATCACTCTTCAAACAAGCAAGACAAACCAGCATAGGCTAACTATCAATGATTTAAGTTTTATACCGAGCATCAAAGCAAGAATGTTCAGTAGACAGTTACAACCATGCTGCACCTCAGCCATCTTGGGAGTGACTAACATTCTAGTCAGTCAGTAACCAAACAGAAGCCTCAAAGGCAAAGACGGCACTGACTCCATTAAGACGATTAAAAATCGGTATGAGGAATTTAGACGTGTACTTAAGTTAACACAATGTTTGTTTTTGTGTACCACTAAGATGTGAGCCATCGGTACCCACAGACCCCCCTAGTAGGATACCTATAGAGGGAGACACATCGGGAACCACTATAATGGCACACCACACTACAGCCCAAGCCGCTACAGCGCAAGCCACTGCAGTACAGGGTACTACAGCACAGGCCACTGCTACTGCAGCACAAGCCACTGCAGTACAGGTCACTGCAGTACAGGCCACTGCAATACAAGGCACTGCAGCACAGGCCACAACAGCACAGGGAACAACAACACACGTCGCCAATAATAACCAACGGATCAAAAATGAAACCAACGTGGCAGCTAATGTTCTTGGGTCTCTGTTTGCTCTTCTAATACTCCTCTTGGTGATCATCGGTGCCGTGATATTCTGTCTTCGCAGACAGGGAAGACTACCGTCCTTCATGAATCAAGCCGCGTAAGTTTCTTTCACATTGTCTACCACCCCTTTTTACTCAATAACAGACACTTATAGGTCAATGGAAATGGTCTGGAATTGGTACAGTCTGCCTTTCAGGAAATTCAAAAACAAGAACAGCCGAGAAAACTCATTATGCTCGACTGCAAGGTTTAATGATCTTCTAATTCACAATAAAAAACAATGGGAAAAAACCCTAATGGAAGTTTAAAAGAAACTGATAACAAAGTGATATACTGTTGACTTTCATTCTAAACACTACGAAATGAAACGATGAATGGAATTTAATTCAACTCGACATTTATTTCCATATTGGTGAAAGAAAAAGGAGAACAATAAACAAATTTGAACAATGATTTAAATCAAAATACAAAGCAGCACTGTTAAAAATGTCCGTAAATTTACGGACTCCGTAAAGTGAAATATTCCGGATTTTCGCCGTAATTTTACGGACTTTCCGTAAATGTAATTATTAATTATGCTAATAAGCGTAATTACAATCAACCACATTTGCCCAAACACCTACACATAATATAGTACATGTAGGTACAGGACGTTATTTCACCCAACCGTGTACACATGTACAAACTCATGTTAAGGGTTTTTTTATTTTACGGAATGAACAAACTTTTCCGGTAATTTTGCTGCAGGAATACGGAACGCTATTTTTTTGCTGGCAGCTAAATTACCGGAATTTTTGTTTCATTCCGTAAAATAAAAAACCCTTAACATGAGTTTGTACATGTGTACACGGTTGTGGGTGAAATAACAATATGTACTTACAAGTACTATATTATGTGTAGGTGTTTGGGCAAATGTGGTTGATTGTAATTACGCTTATTAGCATAATTAATATTTACATTTACGGAAAGTCCGTAAAATTACGGCGAAAATACGGAATATTTCACTTTACGGAGTCCGTAAATTTACGGACATTTTTAACAGTGAGGCACAGCCCCCCCCCCGGTCACTAACAATGTTGGCCCTCATTGCACGGTCTAGGGGTGCTGATTTTTATTGTTTATTCCGCCAATACGTTAACTAACATACAACAATCCAAGAAACCTTTTAATTGTTCCATTAATGGAATAGTAACAAAAAAGCACGAACAACTATTGGAGTCAATAGGACATGACAAACCCATTCTTAATGGCCAGTGAACCTATCCAATGTGCCTCCAAAGCCTGCTTATCCAATCGTGAAATGGGAAAGGATTCCTGTTTTTATTAATGGTTTTGTTAATTTTGTCTTTTTACTATATGCCCCTTTAATATATCTTGGGACTGTTTGTTAATTTTGTACTTTTTTAATATTGCCTTTTTATATGTGATTGTTTATATTTTTACATGTATTTTACCATTGTTAAGTGGCCCTTTCAGCTACTGCTGCTGGTCATTTTTTGTTTGTATATACCAATAAAATAAAAAAAATAAAATAAAAAAAATTCAAAATGATAACATTGGGCGGGGACGACAGTTGATGCATTTTGACCGGAATTGCAGTTCTCATGCAGGTGCATAGACCTCTTGAGGGCCGAATTATTTTCAACAAATGTCTGACGACATAGCTCCCTAAGTACTAAAATGTTTGTTTATTTTGCTTTAAAAAGGAATCCTGCTGAACTGCCAAGTGTTCCGTTAGAAGCAAGGAGTAAGTAATAATGATCTAACCCTCACACACACACCCATGTTTGTAAATCCCGCTTACCGAGGACTTCTCTTTGTTCTCCCATTGTTTGGACATTTGTTTTTTTTAGCGACGTCCCCATTGGGTTTGTACACGAAAACGAAGCGAAGACGTCCTCGCTCTGTCAAACACCCGGATCCCTTTTGTTAAAGTCCTCGGTTTGAATGGATAGACACGCTCACACACACACAAGACAAGTGTGTTAACACACATCTTGAAAAATGCATCCTTGTGGAGCATTCTTTTGTTCTTTCATTTGTTCCTGCACTTAACAGTTTCCCCATAGACTTTGTACACAAACATTTCTTGTGGAGCACCCCGGTCTTTAGAATTCCCCTATGGAGTCCTTTTATTTTCCCTTTTTTGCTTTTCCTTGGTCTCCATAAGGTACCGAAGGTGAGGTCCACCCATTGTATGGTAGGGTTAAAACACCCACATACAAACATCATACAAATTTACAACTTCATAAACAAATTGACTTTAGTCAGTCGTGGTAAAGTGCACTCGTGGTGTCAGAGAATAAACAATCACCAAAACTTGTGGTGCTGTCAGTATCAATACCTATAAAGTAAAATACAATATTGACTTTGTCATTATTTCTCATTGTTTGAAGTAGATGTCACTGGGCCAAGGCTGCCTGCACCACCGGTACCCGGCAGTATGGAGTATTCGTACGCATATGACCACCGACCAGCGAAGCCTGGTGCAAAGGAGGATTCAAACCAGGATGACCACACCTACTATTCCGTAGGCGAGGGCGGTTCCAGGGAGGGGAACCCCCGCTATGTCTCAGGCGGGCAAAGAAAGATACCAGCTACCAAGGAACTTGACACAGTTACGGACAATGCTGGAGCGAGAAATGAAAATGGAGGAGGACACGCGGATAAGGTTGAGTTGACCGACTCAACTACAGGGGTCAAATCTAATGAGGCCAACGATGAAGATTACACTCCATTGGTACCCACTGGAATTCCAAAGTCACAAAGTGAACAACCTGGGAAAGAGGTTGTTGTGTCACCCACTTTGGCCAATGAAAGCGAAGTGACGTCCCCGGTCGAGTTATCAACCGAGGGTCTCTCCAATGGAGACGACGGTACCTACTTCCCACTGATCCAAGCTGCTGCCCCAAAGTCCCACGTGGACCAATCCGGATACGAAGTTGCAAAGATACCCACTTCAAAAAGTCATGATTCAACCTCACCGACAGGGGTGCAATCCATAAGCTGTGACGATAACACCTACACCCCATTGGTTCGAACCGCAGATTCCAAATCTCAAAAGGAGCACTCCGGATACGAGGCTGCAATAATCTCGAACCCTGGTATGGTTGCTGACGGTGATGACACGTCCCCCTACGACCACTTGGACAGAAAGGAAGCGAATGAATCGAAGGAGGGCGCCCTTTCAACCGTGGATGCCGACGACTACGAACACCTGGTGAAAAACTAACAAGTAGGCCTAGGCCTATTTTTTGTAGCGGTAAACTCATTTTGTTACGCAAATAAATGTATTGGGTAAAACCCCAACATTTTGACAACTTTGTTTAGTCATATTAAAATGGTAAAGGCAAACAAGTTTATCACTTTGGTCAAACTTTGACCGGTTTAAACTTCGATGGACTAATGTGAAAAAACAGAACACTTGGTTAACGTTCTGAATTGTAATCGTGTACAAATTCATGTGTCTTCAGATTTTCGACATGATGTTATATTAAAATACCATTAGGTAGTGTTCCCTGACTCCGTGATAATATCAAGTGAAAGTCAGAAGATAAAATAAAATGGTTGACAAACGATGACCTCAGAATTTGCTTTGATCAGACAAAAAATCATTTGAATAACTATTGCATGATAAATATACATGCCATAACAAACACTACTGTAAAGTTGGACTAAAGCAAATTGTTTTCAAAAAAACTAACTACGGAGTTTCGCTATGTATAAAGTCAACAAGGTATATCACTCACATGTTTGTAAATCCCGCTCACCGAGGACTCTTTACCACAATCTCTTTGTTCTCCCATTGTTTGGACATAGTTGTTTTTAGCGACGTCCCAATTGGGTTTGTACACGAAAACGAAGCGAGGACGTCCTCGCTCTGTCAAACACCCGGATCCCTTTTGTTAAAGTCCTCGGTTTGAATGGACAGACACGCTCACACACACACACACACACACGTTTGTAAATCCCGTAAATTGAGGACTTCTCTTTGTTCTCCCATTGTTTGGACATAGTTTTTTTTAGCGACGTCCCCATTGGGTTTGTACACGAAAACGAAGCGAGGACGTCCTCGCTCTGTCAAACACCCGGATCCCTTTTGTTAAGTTCACGCACACCCATACACAAACTTGATATTCCCAAACATGTACATTTTTTGCAATTTTTGGTTCATGTGACGTGTTCATTTTGCTATGTATTTTGTACAGTCTCATTGCGGAATTTAGTTAGACGACTTTTTTGGTTTACTCATAAATGTAAAAATTTATACAGATTAAAACATGAAACTTTGCACTATTATAATACTAACTAATCATATATCGCCTATATTAAATGAATTCAATAATCATTTTGTAGTTTTGTAAGTATGACGTCAATGATGATGAGCCGGAATACTTGTTGGTTATAAATCAACATTTATATTAACACGTATGCATGTTTTTCCATTTAAAGGTATCGTACACGTTTGGTAATGATTAAAAACAAATATTAGCATAAAAACTTACTTGGTAACGAGCAACGGAGAGCTGTTGATAGTATAAAACATTGTAGGAAACGACTCCCTCTGAAGTAACGTAGTTTTTTAGAAAGAGGTAATTTCTCACTAAAATAATAAAAACTTCTTGCAAGAAGTTTTTTATTCCTTTCTGAAAGCACACACATTTGTACAACAAGGGTGTTTTTTCTTTCATCATTTTTTTGCAACTTCGATGACATATTGAGCCCAAATTTTCACAGGCTTGTTATTTTATACACCAAGTGAGAACACTGGTCTTTGACAATTTCCAAACGTGTTCAGTGCCTTAAAGAATTAGAGTAAACTTGCAAATGTATACAATTATTGTTAAACATAACATGATCATTATAATTAAGAATTTAATATTTTCACGCGAGTTGATTGTACAAATTTTGTGGCGAATTAAAGGGACACATTGACTTGTATTGGGCGATTCGGGCTATTAAAGGCGTCTGCAAGTGTTTGTTATGAAGTCAATATGGCTGGAAAGATGTTTTAAAATTAGAGTTTAAAGATCCACACAAATAATATGTCAAAAAAATGTGTGTTTTTTCTTTTACTTCGTGAACTAGCAAGGTCCGCTTTTTTGTGAAGTCAACTATTTGGTCTTGGGCGCCTATATGAATCATTGGTTTGCGATCTAAGGCAGACATCTATGAAGAAACAAATTAATATTTTATGAGTTTAAGATGACTACTTTTCAAATGAAAATTGGGTATATATAGTTGCGTGTTTAATCTAACTTGTATATAGTAAATTCGCACACGGGCAAGTTAAATAACTGGGCTGAGGTAATCACTAAAGTAATTAAATTGGGGCGACTACAAATCTTGGTTTGGGAGATAAGGAACACATCTATATATTAAAACAATTAAAATTTCACGATTTTACGGAGAAAACCTTTCAATTGAAAATGAGGTTATAAAGTTGACTAAGTTTTTTTAAATTTGGTGCCAAGACAATTTTGTTTGCCAGCAGCAAATTTAGTGCTCACTTCTGCCTGGTTCCTTAGCATTGTATAAAGTTCAAGTTTCCTTTTTGTGTTTTTCCAACTTTTCGATATTGAAACTTGTTGTCACTTAAATGTTGTGGTTGAAATGTTGTGTTTTGCAACTATTACATGTCATTTAGAATTGTGCATGTTTGTCTATTGACTTTTTGATCTCTAAAATAAGTGATTATGCAGTAGCTTTTATTGAAGTTTTTATCCTGACTTGTCAAAGTCTGGTTCATGAAGAAAGTTGTAATGTATGTATATTTATCTTTTCACTATGGATGGGAAATGTAATGCCTGGATCGCTTCTAAATTTGACTGGATTATGGGCTCTTAATTTTTAGTGTAGTTGCAAAGAAGAATATTTTTGTCAGAAATTTAGTAGTTTGGTGTAATCCAACTGTTTGTACTCACCAATTTATGGCACTTTTTTACATAACCTTTTTGAGTGAGATCTTTGTGACTGACATTTTCACAATGTAAGCCATTTATAGGACCATTTTTCAGGAAATGCTTGTATTGTATTAAATTCCCTACTCATATTGTTACTTTCAGTGACGTGTATTGATCCTTCAAGTGTAGATATCGTTACGGGAGAGAGTTTGAATTTGGTTGTGTTGTTCAACCCCTTGTTTTGTTTTCACAGTGTGGGTGTGACTGTTTATATTCTACCATTGGAGATGCACATTATTGTTTTAGTGATTGATAGCTGATTTACCTTTTTGCTTTCCGAGCAATTAAAGTGTACGCCCTACTGTCAGTCAGTTGCAGTTTATTCTTTATTATTTATCTTTACTATGATAATAGCCTTGAATAGAACCAAACTGTTTTGCCCACCTGTCTAGATCCTATTGTTTATTTGAGATGTATAGTAGAGTAAAATAAATGTGATGTAGATTTCATGACATGTTTTTGCATTTTTTGGAATGATTTTAAACCAAGTGCTGTGTGAATTATTCAAAGTTTTGACATAATTTTAAATAACCCTTTTGCTACAAATAGTGTATGGTCATGGTTGCTCTATCAGAGACAAGCGATTCCCACCATGTGAGTACAACCCTCTGGTTGACCTCAAGTATAACATTGTTGTCCTAAAAATGTCAATTTCTCTGAAAAAAGGGTGTTTTAAATACAAAACAACACTCACAGCCTTGTGACATTATCCCTCGGAGCATGGTCAGAGCCGTGCTCCTCACAGAAATAGGGAAAAATATAATAGAGAAATGTGTTCATTCATGCTCAAAGCTAAACAAAAAATAAAAATTGAGTCCAAAGGTCGCGGACCCAATCTTAACTTCTTCTTATAAATAAGCTAATTTCAAAGTTGGATCAGACACTTGAACACCGAGGGCGCACTTGGACTCCCTAAAGGTTCCCTACTTTACGACCACGCGACCCGAGTGGCCCAACAACAAATACAAGTGCAACCTGAAAAAAAAAGAGTATGTGATTTGTTATGATCTACACCTTTAAAATAAATGCATTTTGAACCCCACGGGGTTGGGTGGCATTTTATTTTAAAGTAGGTTTGTAAACAAAAGTGGTTTACTCCGCCATGATTTTCTTCAAAACAAAATTCAAAATCAAAAAGTTCCCTATTTAAATAATGTAGCCAAACAGCCTGGTAACAGCCTAGTCTGGTGGGTTTGTTCATTAACCCATAAACTGACAACCAAACAACCAGACTTGTATAACTCCCTAAGGGCAATTGCAGAGCCCAGCTGATAAGGTAATTGAGTCTGATGTCGTTATTATCGGGCAAATTAAAACAGCTTGAATCTTCACTCTAAAAACTCCCGGGGGTCAGCATTGACCCAGATCCCGGGGGTCAGCATTGACCTAGATCCCGAGTCTCAGGGACCCCTTTCTTGGCCAGGTTGACCCAGAAACTGGTTAAAACGGGATTAGTTTAACCCATTTCTGGGTAATGTTTGACACAGATTCCGGGTCACACTGACCCAGAAATGAATCAGGTCCCCTGGAACTCTGAACCGCATCAATTCTGACCTAGGAGTGCTTAGAGTGCTCAGTACACAAGTTCATATCAGAATCAATCCTCCATCTGAAATACTGGCAAGGACAAATAAATAGGTCTTCAAGAACTCACTCCATTTGCCATTGCTTAATTTGCTTGCCGCGATCGAAATAAGCTTGTATATGATCGCGCACAAAACCCCTGATAAAACAGTAAAGCATTTTGCAATGATTTCTCTGACCGTACTTAATTTGAAAAGGTTGATGGCGTGGTGTTGTGTTTCTGGAAAGTTACAGAATGGGAATGTTTGAACAACTCCAACAATCGAAGAGAAACTATTTGTCATAATATTTCATTATTTTCGATGGAGCTAGCTTGACAACCAGAACAATATCTGCTCTTTGCCACTTGCACTTTACAGCCGATGAAGAAAACAATATCAGTGAATGTTTTTGCTAGGTCGTACGCTTTTCTATTAGGTTTAATAAAACTAGTGAGCTGAATGCACCAGAATGCTGATTTGTTGATGGTCTACGATTTGTTTTATTGTACGAACAGCTATAATCAGTGTGTGGTTTAACCGTTCTACAAACAAAGACGTCGCCGAAGGGTTATCACCATGCCGTGGACAGCTCCAACGGGACTCGGACCGGGGACAGTCGCACTAAGTTTGAAAGTGTTCATCGTGGTGATGTTTTATACTCATGAAAAACGACTTGGCATATGTACAGCACAGCCGGGAAATGTACTTCTAAAAGCACTGCAGGAGAATCTTGATGAACTGATTGGGTATTTCTGCACCTCAAGGTAAGTCCGCAGCAGGCTAAGTGTAATTCTTTCAGACGTTAACCATACTGAAGTTTAGAGGTTTTAATGATCTTTACAAAAAATCATTTAAATACTTCTTGGCCGAAGGTGATGGTTTCATCTTAACGTTCGTTTTTGTTTGTTTGTTTGTTTGTTTGTTGGGGTGTTTCAACGCTACATACGAAGTGTGGACCTGAGAACAAAAGAGGTCCACATTATTGTAGGGACATGAAACACTTACACACGTCCACACAGTGTTTTTTTTTACAGTGTTGAAGAATAGGATTGTCCTTAAGTGTACAGAACAAAGGAATGTCCACAGAGTGACTGCAACACAAATCTGTGTGTGTGCGTGTGAGCGTGTCTATCCATTGAAACCGAGGACTTTAACAAAATGGATACAGGTGTTTGACAGAGCGAGGACGTCCTCGTTTCGCTTTCGTGTACAGAACCAATGGGGACGTCGCTAAAAAAAACTAAGTCCAAACAGTGGGAGAACAAGGAGAAGTCTTCGATAATTATACAGTCTAATTATCGGTTGTTCTTGTAAGATGTGTGACGCAACAATGCAAATTCACTGTAAAAACTCCTTGAATGTTTATGAAATCCCCTTTTGCGTAGGCAATTTGTGTCTTTTCCCCCAAGCACACTAAGTCGCTTAGCAGTAACTGTAAATGGCTTTATGAAAGTTGGCGCTGGTACCCAGGACTTTATGCCTGAACATTATATCTGTATCATAGGTTTCAGACGTTCAATATGAACGAAAAAATGTTGTCAAGTTATTGTGCTTAACGACACAAGCGCCCAACGGACCATTACGGGATTCGAACATGACATACCTGACTGGATAAAATCCAACACCGGAATAAAAACATAAACAAAGAATCCATTTTAGGAAAAACCACATATGAAAATGTCAAACGAAAGCGGGGACCTATTTTAATTTTTCGACTGTTAATCATATTCTTTAGTAGTTTTTATTTTTTAAATCAAAGATGCGCAAAGGAGTCAGTTAGACTCAACTGTGGATATTCTAAACTGTCACCAAATCCGCTGTGCATTCAGATCTGTTATTCTAAAGCCTGCAACGCCAACTGCTGGAAATCGGGTATGTTAATCAACCGATCAACAAATCAACCAATCACAAATGAATCAATCAACCAACCAACCAATCAATCTCTTCATAGTGTACGAACATAGCAACCTTATACTGACAATGAAATATTCAAATGTTCCTTGGTTGTTTTTACTAGCATTAACAATGCAATTGACTAATTGGTTTGCTTTATGGTGTAGGCTACTGATTTTTTTTGATTGGTTGACTGGTTGTTTTGTTGAAAATAAGCATAATTATTCAAAATAAATTATTTAACTATTATTTAAGTATTTAATATCATTTTCAGGAAAATGTTAACACCGCACTGTTTTCATATTTTCTCGCCCTCTATTTACACGTAAGACCTAAATCTGTGGGCGTGCGAATTCTTACAAAAACAGCTATCCAATAGAAGGTTTTGTTTTTTGTTTGCATTGTATGGACATAGCAACCTTATACTCACAATGAAACATTCAAACATTTGTTTTGATATTTTACTCGCAATTGCAATGTATTTTTTATTCCTTGTAGCTGGAGCTTCCCTCTGCACCGGAAATCAGATACGGATCTGTGGTTACAGCAATGCCGACGTGTGCCAGAGTAGAAATGAGGACAGAACAAGTCTATGCGTGTACACCAGCGATTCCTCGCCAGCCTTCTGCATCTGTCAGCTTAATCCTAGTACGCCGTATACCAGGTAAAGCCTAGTAATCAACCTAAGTTTAAATGGTGATCTGCCTCGGCTGGACATTCCTTACGGTGGTCAGATTGAAGGGACATTGAAAAAACCACCCTATAATTATGACTTAAAGGCACTGGACACATTTGGTAATTACTCAATTACGAGTATAGAGAGCTGTTGATAGCACACACATTTTGTGCAAAAAGGGTGTTCTTTCTTTCACTATTTCCTTGCAACTTCGATGAACAATTAATCCCAAATTTCCACAGGTCTGTTATTTTATTCACATGTGTGGATATACACCAAGTGAGAATACTGGTCTTTGACAATTACCAAACGTGTCCAGTGCCTTTAATGTCTCAAAATTATGACTCAGTACAAGTCATAATTATGCCATATATATACTTATTAATCCGAGATATATCTCATAAATATGATTTGTAAATGTCATAAGGATGACTTAATTGGCGCAAGTCGAATTATGACTTTGTTAGCGTGGGAAAATATACAGTAATGGACATGCTAATTCATTATAAGATGCAACTCAGTATAATGATATGCTAATTCATAATTATTATGATTTGACTCATTATGCTAATTCATAATCCTGAGATGTAAGTCTTTGTTATGACTTATAATGTAAAGTGGTTTATGTCCTGGGTTTTCCTTTCTAACTGTCGCAAAACGCCTGACAGAAAGTACCGCAGAGCAATCGTGTTTTTCATCAAGACAAATTATCTGCTTTTAGTTATCAACTCTCGAAAACACGTCTTGTTACTACAGGTTTTAATCCAACTCTTCCCTTTCTCACGATTGCAAAATGCGGTCACAACGATCTATTTTAAGAACGACGCAAACTCTCAGCTCCGGCGAATGTTTGGAAAGTTCCGGGGGCTGTCTGGACAGTTCCGGCGGCAAAATAACCGGTAACACAATATTACAATGATGACCTTTGTTGTCCCTTAAATAGCGCTTCCGTCGTTTGATTTCGAGCCACCAATGGAAGAGCAACACAGCCTACAAACATGATTTGTACTTTAAAGTTTTCTTCTCAGGGCAACCGTTTGGAGGATTTAAGCTATGTAGGTTGGGGGATTGAAAGGTATCGTACACGTTTGGTAATGACTCAAAACAAATATTAGCATAAAAACTTACTTGGTAACAAGCAACGGAGAGCTGTTGATAGTATAAAACATTGTGAGAAACGACTCCCTCTGAAGTAACGTAGCTTTTGAGAAAGAGGTAATTTCTCACTAAAGTAATGAAAACTTCTTGCAATAAGTTTTTATTCCTATCTGAAAGCACACAAATTTGTACAACAAGGGTGTTTTTTCTTTCATTATTTTCTTGCAACTTTGATGACCAATTGAGCCCAAATTTTCACAGGCTTGTTATTGTATGCATATGTTGGGATACACCAAGTGAGAACACTGGTCTTTGACAATTTCCAAACGTGATCAGTGCCTTTAAAAAGGCCATATATTAATAGGTAGGGAGTTTAGAGGTCGTGTGTTTTTGTTCACCGTTAAGATGTGATCTAGAAGACACTGCGGCACAAGCCACTACAGCACAGGCCACTACAGCACAAGACCCCGAAACACAATGAACTTCAGCACGAGGCATTACAGCACACGTCACCACTACTATTCAACAAGACGACAATGAAACCAACGTGGCAGCTATTGTTTTTGGGTCTCTGTTTGCTCTTCTGCTCCTCTCGGTGATCATCGGTGCCGTGATATTCTGTCTTCGAAGAGAGGGAAGACTACCGTCCTTCATGATTCAAGCCGCGTAAGTTTGAGCTCTCATACAATTTATAATTGTTTTATTAAAAACAAAACAAAAAATCAAGCAAACAAACAAACAAACAAACAAACAACCCAACAAATACCCCCAACAAACACTCCAACAAGCAAACAAACAAACAAACGGATAATTCCAACCCGATAGTGCCATTGCACTATATATTTTTGAAATAAGTTATTTTTATTTTGGAGAGCAGTTATTTAAATTTTTCAAGAGTATGCATTTTTAATTTCAAGAGCAGTTTTTTTTAATATTCAAGAACATGTAAATGTATTAACCAGCTGATCTTTAAACCCCCCCCCCCCAAGAAAAAAAGAAGAAAAAAAAACCTTGCCAAATAACCCCCAAAACCAAAAACCGTTCTTGACAAAAAAAACAGCTCTCGAAAAATAAAATAACTGTTCTTGAAATGAAAAATATAAAAAGCTGTTCTTCAAAATAAAAACATTTGCTCTTCAAAATATAAAATAACTGAAATAAAATAGCGGTGGCACTAACGGGCTTTCGTAAAAAAAAAGCCAGATTTTCAAATCAAGTAAGGATATTATTTAAAATTTAGGGAGACAAAGTGCTCCCTCCGTGTATGAGTGCTTCTGATTTGCATTAAAAAAGGATGCAGTGGTTGATCTTACAACAAAAAATACTCCAAACTTTACACCAGGAACTTTGTTCAGGTTTATGATAAATACCAAAATTTCCTGCAGATTGTTCTGATTCATTGTTAAGATTGTATATTTATGAGGATCGGTTCTTAGGAAAACTTGAATGGATCTTGATTCTTTTTCTAAGTTACTGATTTTTAAAATTTTATTATACAGAAGACCTGCTGAACTGCTAAGTGTCGAGTTGGAAGCAAGTTGGAGTAAGTATAGTGTGGGATACCAGACCCACAGAAAATAAACAGTCAATGTTTTGTTTTTGAAGGAAAGCTAATTTAAAATAGCCAGTTGCGATGTGCAATTATTCGAAGTAGGATAATTCCGCATAGTGTGCGTAGCACGATTGATGTTATTTTACAATATGGCATGATTTCACTGCTAAAAAAGTATTCTTGAAATAAGAAAAATCTTAGTTCAAGAAAAACAAATTCGTGTCATTCTCTAGAAATTGTTTCTATTCAGATTTTTGGGAGTGACAACAGATATGTTTTCTTGAAATAAGATGTTTTGTTTTGTTTCAAGAATACATTTTTAACAGTGTTGAAACGGAAGCCGTAGAAGCAAACCTGCCTGCTGTGAAAATCTATTTTTCATTTTATTTACGGATTATGTTTGATCTAGGTATCAACAGAGGGCAGTTGCCTGAACCATCGACACCAGACGGCAATGTTGACTACGCATACGAACCTGATCTACCAACGGCGAATCCAAGTTTGGAAAATCAAGCTTACGCTTCCGTACAGGAAGAAGAGGGGAGCTCCAATTATGCCAAGAACGGGCACGAATTTGAAGAAACCACCGACGGCATCGAAAATACCTACTTTGGTTGGAAACCAACTGGTTAACAAAAGACAAAAAATGAAGCCTCTGAAAATATTTCTCATCCTGCAGAAACTTACGACCCTTTTCCAAGAGAAAATGAGTTTTGCCTCTAATTTTTGGGACGGCTATTCCTCAACAATTCAAAGGCTTACGTGGCAAAAATTGAAAAAACCCCCAGATGAAATTGGGTTGTCAGCAAATTATTTTCTTTTAAATTTCCAGAGGCTAAGATATATATGGCCTTACATCCTCATGACATACTCTGACTGTGTGCAAACATTCCCCAAATGTATCATCAAAGGCACAATTCCCCCAAATATTGCCCCACTATTTAAACATGCCAGGGTTTCATTTGGTGCTCCATGGGGCATGGTGACCCCCCCCGTGTCTTCACTGTGTGCTGGAGGATTTGGAGGGGGGTACTTCTGTACAAGAGGTAATTAGTGTATTAAAGTATGGGAACATGAGAGGGATACCGTCTGTCCCATTTCAGGCATAGTTAACAGTGTTTGAAGAGAAAACAAGTCTGGCCCTCGGTTTTTATCATTACGAGAATCAGTAGTCGTGATTGTACACGGGCAACAAGACACATTACCTGCATGATCTAGTGTTCAATGGCTTGTCAGCTAGCGCTACCGCACCGAAATCTATTAAACACTTTACTCTCAAATACAAAGTTTAACAAGTAATTCATATCAGTTGTCTTGAGGGTTTTTTTCAGGATAAAGTCCTGATAGAAATTAGTTGTCAACATTTATACATGACACAAATAATGTAAAACCTATTTAATGATCTCGTGTTTTTTCTTCTTCGTGTTCTCCATGACAAATCGTTTTGTTTCGCATTAGTGGAAAACAGCTTTCATGCTGAGCTGATTTTACCCAGTATAAGTAAAATACAAATAACAATTAGATTGTGTTGTTGGCTGTCGCTTTACTCCGAACATGGCATGTTTATACCCAATCAATGTGTACAGTAGAATTCCAAAGTACTTAATGTTTTGAAAGATTTTTTCAATCACTAAGAAATTATACTTACATGTCCTGCACTGCGAGGTTGTAGTAAGGGTTAGTTGATGGAACTTAATTGTAATGAATATTATATCCAACGATATGTTGCATTAATTTTATAAATCCTTAAAACAATTTTTTTATACTTTTAATGTGAGAAAATAAAGTACCTTATCTTCTTTTTAAAATAATTATGCTTTTTATGTACGTTTAAAGTTTCGCATAAAATGTTAATGATAAACTTATAGGTATGGGTCAAAGATTGGTAAAAACTCCAACAAATATTGACCCCTAATAGCTGTTGATAGTATAAACTACTTTGAGAAAGCATTTCCTTTGAAGTATGGTTTGGGTAATTTTTTTTACCCAAATTCATTTGAATCTGAGAAACGATTCAGGCATGCAACGTTTCTCAGATTTCTTAGGGTTTGTGTCCGTTCGCTAATGCAGCGGCCATTGAGGTTTATACCCGCTGTCACCTCGCTAAACGTAAATGGAGTTCGACGTTCTTGTAAAAATACTGTGACAATTTAGCAAGTAGACACTGTATTCGGCTGAAACTTTTACATGTGACTTGCATAGTATCTTGCTATATAATTCTGCCTATAAATCAGCATAACATGGACACAAAACAATCTATGACCCTACCTTTAAAAACTGTCATGAATATATTAATCTGCCGGTATTATATACAAAGCCATTATGATTTTGTTTTCTTTTTAGAAATACTAAGAACTATATATCATGATTGTTGTGAGATTTCATTTTAGTATTTTTGTGTGCGTTCCAGCTAAAGAGGAGAGTCTCCTTGCCTGATTAAACGTTGTTTCTTTTGACAATTTCTTTGTTGATTTTTTTTTCGGCAAGTAGTTTCTACTTGCCCGAGATCACGATACAAAGTGATAACTAGACTTGATTTCAAGTCTGAGTTCGCGGGTAATTGTTCAATGATTTAAAACGCAATTTGCCCAAACTTACGATCTCAGACTTGACCCTAATAAGTATAATGGAGTGTTAATTTATTCACAGCTGAAATTAAAATAACAATACTGGTACCAGACAAATGGCCAATTAGGAGGCAGGCCACAAACAAACGTGTAGGCTGCAGCATTTTCTCTTGTTATAACATAATGTCATTGGTCTTCATATTTTATAGTTCTTTTTACGTAATGGTATTTAAAATTTACAGCTAAAATAGAATAAGAAATTAACAAACTGACAAATATAATAAAATACCTAATTCTTACCAGACAAAAACGTGTAACCTTTGGTTTGAATGGAATCATGAGGAATTCTCACCCAACGTATGACCGTATTTATTTGTATTTTGAATTTAAAAACCAGAATCGATTTATTTTACTCAAACGCTGCAAAGTGAATTACTGAGCGGCGGCAGAATGTAGTTGCACGTGCATCAACAATGTATCTGTGAACTATATCCCATATAGTACAAACCGTTACATTTGAATAATCATTGTATCGAAGGCTTTTGCGAATACAACCAATCAGATTGTTCCGTCCACTTTTGGACTTATTTGCCATAGGGTATGTACAAACCGACAAAGTTTGTCACAAGAGGGCGCTATATGTAGACAAACCCCCCAAGATCACAGACTTGGAACCAAGTCTAATTATAATTATAAGTGTCCATAAGATGTGGTAGTAACCATCCTGACCCTACCTTTAAGTACGATCCCGCTCCCAACGTTTGGTGTAATGAGACTTTTTATTTCTGATTGACTCGGATCAGTGTTTGGATGGTGACGGTACTTTTGACGTGCAGGACAAGAGATGGGCTGGTGGTGAGCCAATTAGTATCTACGGCAACGAAGATTGCCCCGTAGGCTATGCTTTATGGCTGGAACGATTGGGATTGTGATGCTTAATCTGTCAACGCCCCTTATCACCAGCACTGAGCTCTTGTGAATTGCTCAATATTCTGGGAAAACTTCCTTTTTATGAAGATTAAAGGGTCACATTGCCTTCAAATCTCTCAAAAAGTTGCTTTTTGGAATTGCTCCTTATCCCTTTTAAGAGTTGTTCGCGCTCTAAAACACATATGTTGTAATTAGTGAGTAGTGATTAAATAAATTAATTGCAAATACAACCAGCGGAACATACGGTCCGCGATTTTGTGGAGTCCAAAATTTGGTTCTACAAAATAGCGGACTGTGTTTTGCCATGAAACTACATAAAAAATCACACAATTTCAAGGGACATTTCCGTCAATCATCATACATTCTACTTTTGAAATATCTTTCCAACCATAAGTTGAGTATAAAATATGACTCCCTTTCCTTTCTTAAAACGGAGTAAGAGCCTATTAATTTCAAAATTATATAAAAGTCGCTTAACTATTATGTAAAGGTTTTGCAAAGGTTTGTATTAATCTTTTTCGGGAAACTCTCTTCTCCGGCTGCCATTTTAAGAAATTGATTATTGAAAAGGAGTTTCGTGACTTCATTGAAGTACAGAAATACTCCTCGAAAGATGTAACATGCAATCCCTGTACGCCGTTTACTGTAAGACGCAGCTTCCTTCGATAAGATTTGCAGGTTTTTGATTTACTTATTTATTTATTTTATTTTTAAATCTTGTTTACGATTTACGATTGTTTTCATAACTGTTTGAAATAATGAAGTAATATTGGTTTCGGAAGGAGCTGCTAATTCGACAAAATGTGATCTCTTTGGTTTGTTCAATGGTAACGTTGTCTGATTTATTCAGTGTATAGTAGGTTATGGGATGGAATGGTATTGCCCCTTCCGCGTGGGTATCTGTTTTGCAAATCGGAAAAAGAGCTTGTAGTTATAAGGCAACCGTAAATGTACACTATTTTTATCGAGTTATTTGCTAATTTCAGTTGAAACATATGTAGCGACCTGGTATCAGCATTACTAGATAAAGGGTCTGTATACGTTTATGGTAATGACTCTGAAAATTATTGGCAATAAAAACTTACTCGGCAAGAAGTACAGCAGCTTTGGATATAATGCATTTTGAGAAACTTTTCACTTAGAAGTACTGCAGTTATGAAAAAGATATCATTTTTATCCCAACAAATTTGAATCTGAGAAGCGTTACTGACAGCAACGTTTCTCAGATTGTGTATTCCAATTGCATATTATTTTTCCTGCGTGAACATAACCGTTCAAGATTTTCGGCACTCAAAAGCGCTACCACCTTTTGAAATGAAATTGTCACAGGTTAGTTTTATGATCTACAACAAAAGGATTGAAACAAACAGTGGGTTCCAATTACCAAACGTATACAATCCCTTTAAGTATCGTATAACCGGTTAACTGATTAGTAATAATTAATTTTTCCACTTAATATTCGATATTCCTGCCAACTTTAGGGGCCAAGCGTTTAATGGGTCTAATTGATGATTCTATAGCATTTCTTGGCCTGTTAAGCAAACAAATTGGTGACATAGCTTAAACCTCCAAATACGGGGTGAAAACACAAAATCCAAGTTGGCCACCGAATTTGGCGCCCATTTTGAATTCTCACAATGCATTTAACACTATCACGTTACACATCACTACCACGAAGAATCCAAAAACGATTGGAAATGTTGCTGAAAAAACCCTGAAATCGAACAAACGGTCATGGTATAGCAGCTGAACCCAAATACCAACTAACATTTTTTAAATATGACCCTAGATAAATAGTGAATAGGTACATTGTGCACAAAACCATGTTTTACTCAACAATTCTTAAATGACCCATGTAAATTAAGCCCAATCATTCTAGACCCTTCAGAATCAACCCTAACCAACCCTGACCCTTAAAAATTACCCCTTACCAATCCAGACCCTTCAAAATTACCCCTAACCCACCAACCCCAATCCTTAAAAATTAGCCCTAACCAACCCCGACCCCTCAAAATTAACTCTAACCAACCCGACCCCTCAAAATTAGCCCAAACTAACCCCGACTCCTCAAAAATAAACCATAACCAACCCCGACCCCTCAAAATTAACTCTAACCAACCCGACCCCTCAAAATTAGCCCAAACTAACCCCGACTCCTCAAAAATAAACCTTAACCAACCCCGACCCCTCAAAATTAACCTTAACCAACCCCGATCCTTCAAAATTAACCCTAACCAACCCCGACCCCTCAAAAGTAGCCCAAATCAACCCCGATCCCTACAAAAATTAACCCTAACCAACCCCGACCCCTCAAAATTAATCCTAACCAACCCCGACCCCTCAAAATTAATCCTAACCAACCCCGACCCCTCAAAAGTAGCCCAAATCAACCCCGATCCCTACAAAAATTAACCCTAACCAACCCGAACCCTCAAAATTAACCTTAACCAACCCCGACCCCTCAAAATTAACCCTAACCAACCCCGACCCCTCAAAATTAACCCCGACCCTTCAAAATTAACCCTAACCCACTCCGACCCTTCAAAATTAACCCTAACCAACCCTGACTCCGTCTATTTCATGAGAAATGAACCACTGGTCGTGTCACCGCCTCCCCACTCCGCTTCAAGATAATTGAATTGAGGAAAAGTGCCGAGCACGCGCTTCGCCGATACGTTCATTTCCTTTCAATTGCCACGCTAATACAACGCCCGACACGATGTAAACAGTCTTTGGCGGTGACTTGAAATAAAACGCGTTATCGAAGAATTAAAGCTAACCAGTTTGCGTAGGGATTAATTAACGGCTGTTTTAATGTTACCTTCAACCCCGAGAACACATTATTAAAAAGGGAAGCAAACTGTTTCAATTTCCCCATAATTTTAACGTTTTTACCATTCCTCGTAATTATCAATTATGCACAGTGACGCGTTAATGGCCTGCGAGTGGCATGGACTAGAGAGGGTGCGCTGTATCTCAAGATGGCAGACGGCCACTGGCTCGAAATGCAAACCATTGTTATCAGGGGGGGACACGATATTGCGCAATTCTTTCCCGATGCTGTGTGAACGTACCATTAAAAAAATAGGGTTGCTTAATTTTTACACTAACACGAATGGATTAAATTAGATAAAAGTAAGGCAGTATTTTACCAGTTATATATGTATAGTTTATTTGTCAGGTTTTTGGAGTGGAATAAAATGCAAATATTTGACAAATATTTAGACAAGACTATTTTAAAAATGCATTCGTCCCTCCAACATCCGGCGCATGGCCAGACAACAGCACCATACCGTTAATCAATGTATAATATTGCTTTGAACGAAAATTTCGTTTTTTATGCACTAGTGTGCATTCGGATGCGGGGCATATCTTCTGTCGAAATAAAGTTCAAGTCTCTGAGAAAATGTTTCGCTTATAAATTTCCCTGGAAAATTTAATCTTCGTCGCATCTAAAATTCTTACTACACCACAGCTTCTTATGCATAGCTCAAAATCATATGTAGAACGAGACATATTATTATACAGTTTTTATTGATTGGTTTTTTGCTGTTACTGGAAAACTACGCGTCGCGCAGTTTCTTTTTGTGACTCGATGAGTCGTGTTTTTATTGGTAAATGAAGGATCCCGGCGCAGTTCCGTTTTGTGAAGGTGGAAGGTTGAACCTTCTGCAAAGCGGTGGCGAGCAAACTGTTGGTAATTTTTGTATTTATTTCAACAAAGTTGTGCTGACCAGAATAGAGTTACCAGCTAAAATACCATGTTACATTAACAAAATGTAACTGGTATCCTGCTTAGTCATGTCCCAATGCGCATGATCGTGAAATTCTTAGTGAAATCCGAGTCAAAGCAACACCGGCAACCACCATATTTCATCGATGACCTAATCAAAGATCAGCCTTCTGTGGGTCACTTTAAAGCCTCATTCAAAAGAGCCCTACTCGCTCATTATGTAACTTAGCTTTTTCTCCCGACTCCACTGCTCGTTTTCAGCTCTCTCTTTTTAGCTGCTCTTAGTTTGGGTCATTATGCCCTGGCATTATCTGTTTTACTAGCTTCTTACCGATTCACTTTGCATTCTCTCATGTTTAATATCTTTTTATATTTGTTATTATTGTTTAGTTAATTGTTTATTGTTGTTGTTTTTTGTCTAGGGCTGTTCCCCACAAGCCTCGGCTTATTTGAACAGCCTCCTTATACTCACAGCTTCTATTGTTTTAGTGTTCATCCTCTTTTTCATTGGTCATGTTTATAATACTCTTTGCTTGTACTGTACTACTATATTTTGTGTCCAAATGATTCTGTCTATTTTTGTGAGTATGGAAATAAATTAATGTTACATTTAATTGAATTGTCACAGTGATTTTGAAGCAATGCGGTATGCAATAAAAACTGGCATAGTTACATTGGATGTAAACTACAGCATGGCTTCCATCTTGGCAGCTAGATTTTTAACTATAGTCGGTTTCCAAAGATGCATTGCGGTACATTTTTTTAAAGTTGGCGCTTGTGCATAATGGGCTATTGCGTTACATAGACGTTTGATCTGTCAGGCAAAATGCCAATCTTCTGTACTTACATGCATGCATAAAGTTGAATGAACATCCGTTATAAGTGATAATTACAATTTTGGGGGAAAGTTTCAAATAAGACAGTGTGCACTCGGATTCGGGGCATATCTTCCGTCGATTAAATATCTTTCAAGTCTCTGAGAAAATGTTTTGCTCATAAATTTCCCTGAAAAAGGTAGTTTTCGTCATATCTAAATTTGTTACATGCGCCACAGCTTATTATGCATGACTCAAAGTCATAATAAGTCTATTTTTTTCTTCAAATTTGGTATAATATATTTTATTGTCTGACATTTTATATAGTTTTTATTGATTGATTTATCGCTGTTATTGTAGAACTCCGCGTTGCGCAGTTTATTTGAGTGACTCGATTGGTTGTGTTTTATTGGCAATGCAGGATCTCGGCGCACTTCCGTTCTGTGGAGGTTGCACCTTTTTGGTTATTTGTATATCTGGCAGCAATTTCAATTTGTCAAGAGATGGTCGGCAAAATGTTGGCGAGCAAAGTGCTGGGTGTTGTTGGTATATTTATGATTGCAAATTACGCTGCCGTAAATGGGCGGTGTTGGAAGCCATGCCCTCCTACTTGGAGCCAGTGGCTAGACAAATGCTACAATATGCATGATGTCAAAGTTAAATGGGAAGAGGGCAAGCAGAAATGTAATAGGTTGGGCGGAGTGATGGTCGTCCCTCAATCCGAAGAAGAAATACAACACCTTCTGAACATGTGCATCTGCCCAGGGTTCTGGGTTGGTTGCAGCGACATTGAAGTTGAAGGTTTGTACACAACTTATAATTATTTTTTTTTATGAAAAATTGCCAATACAAGGCAAAATGCCATCCAGGGTGAGGGCTACAAGGACAATAAGGAAACAATTAAAAAGGAAACTTTAAGATGTCATATCTGTTTACGTTCCTCTTGAACTGTGATAGAAATGGTGGAAAACAAGATACAGGTAGGGAGTTCCAAAGTGCAGCGGTGTGGCATATCGTATTATTAACAAGAGGCGTAAATCTGTGTTCAAAACCGGGAATGATGTTAGAATGTGGGAACCCGCGACAGGCAATTTTTTAATTTAAAATTTAATAAAGTAGTCGGGTGAGGGTGGAGGTATTGAAGTTACAACGATTAGCTGGCATCATTTAAGTAGTTTCATCAGTCAGTGGTTAAAAACAACCCCTTTTATAAAGCAGGGAGACCACTATCTTGTATAAAAGTGGCAACAAGTTGTTGTATAGCACTACACCGACTTTGCTGTATTTCCAGTCACACAAAGGATTGGCGCCCCGGGGTCGAGGGACACGTTTACAATCCAACAAACGAAATCACAATTCTAGCCTTGATTTAAAAGACATGAAGGATAAGGGGAAATGCCTGCCTAAACTTGGAAACATTTGCTTTTAACTCAAACTCCCAATGGTTGTTCGTATAAGGTAAACAATGGTCTATGTGAAAATAATTATTGTGAAGTAATGCAAAAATTACCTTCAGTTCTAATATTAAACAACAACGCCCCATTTGTCAAGAATAGGCAAGTGCATTTCGGACAATTCAACGGCTGGAACATATCCATAAATGTCGTAGACAAACTTAAAGGTTTTTATAAACTATCAAACAATACACATATTCATGCTATATTGCATAAATATTTGCTATCACATTATATCTTTGTAAATATTAGTTGTGGTCAAAAATATCTTAAATATTCTCACTAACTTAACAAAAGGTGCTATATCTTTTGTTTGGTGTCCCCTCGGGGCCACCATACTTTACTTTCAGAATAACTTGTATACTAAAACAGTAGACTGTTAGGAAATAATAACATTTATCTGCAACAGCATGTAAACCTCAAATTCAGACCATGAGGATCTAATTATGTGGCAACATATTTTACTAAGTATGATGCTATTTTCTCTTTTTAAATTGAATATGTCTGTTATTCCTTGTAGATTCCACTCCCCTCTGCAACGGAAATCAGAATCAGCTTTGTGGCTACTACTACTCCGTCGTTTGTCAGGACGACCAAGGCACGTGCGTGCACCGTTCTTCTAAAACGATTCCACCGTCAACATTCTGCGTCTGTAGCAACGACGTGATATCTTATAATAGCGGGTAAAACTTCGCTCTCAACATCAAAATGATTCTGGTTTGGAGTCAGGTTTTAATTACGTTTGCAACGTTTGGTGGGGTGACTTAATGGAACTTCTGTTTTGCTTATATGGGTGGTTCGAATGGACAATGGAATTTCTATTTGACATTTTGTTTTATATACTGTTTGAAAGTGTTGTAGTACTCGTACGGTACTTGGTACTCGAGTACTAAATTTTTACTTAAGTACCATTTTAAGTACTCGTTGAGGAATGAAGCACTTGAAAAAGTAAAATTGAAAGTGTCTATGACATATTTAGGTCTATGCTTAAAAGATAGATATAATTATCACAACAAGCACACGTCAACATATGAACTTAATTAGTCAAAGTACTCCAACTCGTCCTCTAACTCGGAGATCCAAGCACTCGGTACTCGGCTGCTGGACTCGGCACACGGATATCAGAGTACTCGAAATTCGGAACTAGTACTCGATGGCCAAAGTACTCGTATTCGAGTACTACTCGGCCACCCTGGTACCCGGCAGTATTTGACACTCGACTAAACAGTACCTGACTACAGCACTGCTGTATGATTATTGGAGAAAAATCGGTTTGGAAAACGACACGCATATCTTTAAACGAAATGTTAATTATTCTTCAATTTGACTTGGTCATTTGATTCTGATAAGCAAAAGGTTTCTGTGCTAAGTACTATTTAAGTAAAAAGTGGTTCTCTATTAAACATTGCCTGGTAACAACATTACGCGATAAAACATTCGGACATAATTAATAATAATTATAACAATACCAAAACGAAATAGCAAAATACTTAGCAGTATTGGGAAAAGTCGCGGAATATTTACTAAAATCCTCCACCGGGTGGGCACGAAATAATAATGAAAAAGTCAATCTTCAAACTAGCAAGACAAACCAGCATAGGCTAAGTCTCATTGATTGAAGTATTATACCGAGCATCAATAAGCAAAAGATTGTTCATTAGACATTTACAACCATGCTGCACCTCAACCATCTTGGGAGTAACCAAACAGAAGCCTCAAAGGATGGGACTGACTCCATTAAGACGATTAAAAATCGCTATGAGGAATTAAGACGTGTGTACTTCAGTTAACGCAATGTTTGTTTTTGTATGTATACCATTAAGATGTGAGCCATCGGGAACAACAACAACATACGTCACCACTGCTGATCAACAAGACGACAATGGAACCAACGTGGCAGCTATTGTTCTTGGGTCTCTGTTTGCTCTTCTACTCCTCTTGGTGATCATCGGTGCCGTGATATTCTGTCTTCGAAGACAGGAAAGACTACCGTCCTTCATGAAGCAAACAGCGTAAGTTTTAGCTCTCATAGAATTAAAAAAAAAAAACCAAAAAACAAAACCCAACAACGGATAATTAAAACCCGCTTGTGCTATTGCTACTATGTATTTTGGAAAGAAGCTATTTTTAATTTGGAGAGCAGTTATTTAAATTTGCCAAGAGTATGTTTTTTATATTTCAAAAGCTATTTTCAAGAGCAGGTAAATGTATTTTCCAGCTAATAATACAAATACAAATAAACTTTTCTTAAAAAAAAAAAATACTGCTCTCTAAAACTATAAATAACTGCTCTCCTAAGTATAAAGAAATGCCCTCCAATATACACTCTAAATTACCGAAAGTTAATAACAAATAGAATGCACATCCTAAGACCTTTAGGAAACACGGCTATGCCAAGCACTCATTACGACCAGGCAGGGGTTGCCTTGGGCTAGCTGGTAATCGACCACCCGAGCTCCTCCTGAAAATAATAAATATACAAAAACAGTTCTTGAAAAAACCTGCTCTCGAAAATTAAAATAACTGTTCTTGAAATGAAAAAAAAAATGCTCTTGAAAATACGAATAGCTGCTCTTGAAAATAAAAATAGCTGCTCTTGAATGAAAAAATAAACCTCAAACTGTTCTTATATAACTATTAAAAATAATTGCTCTCCAAATTTAAAATAACTGCTCTCTCGAAAATTTGGGAAAACTTGAATGGCGCTTGATTTTTTTAAAGCAACTGACATCTTTTTATATTTGTATTAAACAGGACACCTGCTGAACTGTCAAGTGCCGAGTTTGAAGCAAGTTTGAGTAAGTATAGAGTAGGATACCAGACCCAAAGAAAAGTTACTAACAATGTTTTGTTTTTGAAGGAAAGTGAGTTTAAACAAGTTGGTTGATAGGTGCAATTATTCGAAGTAGAGTCATTCTGCATGTGTGCATAGCACGATTAACGTCATTACAGTATGACGTTATCTCACTGCTTTTTTTCTTCTTCTTGTGTCACTCCCTAGAAAATGTTTCTATTAAGATTGTTGGGAGTGACAACAGAAAAGTTTTCTTGAAATAAGATGTTTTGTTTTGTTTCAAGAATACATTTTTAACAGTGTTGAAACGAAAACTGTAAAAGCAAGCCTGCCTGCTGTGAAAATCTATTTTTCATTTTTTTGTTACGGATTATGTTTGATGTTATGATCTAGGTATCAACAGAGGGCAGTTGCCTGAACCACCGACACCAGACGGCAATGTTGACTACGCATTCATAGCTGAACCACCAACGACGAATCCACGTTTGGAAAATCAAGCTTACGCTTCCGTACAGGAAGAAGAGGTGGGGAGCTCTCACGATGTTATAAACGGGCACGAATTTGAAGAAACCACCGACGGCATCATAAATACCTACTTTGGTGAACAAAAGACAGACAATGAAGCCTCTGAAACCGCTGGAAGCCAAGGTGTATCCTCTGTGACAGGGGATGTTCCTCGAGAGGATAATAACATCCCCTTTCCGTTGACTCAACATAAGGTTGGAAATAAAACCTCTGATGGATACGAGATTCCAATGGTTTAACCAACTACAGCAAACCACTGAACTCGACCATTGGGACCCGTTGAAGTGACTTTTTTCCTTTTTCTTTACAGAATAAAGCATGTGGGACCAGGACCGTAACCAGGAATTATTATTATTATTATTATTATTATTATTATTATTATATATATATATATATATAATTGTGTCTGTGTGTGTTTATGCATCTGACAAAGGTCCAGTTTGGATCGAAAGCTAAGGCCATCTCCCCTACAAATGTTATATGTATATATATATATTTAATTTTTAACAAAAAGTACATCGGCGCGTTAGCACCGCCCGTCGCGCATGCAGCGACGCAGGAGGGAGTCTGAGGGGTGAAGTGCCCCCCTCAGAAGTTGGACATTTTTTGGATTGAAGGCCTAATTCAAGCCTAATTTTTGCGCTGTGATATTGGTTATTATTACTGAAAAACAACTCAATTGCAGCTTTGTATCAATATTATTTCTGCATATTTAATGCTCACACGGCGTATGCTACCCGTTCCAGGGGCGGATTATTTCCCAAACGGGAAGGCGTGAAAATGTACCAAGCCGCAAATGGTGAATGTAATTTGTGGCGCCTGCGAGCGCGTAACGCGAAGCCCTAACGGCATGGGTTCCGGGGCCCGCTTAAATGCTCCGAAACAGTTAGCATTCTAGATGCTCTGTGGTGCGATCTCATGTATCTGACCACTTTGACTAATTTTGTTTTAGCAAGATCACATTATTTTCGTATTATTATCACACTTAATTTTCGAGTTGGGAGTCATTCAATTAAAAATGCAGGCTACAATTAATATTAATTTAGGGACAAAAAAAGTGTTGGTGGGACAAATGATATGATAGTGCAATTTTCAATGTGCATGTAATTAACAAAAAGCAGAGAAAAAGACACACTTTTTAAGCAATTGGTGATGGGGTCCAGGGGCGAAGTCCCAGTGGGGCTTCAGGGGGCGAGCTTTTGGTGTTCCGTGTGCCTAAAACAGAGAAATAGACCCCCTTTTTCAGCACTTCTGATCCATATTAATCTTCTTATTTTACTCAAAGATAATTTTAATCCCACAAATCTCACGTTTGGATCTGGTCGCTACATTGTCTGGTTTCATGCATATTCATTAAAAACATAGTGGGTAAAATCTGGCGTTTCTCAAATTCAAGCTTAGTATAGTACTTGCACCCGAATGCCGGAACGACATGAAGTATATTTGATCCCGGACAAATTGGCACGTCAGGTTTCAAATGCTTATGTTATTGTTGCAATCTAAACAATTACAAGTGACTATCATGAAAGATTCAATTTGGCAGAAAGAAAAAATTGTGAATGGCAAAGGATGAAAAATAAATCCATCCTGCCGCTGGGGGAAACAACTACAACACACACACTAACTTGTGGCTAATTTTTAAACAGGCAGTAGTAAAAAAAAAAAAAAAAAAAAAAAAAAAAGTTTTTATTTTGGCAGAGAGAAAAAAATGTGAATAGCATAGAATGAAAAAGAAATCCATCCTGCCGCTGGCGGGGGCGTCCGCCCCGCCCCCGCCCCCTGGTTACGGGCCTGTGTGGGACCACAACGTCATCTGATGCACGCCAGACTTCCAAAGTCCAATGGAGCCTCACATAAGTACTGAGGAACCAAGGATAAATTTTGCTGATCGCATTCAACAGAATGAACACAAAAATAACACTCAAGGAATGCAAACGGACTGCAACAAGATTAGTAGGGGAGCGTTTCCCCCGGTCAACATTGCAGCACGTGTAAGGAGAGTCACACTTTCTCAAACTTTAAACGTTCGGGCAAAATTTTTTTTTTTTGCTAAGTGGAGCCAAATGTTTGCTCACTATTCGAAAGTCTGAACTGCTCATAAAAGAAACGTGTTCACTAGTTCTTGGAAACGTTTATCAACGTTGGGGGCGCACACCACACACGTACAGTCAGCGGGTTGGTTGCAGATCACAAACAGAAAACCCAAGTTTGACACAAAGACATTTGAGGTCTGCTCAGTAGGGATATGGAGTAAGGATAAACAATAAAATGCCCAAGTACGATAGGGATACAAAGACCAGGTGCAAGAATTAGAACATTTATAATGATATTTCTTTTAAAATTACTACGTTTTGTTGGCTGTAACCAAACCCATACTGTACAGAACTACAGTATTTTTTCTGAAACGAAAGATGCTGTGCTGTAGAAATTAGTTTAGTAAGAACAGATCCGGCAGTGGTGTATGGTCTGCAGAGGCGAACACGGACTCGAAAAGCCTTTGTCGATCGATTGATTGATTGGCTTATTTGATTGACTGATTTGTTGATTTGGTTATAAATGGTTGATTGGTTGATTGGTTGATTGGTTAATTAGTTTAGTTGATAAGTAGATTCTATTTTGAGTTATTGATTGATTGATTGGCCGATTAATTGGTTGGTTGATTGATTGATTGATTGGTTAATTTGATTTAATGATTTGTTGATTTGGTTATAAATAGTTGATTGGTTGATTGGTTAATTAGTTGATTGGTAGATTCTATTTTGACTGATTGATCTTGTGATTGATTGATTGGTAAATTTGATTGACTGATTTGTTAATTTGGTTATAAATGGTTGATTGTTTTTTTATTAGTTGATTAGTATATTCTATTTTGACGGATTGATTGATTGATTGGCTGATTAGTTGATTGATTTGTTTCTATTGATTGGTTGGTTGAATAATCATTCAACTCAATTCAATTAAACTCGACATAATATATTTCCATATTGCACAATGTACATTAGTAATTATAGAGAAGGTCAATTAAACAAAGCTGTATAAAGAGCTACTAGAAAAATAAATATTATGAGACACAATGAAGCAGAGGCAAATATGGAGGCATATTCAAAAGACCAAGTCTTTTAGAGACATTCCTTTACAAAACAACATACTGGACTTCTTAACAGAAATGAACTTACAACATATCGTACTGGACAGACAGGGGACGGGACATGACAAACAAACAAAGCTAACGAGACCTAAAAAGCTGGGATGAAACAAGAATGTAAATCACAACTATAAACTCATAGAGGATTAAAAGAGAAGAATATACTCTAGATAGTTAGATAATAATAATAAATTTAATTGTTTGATCGATTGACTGATTGGTTGATTAATTTGTTGATTGGGTGATTGGCTGATAGGTTGATTGGTTGATTTGTTGAAGATACCCATGTTCATGAATATTCATGAGAAATTAGTAAATGTCATTTTCAGCAGGAAAAGGTTTAACACCGCTGTTTCTTTTTACATACAATTTTCCCTGTCTTAACCTATTCACACGTTAATTATTCATACTTATCAAAAATGCAAAATTATCAAAAATGCAAGGTCTAAAGTTTCAATTGTACACGTTGTAATAACATGGCAACCTTAAACTACAATTAAATGTATTTGGATACTTGTTTACTCAATTCTAATCTAAAGCTTGTGTAATTCCTTGTATTGGCTCCACCTCCCCTTTGCATCGAAAATCAGGATTGGAGTTGTTGGTACAGCAATATAAAACATTTGCCAGAAAAGGGACGGAAGTGAATATGTGCTTGTACACCACAGATCAGCCGTTAAGAATGTAAATCTGCCAATATATACCTAGACTTGTTGACAAGTCGTTAAATGTTTGTCGCGGTGATAGCGTTAACGGCTCTCTCACAACCATACTGTCGCGAGACAGCTGCTCCTTGCGAGACGTCTGCTCTCGCGACTACGGGAGCTTTGTAATTAATTACTAACGCATTTTAATTGGATCTGGTTCGGGTGGAAGTTTCTTTCCAAGCTCAGATTTAAATTGCGTTTTTGGGGGCAGGAGAGGTGGGAAACTTCAGTGGTTCGAGAGACCAATGGAAGAGCAACAGAGCCGGGGAAATACTTTGTAATTGAAAGTTCAGACTTTGTGTTTCCTGCACTGTTCAAGTTTCACATTTTCGAGTCAATAGATAGGGTCATATCTTTGGATTCCGTGACCATTTTTTTGCTACCTTTTTTTCTTGATGGATTTGACTTCAGGAACCATTTAAAAGGAAAATAAGCTCCTATGTACCTCTGAAATGTGATAGGAAATTTTTTATAGCGTAATATTCAAAATGGCCGCCGACGCCATCTTGAAAAACATAAATTGTAATAGCTCTGGCACCAGATGACCTAGACGGACAAAAAGATATCTTTTTCCAGTATATCTGGCATGACAAATCCACTGGAGTGGTAATTGTAAGGTTTGGGGACCATCTTGACCTCTAAATCCAAGATGGCCGCCGTCGCCATCTTGAAAAACATAACTTGCATTAGCTCTGGCACCAGATGACCTATAGACAGACAAAAGAGATGTCATTTCCAATATATTTAGCATTACAAATCTACTGGAATGGTTATTGTAGACTTTGGGGATCATCCACATCACCTAAATCCAAGATGGCTGCCGTCGCCATCTTGAAAAACATAACTTTCAAAAGCTTAGGCACCAGAAGAACTATAAGAGAAAATAGGGCGTCGAATTCCCCTATTCATGGCTTTACAAATCCACTGGAATGGTAATTGTAGAGTTTGGGATCATCCTGACCTCCAAATTCAAGATGGCCGCCGTCGCCACATTGAAAATAAATGTGAAAACTCTGGCACAAGAAGAGCTATATAGAACAAATAGGGTTTCATTTTCCACTATTTCTGGCATTACAAATTATTTTAAACATAGTTGATTGATAGATTGAAAAATGATGGTGCTGTCCAATTCAGTGACACTCCAACACTGTTGACTTGAGATAAACGTAAAACCGTAAAAGTGTTTTTACATGTTTTATGGGTATGGGTCAGCGTCTGGGTATTATGTTCGTATTTTGTCAAGTTGACTGGGGTGGTTGGCGAACATAAAAAGGACCAGAAGAATTGGTTGACAAATGTGTCAGGAAAATTATTTTTTTGGGGGAAACCGCGAGGATATTTTTTCAGATCCTCTTTGTTATAGCAATAACATGTTTTCATGCCTACTTGGCACTCATCAGTTGCGTGTGGGTGATTCTATATTAGAATATGTAAGTCTCATGTCTTGTGAAAGACATTAGTTAGTGTATTCCGCTTAGGTTCAGGTAAGATGTATAATAAATCCGAATGCGGACTTTTAAACCTGAGTTGAGTTTTCAGTATAAGTGACCTGTTCCTCCAGTAAGGAGATTAGGATGTTTTAATAGTGTTTCGTCCGGGTCTACAAAACCCGAATCATCAGGGGGAGGAGCGAGCTGTTTGGGGGTGGAGTCAATTTGACTCCGGTTTAGTTTTGCTCTGATCAACCTTTCCCTTATGTTTTGACCTTTTCTGTACGGAATGAAAGGAGGATCTTGAAAGATCTCCGAAAGTGTTTCATGGTTGCGTATTAGAGACCAATGTTGTTTGATGGATTTGTTTAGGTCACTTTGGTTGATGTACGGGTTGTATGTCGTACTGAAAACCAATGGAGTTTTGCTTTCTGCATTTCTCTGCTGTTTGTGAATCAAATTTGATCGATCTTTGTGTGATACTTTTGTTGTGGTTTTGTTTATCTCTGAGAAACTGTAGCCTCTTGCAGTTAGCTTTTCAGAGAAGTTATTGACGAGTAGGAAATCATCTTCGTTATTTGTGTTTCTGGCATACGAAGTGTTTCTCCGTATATGAATGCTTTGAACACATGCGGGGGTGTGATGATGCCTTGTGAAGGTATTGGTACATGTAGGTTTTGTTTGGTATATACTTTTGTGTCTAAAATACCAGTTTCACTGAACCTATTACCTTTAAAGATTGTTAAGTCAAGGTAGTTGATTGAAGTATCAGAGGCCTCAAAAGTAAATTTGAGGGTTGGGTGTATTTGATTCATGTTGTCGATTAGGCTCTTGAAATTGTCAAGGGTGCTGTCATAGATTATACAAGTATGTCGTTTCTATAACGCCACCAAGTGAGAATGTGATCATTTTTTTCTAGGATTTGTTTTTCCAGATCATTTAGTGTGATATCACATATTTCGGGGCTTGCTGTTGAGCCCATGGCGCATCCAATTTTTGGAGGTAATAATTGTTACCGAAATGGAAGCAGTTTCTTCCCAATATCAGTTCCAATAACTCTTGGATGTAGTTGGAGGGTGGTTTTGTGATAGAGTATGGGTAGGTGGTTCGGTTGAGGGCATTGCACACGGTGTTTATTGCTTCCGTTTGACGGACGTTTGTGTACATTGAGACAACATCAATACTTGTTATCAGAACATTTTGTGGAAATGTGGATTCCTCAAGTTTTCGCAATATGTCTGCAGTAACGTGGACATATGTTGGTTGGGCGGTAGCTATTGGAAGAAGGAAATAATCCACAAATTCTGATATTTTGGCTGTAGGACTTGAACATCCACTTATTATAGGTCTCCCAACAAAAGGCGTGCCCGCGGGTGGTGTTTTGTGTATTTTCGGGAGAAAATACATGGTAGGGCAGTTGCCTGGTTGCGAGAATGGATCAAGATAAGCCAGGGTGTGACTATTGATGTGTTGGCCTTTATGCATATTTATGAGTAGGTTGTGGACCATTGTGGTGGTCTGTTGTGTGATATCTTGGTAAAGCTTTGTGTAGTGCTCGGATTCAAAATGTCTGTAGCCTACTTCTAGGTAATCAGTTCGGTTCATTATGCAAATGCATCGTCCTTTGTCGTAAGGTTTAATTACGATATCTGGGTTGTGTTTCAGTTTGGTAATGGCTGATATTTCCTGTCTGGTCATATTTCTGAGCTTGTTGCGCAATCGAATGTGAGCAAATTGTTGTGGCTTCCAAATAATTTTTGAGTGTCGCACATTGTGTTGAAATTGAACGCCATTTTGAGGGCGGTTTGAATGGTCGAGCCTTGGCAGGTTTGTTGTGCATTAGGAAAGCAATTCTCATTCTTCTTTGGAAGATGTTGAAATCACTCAGAAGTTTTTAACGGGTAGGTTTGGCAGGAGTGGGAACAAAATTTAGGCCTTTTCCTAAAGCAAGTTTTTCAATTGTAGAAAGGTTTGCCCTGGATAGGTTCGTTATGAATTGTTCGCTTTCTTAAGCCAATTATTCAAGAATGTTATTCTTAATGAACCGTTTGGATGTGTCGCACGTGTGAGAAAAGTTGTTGGCTCTTCTTTGAGAGCTGTTTGCTCGTTCAATAAACCTTCGTTTAGTCATGTTTAACAAAGAGGAGTACTGATTTTTTTTGCTTATAAATAATAATATATACTTGGGAATGCCGTATTATATTATTATTATAAATATTATAATAAAAATCAACGTATAGTCATGAAAATCTCTCTTTGGAAAAAGTGGTGGTCCTGAAAAGGACCGGTTGGTTTATTAAAGAGGTTGTTTTCTTTTTCTCTTGGTTCCTCGAGCCTTGGTTGGTCTTGGCCGGGTAAAGAAACCGAAGAGCTGGGTTGCTGTTCTCAGTTCCGCTCCCTTGAAGTCTTGTACCAGCTGTGCTCTTGCTTCTTTCTTGCTTTGTCAAGTCTTGTCTCCAACTCCTCCGCCTGGAACTTGTACTCTTCGAGTGTGAGCTGGACCAGTAGCAAGGATGCATTTGAAGTGAGTCTGTTGCAATTCTCCGTAAAGGAAGGTTGGAAGGTGAGACCCTTGTGTGGATGCGGTGGCCTTGCTGTGTTCTGGATGTATGCCGGCGGTTTGTTTGACGCTATGGCTTGGCCAAAAGTGGTGACTTGGTGCGTAATGTTGCTCGTAGCGGCTGTTTAAAATGTTAACTGGCTCTGCTAAGAGTTTTACGTGGTTAAAGTCTTTTTCGGCAAGTTTGATGCGTGGAGCAGGGGGTTCACTTTGAAATTCTTCCATGACATCAAACGACGTGATTAGTGAATCCTCCAACTGGTCGATGAGAGGGAGTTGTCCGCAGGTGAAATCGCTGATGACGGAGGAGGCTGGCGATGAAGGCTGATCTTGAGTGCTTGAGCAGGAAGGCTGAGGGCTGGACTTTGGGCGTCGTTTAAACGATTTGCTCAGTTTGGTATTCTTCTGGTCCTTTTTCTGTTCGCCAACCACCCCAGTCAACTTGACAAAATATGAACATAATACCCAGACGCTGACCCATACCCATAAAACATGTAAAAACACTTTTACGGTTTTATGTTTATCTCAAGTCAACAGTGTTGGAGTGTCACTGAATTGGACAGCACCATCATTTTTCAATCAAATGATTTGGAGGTTAAGATGATCCCCAGACTCTACAATTACCAATCCAGTTGATTTGTCATGCCAAATATAGTGGAAAAAGACATTTCTTTTGTCTGTCTAGGTCATCTGGTGCCAGAGCTATTGAAAGCTATGTTTTTCAAGATGGCGATGGCGGCCATCTTGGATTTAGAGATCAAGATGGTCCCCAAACCTTAAAATTACCACTCCAGTTGATTTGTCATGCCAGATATAGTGAAAAAGGACATCTTTTTTGTCTGTCTAGGTCATCTGGTGCCAGAGCTAATGCAAGTTATGTTTTTCAAGATAGCGACGGCGGCCATCTTGGATTTAGAGGTCAAGATGGTCCCCAAACCTTAAAATTACCACTCCAGTAGATTTGCCATGCCAGATATAGTGAAAAAGGATATCTCTTTTGTCCGACTAGGTCATCTGGTGCCAGAGCTATTACAATTTATGTTTTTCAAGATGGCGTCGGCGGCCATTTTGAATATTGCGCTATAAAAAAAGTTCCTATCACATTTCAGAGGTACATAGGAGCTTATTTTCCTTTTAAATGGTTCCTGAAGTCAAATCCATCAAGAAAAAAAGGTAGAAAAAAATGGTCACGGAATCCAAAGATATGACCCTACTACAAACCAGCTTTGAACACGACAAGGGCATCTTTTTAAACGAAATGAATGTTAACTATTCTTCGATTTACCAGGTAGTCAGACTCAACATATGTGATTCGAACTGACCTCAAGTAGTGGTTAGAGATGTCTGATCTAGATTAGCGGGGTCGTGGGTTCGAATCACCCTGAGTTTGTACACCTGCGGATTGATGCTTAGCAAATGTATTCTGCGCTAAGCATGATCCAAATGGCAGATCAACAGTATGTGAGAAAACATTCAGACATAAGGAACTGTGCGAATTCACTGCGGTAATATAAACCTTAAAGCGAATAAAGCAACACAGACAGCAGTATTAATAGACAGCAGTATTATAAATCTCACAGACTATTTTGAACAACCTGTAATGTGGTGGCAGGAACGAAAAAATAGATGATCAATATTTCATGTTGCTTCACCCATGAGACTTACAAAACAAACTGGCATGACTTACAATGATTGAAGTTTCATACCGAGCAATACGAAGATGTGAAATGAAAAGTTCAACACAGTTAATAGCACATGCTGTACCGCAGCCATGGTTGAATTCCAGTCAGCAAGTGATAGACCAAACCAAAGCCTCCAAGGGCAAAGTGGGCAGACTCTATGTTGATGAAATCGGTGTTTATAATTTAATTCCGATCATAAGGTTCTTTTTTGAGAGCAACCGTTTTGGGAGATTTAACAAAGTCTATAATAAGTTAAAAATTCAAAGAAACAAAACTAGAAGGATGGCTCACGTGGTCGTCTGCAGAGCGCGATAAGCTTCGCTCGGCCCCACCGGTCTCATCCAAGACCGATGCTTTGGGCTGATGCTTGTACAAAAATCTTTTACAGGATGTAGTGCTGTATGTTGGGAACGATTGTGATGCTAATCGGTGCAATGCGCACAATGACAACACCTACACGACACAACGATAATGATAATGCATTAGGCTCTAACATAGAATTATTATTATACCATGGATAATGTAAACAATCTTTAAGACCAACGTTGCAAGAAGAATGTTGCGATCAAGCGCTATTGGGGCAAAGAATGGCAATAATTATTTACACTGGACTTAGAGCTACATTATTAAAGATACTCGAATCTTTCGTAAACAAGAAGAGGTAACCGGGGGGTCATAATCAGAGACAATGGCTGTGCCTTTTGGACGAGGCACTGCGCCTTTGGACGAGGCGCTGCGCCTTTGGACGAGTCTACTACGAGGTCAAAGGTACATCTGGCAGGATACTGCCAGGCGCGCAAGGCAAGTATCTGGCGTTATTCGCGAGCCTGGAAGTGTGACGTAACATGTTTAGGCTAGTTCTAAAGCAGGTGTAGGCCTACGTTTAAAGGGTGCTCCATCAGATTGTTCAAGGAATTCTTTTGATTTGTCAAATGTAGAGTTAGAAGCTAGGAATAAGTATGGTGGGTATAAATCTACCATTAATCTGTTGTTAGTTTTGAAGGTATCTAATATATATAGTTTAACTGTAGTCGATTGTGTGCAGTGCAATGTTTTAAACAATTAAGTTGCTCTTAAAACAAAAATGATGTTTATATAAGTAATAATAATATTGTATTTTAATCGTTAATTTAAATAGACTCAAATTGAGAGCTGCAGCCTGAACCAACCTTACCTAGCTCTAGCATGGAGTTTGCGCTTCATGGTGAAGAGGAATATCCTAATCAAGACGACCACACCTGTTATCCTGCAGGTGAGGATGGTCACACAGAGGGGAGCTCCCGCTATGTCTTAGACGGACAACGGGAGGATACCAACCATACCAAGGAACTTGACACAACTACGGACAATGCCAGAGACCATCCATACTTTGTGCTCAACAGGAACGAAGAAGCCGATGAAATGGGAAATGAACATTGAAGCGGACCCGGGATTGGGGGGGGGGGGGGTGGTTGAGTCTAAAGAGGCCAACTAGGAGGAGTACACCTTATTGGTACCAACGTGAGACCCAAAGATACGAACTGAAGAATCTGGAGACGAGGTTGCTGTGTCACCATGTCATCCAAAAAAAGCGATGTGACGTCCCCGATCGATTCACCGACCAAGGGTCTCTCCAATGGAGACGACAGTTTATCAAAATGATATAAAATGCAAACTCTAAAATGTGGAGCAGAAGTTGCAAAGATACCCACTTCATAAAGTCAGATGCAAACTCGCCAACAGGGGTTCTATCCCTAAGCGGTGGCGATAATACCCTTTACCTCATTGGTCCGAACCGTGGAGCCGAAATCCTTAACGGAACCCGCCCTCTATTGACACGTTATATACCTAAATATGTGGGCGTGCGAATTCGTGCGAAAACTGTTATCCAATGCAAGTTACATCGTATGGACAAAAGCAACCTTAATATACTCAAAATGAAATATTCATTTTTTTTTTTGATATAACAACTTTCAATAACAATGCATTTTTAGTTCCTTGTATAGCTAGAGCTTCCCTCTGCAACGGTGTTTGTGGAGAGATACAGGATGGGAATGTTTGAACTATAGTCCAACAATCAATGACATTTCACTTTTTCGAATGATTTAGCCTTGATCTCACATTACCCTGGATGTCCGCTCTTGCACTTTACAGCCGATAGGGTAAACAATATTAGTAAAATTTCCTGCTTGGTTGTATGCCTTTGTATTAGGTTTTGTAAATATAGTGAGCTGAACGCACCAGAATGCTTATTTGTTGATGGTGGACGATTTGTTTTATTGTACGAACAGCTATTTGAAGTGTGTGGTTTAACCGGTTCACAAACAAAGACGTCGCCGAAGGGTTATCACCATGGCGTGGACAGCTCCAACGGGACTCGGACCGGGGACAGTCGCACTAAGTTTGAAAGTGCTCATCGTGGTGATGTTTTATGCTCATGAACGACTTGGAATATGTACTGCACAGCCGGAAATTGTACTTCCACAAGCACTGCAGGATAATCTTGATGAACTGATTAGGCATTTCTGCACCTCAGGGTAAGTCCGTAGCAGGCTATGTGTAATTGGTTGGGCTGGATATCTTAACATAAAATCATTTCAATATTTCTTGTCCGAAGGGGATGGTTGCATCTTAACTTTCCTGTTTGTTTGTTTGTTTGTTGGGGTGTTTGTTTGTTAGTTTGTTGAGGAGTGTTTGTTTCATGGGGAGTTTGCTGGGATTTTTTTAAATTTATTATTTTATTATTATTATAATTATTATTATTATTATTACTATTAGGCCTAATATTATTATTATTATAATTTTTTCTTCTTGGGGGTGGGGGTGTTTAAGCTTACATACGAAGCGCTACACCCATCTGTAAACCAACTAGGTCCACACAATGTATATACAAACGACCACACAGTGTTTTTAACAGTGTTTATAATGGGGTTTTTTTCTTCTTGTGAATAGAACAATAGAATTGTTCACACGGGAATGCAACACAGAGTTGTGTGTTTGGGTATTGGGTGTTTTTTTTATTTGCTTGTTTGTTTGTTTGTTGGGGCGTTGGGAAGTTTGTTGGGGTGTTTTTTGGTGTTTTTGTTTTCCTTTTTTGACTAGAGCCTTTAACATATAGTTTTGTCTTCTCTTATCAGACGCTAGTCCCGAATGACAACATATCTACCTGAAAGTCTCCGGGTCTCATACGATTTCTTTATGTCTTGCTAGTTATCTGATCTCTCAATCTCTCTCAATCCACAACAATATTTAGAGTGCAGATTTCAATTGAAGTATGGATCAAACGCGACCTGCATCCAAAAGACAAAACAAATCAAAGAAAACATATTCTTCCATTTTTTTCACTTGATAATCCAAACCCTTCCATGCACACTTCGGTAACGTAAAACGAGTAAAGTTCTTAAATGCCACAATATTCAGTAGTTTGTCTTCCTGATACTTCCTGTTGAAAATAAACTTCTTTGCAAGAATTATAATAAGAGTAACGAGCATAGATGAGTCTTTTGAAAAACCTAAACAATTACTTTTTTCACATTAAAAGTAATAAGGTTATTCTTAAATACTGTCCCATTTAACCACTCAAGTTCCCGAAAAACTTTCATTACAGCAAATTCCCAAAATAAATGCAGCAACCTTTCTGGCTTTTCATTGCAGAAGAAGCACATTTCTGTTTCTTTTCTTCCAATTTTGTATAAAAATGTGGGTTTTTTTCACAAGAAAATTATTAAATTGAAATTGAAAACACTGTAATTTTGGGTCTTTTGTGACCACAAATCGAGCTTTATAAATGGCATTCCGGTTTTGAATACATACCCAACAAGTGGGTCCACTTCTCTTGACACTTCAAAGGTTGCTGTCGAACTGATTGAGCTGATCGAACTGATATAATAAAGGGTTTTAAATTATATAAACCATTTGTGAAGGTTTATAGGATTCTTTATGAAATACACTTTTGCTTAGGCACATTTTTCTTTTCCTTCGAGCACATAAAGTTGCTAAGCAGTAAACAACTTTATGAAATTTGGCGCTGGTACCCGGGACCAAATGCCTCAAGATACAATAACATTGGATCTTTATAAAAGGTCTTAGACGTAAACAAAAAAAACAAACAAAAAAAACCCAATGTTGTCCAATTATCGTGCTTCATGGCACAAGCGCCACAGCGGACCATTACGGGATTCGAACCCCAGTTTGGTAAAACACAGCAACATGACATACCCAGATGACTAGATGAACATCCAACACCGGAATGAAAATTAAATTAAATTAAGAATACATTTTAGGAAAAAACATATTTTAACAAAATGCTTACTGAACAAAAATGCCGAACGAAAGCGGGACCTAAATTTATTTCGACTGTTAACCCATAATCTTTAGTAATGTTTTGTTTTTTAAATCAAAGATGCACACTGGAGTCAGAAATACTCAATTGTGAACAACCTCAACAGTCATCAAATCCGCTGTGCCTTCAGATCTGTATATCTGAAGCCTGCAACGCCCACTGCTGGTTCAAGGGTATGTTTATCAACTGATCAACAAATCAACCAATCAAAAATGAACCAATCAACCAATCAACCAATCAACAGATCATTCTATCAATCGATCGGCAATTAAACCAAACCATTCGACCAACCAAAAGGGGGCTTCAGAGTCCGTAGTTGCCTCTTGAGATTGACGAGTTGGTTTGCTTTATGGTGTAGGCTACTGATTTGTTGATAGGTTGAGTGGTTGTTTTGTTGAAAATAAGCATAATTATCCAAGATAAATTATTTAATACCATTTTCAGGAAAATGTTAACACCACTGTTTTTATACTTTCCCGCCCTCTATTTACACATAATTAAATTCGTACAAAAACTGCTACCCAATAGGGAGTTTTGTGTTTTGTTTACATTGTATGGACATAGCAACCTTCTCACAACGAAACATTCAAATGTTTGTTGTTGTTGATATTTTACTCGCAATTACAATGCATTTTTTATTCCTTTTATAGCTGGAACTTCCCTCTGCACCGGAAATCAGATACAGCTCTGTGGTTACAGCAATGCCGACGTTTGCCAGAGTAGAAATGGGGACAGAACAAGTATATGCGTGTACACCAGCGATTCCTCGCCAGCTTTCTGCATCTGTCAGCCTAATCCTAGTACGTCGTATACCAGGTAAAACCCAGTAATTAAACTACCTCAGTTTAAATGGTGATCTGCCTCGGCTGGACATTCCTTACGGTGGTCAGATACAAAATTTGCTTTGGGTGCGTCGGAAGGGGTGACGCTAGGTGTCCTGAACCGTTAAAGGGACCTTGGAAGAAAAACAATTATATTTCATAATTATGACTTAACACAAGTCACAATTATGCCAAATATACTTATAAATATCAGATATATTTCATAAATATGATTTGTAAATGTTATAAGGATGACCTAATTGGCGAAAGTCATAATTATGACTTTGTTGGCGTAGGCAAATGCACAGTAATGGACATGCTAATTCATTATGAGATGCAACTCATTGTGCTAATATAACTATGAGATATAAGTAATAGGTATGACTTTGTTAGCGTAGGCTAATGCACAGTATAGGATTCACTACAGGATTTATTCCAAATCTTCCCTTTCCCTTGACTGCAAAAGGCGGCCACATTCACAACAATCTATTTTTAAAACGACGCGAACTCTCAAGCTCCGGCGAATGTTTGGAAAGTTTCGGATGCTATCTGGACAGCTCCGGTGGCAACATGTCACAATTATAATGACCTTTTTGTCCCTTTATCGCTTCCGAAAATAGCGTTACTGCCAGTAAGGAAAAGACATTTGTAGATTTTCGATTGATTTTGAGCCACCAATGGAAGAGCAAGACAGCTTGGAAGCATGATTTGTACTTGAAAATTTCCTTTTCAGGGCAACCGTTTGGAGGATTTAACACTTCATGATGCCATCGGTCACTTTAGTGTACATTTTTAATTAAACAGTCGGTACTCCACCATTTTCTGTTCTTCAAACATCTACACAATTCCAAGTTCCCCAACTTCACCTAGCCAAATAGCATGCCAATTGTCTTGTTGCCATCTGAATTTTTGTTCACAAAAAAAAAATTCCATGAATGACCAGCTCTCCCGGAATTCCCATGGGAATTGTACAGCAGTTCCTCGACCTTGGGTCAACAGCCACTACTGGGTGAAATGAACCGTATGGTTTCCAGATGGCTTCTTCTGAATACTTGTACAATGGCTGTAAGCAGTGACCTGAAATTGTTTTAGTCAGAAGGATCCATATCTAATGGTTTGGGCCCATTGAAAATGATTGTTCACTTCAGTTTAGAGGTCGTGTGTATTATTTTGTTTACCGTTAAGATGTAATCCACAAGACGCTGTGGCACAAGCCACTACAGCTCAAGCCATTGCATCACAATACCCCGAAACACAAGGAACTCCAGCACAAGGTATTACAGCACAAGTCACCACTTCTATTCAACAAGACGACAATGGAACAAATGTGGCAGCTATTGTTCTTGGGTCTCTGTTTGCTCTTCTACTCCTCTTGGTGATCATCCGTGCCGTGATACTCTGTCTTCGCAGACAGGGAAGACTACCGTCCTGCATGATTCAAGCCGCGTGAGTTTTAGCTTTCATAGAATACCCCCCCCCCCCCGTAAAGAAATACAACAATAAATAGGCCTAAATAAAATAAAACACCGGATAATTACAACCCACTTTTGCCATCGCTACTAAATATTTTGGAAATAAGTTATTTTTTAGTTTGGAGAGCAGTTACTTAAACTTTTCAAGAATATGTATTTTTAACATCAAGACCAATTTTTTTTCTATTCAAGAGCAGGTAAACGTATTTTCTAGCTGATCTTCAAAAAAAAAAATGGCTCTTGAAAAAAAAACAATTACTGCTCTCCAAAATATAAATAACCGCTCTAAATTACCGAAAATACAACAAAATGGACGACGCGTCCTAAGACCTTGAAAAAAGAGGAGGGAAAAAGAAGAAAAAATGTTCACAAAAATTAACATAATTGCTCTCCAAATTTAAAAATAACTGGTCTCGAAAATAAAATAGCGGTGGCACCAACGGGCTTTCGAAGAAAATAAAGCCACATTTTTCAATCAAGTAATGATATTATTTTTAACTTCAGGGAGACTAAGTGCTCCCTCAGTGTATGAGTACTTCTGATTTGCATTACAAAAAGATATAGTGGTTGATCTTACAACAAAAAGTGCTCCAAACTTTACACCAGGAACTTTGTTCAGGTTTATGGATAATTAATATCCAATTGCCTGCAGACGGCGCATTATTTGTTCTAAAGTTACTGACATTTTTTTACATTTGTATTAAACAGGAAACCTGCTGAACTGCCAGGTGTCGAGTTGGAAGCAAGTTCGAGTAAGTATAGTGTAGTATTCCGGACCCCCAAAGAATTTACTATCAATGTTTTTGTTTTTGAAGGAAAGTGAGTTTAACAAAGTCGGTTGCGATGTGCAATTATGTGCAAGTAGAGTAATCCTGCATGTATGCTTAGCACGATCAGTGTTATCTTACAATATGGCATGATTTCACTGCTAAAGAAAACATTTTCGTGTCACTCCCTAGAAAATGTTTTTATTTTATTTTAATTTTTTTGGGGGGGGAGTGACAAAAGACAAGTTTTTCTTGAAATGAATTGTTGTTAATGTTTCAGGAGTACATTAACAGTGTTGAAACGAAAGCTGTAGAAGCAAACCTGCCTGCTTCAACACTAATTTTCAGTATTTTACTGTTTATGTTTAATCTAGGTGTCATAAACGGACGGCAGTTGCCTGAACCACCACCAGATTTTGACTACGCATACATACCTTATCTACCAACGACGAATCCAAGTTTGGAAAATCAAGCTTACGCTTCCGTACAGGAAGAAGAGGGGAGCTCCCACGATGTTATGAACGGGCACGAATTTGAAGAAACCACCGACGGCATCAAAAATACCTACTTTGGTTGGATCCCAACTAGTGAACAAAAGACAGAGAATGAAGCCTCTGAAACCACTGAAAGCCAAGGCGTGTCCTCTGCGACAGGGGATGTTCCTCTAGAGGATAATAGCATCCCTTTTCCATTGACTCAACATAAGGTTGGAAATATAACCTCTGATGGTTCCGAGATTCCAAAGGTTAATCCAACTGCAGCAAACCACTGATCTTGACCATTGGGACCCGTTGAAGTGACCAATTTGATTTTCTTCACCCATAAAAAGCATGTGGGACAAAAACGTCATCTGATGTACGCATATCTAATCGCATTCAACAGAATGGACATGAAAAGAAAACTCAACAAAAGCAAACAGACTGTAACAAGATTAATGGGGAGAGTTTCCCCCGGTCAACATTGCAGCACGTGAGGATAGTCATCAAACTTTAAACGTTCGGGCAAAATAATGTTGTTTTTTTTGCTAATTGGAGCCAAATGTTTGCTCACTATTCGAAAGTCTGAAGGAGACTAAACTCCTCTTAAGGCATAAAAGAAACGTGTTCACTATTCTTGGAAACTTTTATTAACGTTGGGGGGCGCACACCACACACACACACATGCATCCTTACGGATCCGGTTTGTGGGGTACTGCTATTGTTGTTCTATTATTCCCTTTTCTGAAGAATTCCCTTGTGGGCCCAATTGTTCCTATTGAAATGACCTTGTGGGGTCAATTGTTCCATTGTTGTCAGGACCCCACATATGCCCTTCCGTGTGTCCACACACACACACACGTACAATCAGCAGGTTGGTTGCAGATCGCAAACAGAAAACCCAAGTTTGACACAAAGTCATGAGAGGTCTGCTCAGTAGGGATATGGAGTAAAACCATGAAATGCCAAATTATTGAAAGTCATCGTACACGTTTGGTAATTGGAGCCTATCGTTTGTTTCATACCTATATAGTTGTAGATATACCAGAAAACTAACCTGTGAACTTCATTTCAAAAGGTGGTAGCGTTTTTGAGATATTGCCGAAATCTGGAGAGATTATGCCACTCTAAGAAACGTTAGTACGCGTATCGCTTCTCAGATTTAAATGTTTTTGGGGATAAAAGTGATATATTTGTCCATAACCGCAGTACTTCGAAGTGAAATGTTTCTCAAAAAGCATTATACTACCCAAAGCTGCTGTACTTCTTACCAAGTAAGTTTTTCTTGCCATTAATCAGAGTCATTACCAAACGTGTACGATGCCTTTAAGAAAACAAAGATATAAAGCCCAGATGCAAGATTTCGAATATATATAATAATATTTATGTTAAATTACTACGTTTTGTTGGTTGTTACCAAACCCACAGGGGAGATACTGTACAGTTCTACAGCATTTTTTTCCGAAACGAAAGATGCTGTGCTGTAGGAAGTCGTTTAGTGAGAAAAGATCCGGCAGTGGTGTATGGTCTGAGGAGGTGAACACGGACTCGAAAAGCCTTTATCAATCGAATGATTGATTAGTTAATTTGATTGACTAATTTGTTGATTTGGTTATAAATGGTTGATTGGTTGATTGGTTGATTTGTTAATTAGTTTAGTTGATTGGTAGATTCTATTTTGAGTGATTGACTGATCGATTGGCTGATTAGTTGTGTAACCAGGGAGAGTTGAAGGAAAAGCCTTGGAACAATAATTATGCAGGTCTGATCAATTGGTTGCTTTATTTTCGAAAAATCAAAGGACAATCTGTATATATTACTACTGTAAGTTTAAACCCAGTAATTAAGGCTACCAGATATCGGGGCAGTCTGTAAAACATAATAAATATAAAGAAAACATTAATTATCAATTAATTAAAACCTTAACTATCAACTGGTTCAGCGAAATATTAAATATTCGTCTTCGTCTAATTAACGATCTTTTGACCACGAAGATCGCTGCATTACAATCAAACAGTTATAATCCGTATAACTATAGATACTTTAAATGGGAGTCAACTATTTCTTTAGAAAACCAATACGTGTACGGAAGGGACTGCATTACAACTGAGTAGCTAATTTAAATACTCGATGTATTAACTGCAATTCCAAACATCATAACTGCAATTCCAAACATCATAAATCTATAGTACATGCACGAGGATTTCTAGGACCACAAGTTGCCTCATTTTAACTTATAGTTTACATAAAACTCTCCACATACTGATAGTTAAATATTCCGTACCTTCAATAAATAACGGTGTCGTAACGTTGGTGGAAAACCTTGTCTTATTATGAACTTCACGTCACGGTGCCGTCGGCATTTAACTGAAGACAAAAATATATGCCAAACATTCTGATAATATTGTGAAGTTTGTGGAAAATGTGGAACATGGAAAATAGTAATTTGCCGCATAAATATTCATCTGAAGTCTTCTAATGTTCTAGAAATTACCGGTATGGCATACATGTACATCATTTGTAACTGAAAATAGCTTGACTGGCATTCGATACAAATCCTACAAGCGGGTCATGAATTTGAATTTACTTAATAATGCACAAATTAAGGAATATCTTCAGTGCTAACTAGATGCAATCTTAAACATGTGAAATAAATAATGCCGTATTTCTCTAGCATTTCCACTATATAAAGACATTCTAATATTAACAAATTTACGGCAATTGAACATTACACATTATATTTCCATTGCAGCGTTTCTGAAGGTTTGTTACAATAATTTTTTTCTACACTTTAACTCACCAATTCATCGCTTGAACACCATACTGTTACAGGTGGTAGGAGCATTTATTTAAACTCAGTCCCCAGAAGTCGCAACTCATAAAAACGTACTTGGCTAACTTAACAAACTAAGGAAACGGAAACATAACTGTTTCCTACAGTCGACCTCTCGTCTTGACGGCAATTGCAGGAATGAATCTCAAATTCCAGAAAAGGGAGTACACGAATTGTTAATCGACTGCTGGTATTTCAGCTATGACGTCAAGTCATATTCAAATGTTTGTGTCTATTGGATTCTCGTGCTCAGGAATTTACTTTCCAAATTAGACGAATGTTCTCCCAGTGGATTTATTATCCAACACATTCCATTTCTAAACTCACCGCAACTTAGCCTAGTATTTTACGGGAGTGGTATTAACGAACAACTTAAAATACTTCCATGTAAGTAATCGATGACCGCAACTTGAGGTCAGCTGGTTACAGTTGGTTGGTTGATTGATTGATTGATTGATTGGTTAATTTGATTTAATGATTTGTTGAGTTGGTTATAAATCGTTGATGGGTTAATTGATTAATTAGTTGATAAGTAGATTATATTTTGACTGAATGATCATTTGATTGATTGATTAGTAAACTTGATTGACTGATTTGTTGACTTGTTTAGAAATGGTTGATTGGTTGATTGGTTATTTATTAGTTGATTGGTAGATTCTAATTTGACTGATTGATTGATTGATTGGCTGATTTGTTGGTTGATTGAATGGTTGATTGAATTGTTAATTATAAGTTGATTGGTTGATCTGTTTCTATTGATTGGTTGTTGGTTAGTCATTCAACTCAATTTATTTCAACTCAACAAAAAATTCCATATTGCACAATGTACATAAGTAGTTATAGAGACGGTCAATTGAACAAAGCTGTTTAAAGAGCTACTAAATAATAAATATATGAGACACAATGAAGCAGAGGCAAACATGGAGGCATATTTGAAAGCCCAAATCTTGTATAGAAACGCCTTTATAAAACAACAAACTGGACTTCCTAGCATAAATTAACTTCCAACAGATCGTACTGGACAGACAGGGGACGGAACATGACAAACAAACAAACAAAGCTTACCAGACCTAACAAGCTGGGATGAAACAAGAAGGTAAATCGTAACTAGAAACTCATAGAGGTAAAGGATGAAAATAAAAGAAGCTACTCTAATAGATAATAATCATGAATTTAATTGTTTGATCAATTGACTGATTGGTTGATTAATTTGTTGATTGGGTGATTGGCTGATAGGTTGGTTGGTTGATTTGTTGAAGATACCTATGTTCATGAATATCCATGAAAAATTAGTAAATGTCATTTTCAGTGGGAAAAGGTTTAACACCGCTGTTTCTTTTTACATACAATTTTCCCTGTCCTTACTTATTCACACGTTAATTATTTAAACTTGTGGTGTACAAATTATTATGAACAATGCAAGGTCTAAAGTTTAAATTATACACATTGTAATAACATGGCAACCTTAAAACTACATTTAAATGTATTTTAATTCCCTGTATTAGCTCCACCCCCCCCCCTTTGCAACGAAAATCAGGATTGGAGTTGTGGCTACAGTAATTTAAACTTTTGCTAGAAAAGGGACGGAAGTGAATACTAATATTATGTGCTTGTACGTCGCAGATCGGCCGTTAAGAATCTACATCTGTCATGTTATACCTAGACTTGTGGACAAGTCGTTAAATGTTTGTTGCGGTGATAGCGTAAACGGCTCTCTCGCACCGTGAGCCATCGTTGAATTCCAGTCAGCAAGTGATGGACCAAACCGAAGCCTCCAAGCAATCTCGCCATCAGGGGTTCTATTCCTAAGCGGTGGCGAACCGTGGAGCCCAAATCATTAACGGAACCCCCTTGATACGAGGCTGCAACAATAAAGCCCGGTTTAAAACCCTTTAGAAACGATAGTGGCCACAAACAGCTTGTACCAAAATGCGCATAATAGCAGCCGCAAAAGGTTGCAAAATCTGATGTACTTCCACTCAACTAAAAAGGTTAAAGTAAAGGTGATGACCTGAATTGATATTTTCCAATGTTTCTCATGTTAACATTAGTATCTGTTTTTTTTTATATAAAAGCAAAACAATTTTGTATTTATTTACAGTATTTTGTCTGACACTTCTACAAAAAAAATTATATAAAAAAATCAACAACAAAACCATGTCTGGTTGATCTAGATGGTGATGATTATACAGAAAGAATAGTCTCTCTTCAGAGATTCCACGTCCCACATACTGCGATCGTGATATGAGTACTTAGAAAGAAACCAACATACAAACACGCAGGAGAGCGCCCTTTCAACCGCGGACGTTGACGACAACCAACAATAATACTTTTCGTGAAGAACAACATAGAGTTTCCGTAGCAGCAATCTTTGTTAAATAAACATAAATGTGGGGGAAAACCCCAAACTTTATTTCCTTTAGTTCCCCCGTGTGTTTAGTTCCTGTTAACAATTGTTTAGTTCCTTTTAACAACATGTTAATCATTCCGTTTAAATTTAGAGCAGTTTATCTCGACTTGGTATCAGTGTATCAACATAATTGTCATGCCTAATTCAAAACCAACATGAGATTTCGATGCTTTGAATCGGGTGGAACGATTGTGATCAATATTATGCATGTGTATACGTCATCAATGTATGCGTGTGCATACGTCATTAACCTTTAAGTCGTGTTCCCTGACTCTGTGCTTTATTATTTAGAGGTCAGGAATCATTATGCAATCGGGCTGCCATATGATAAGGCAAGTACACCGTGCAGGTTGAGTGGCATAGATCACATTTTAAGGAAAGGCTACTACCGCTTTTACACTGACCTTCACTTTCTCAACCCCATTCTACATACTTCCGATGTTGATTCATGATGTAGTGTTAAGTAATTATAAATCAACGCATTCAAATAGCACGCATGCATCTTTTCATGATTATTTACTCTAAAGCAAGTGATCGAAAAAAGCAAAAATGAAATTTTAATACAATAGCCCGTATTATGTATTCCCCTCCGCTCGCCCCCCCCCCACCCCGAAACAAATAAATAACGAAAATACCAAGTTGTTTCTTTCACACGTTTAAAGCAGAGTAATTAATTGTTTCGGAACCCAAGGATTCCAACAATAATAGAATACTCGCGAGACTCCAATAGCATTGAGGAGAATCCAGAAGTTAAAGGGTCTGTATACGTTTGGTAATGACTCTGAAATTAATGGCAATAAAAACTTACTTGGTAAGAAGTGCAGCAGCTTTGGACAATATAATGCATTTTTAAAAACTTTACACTTCGAAGCACTGCGGTTATGGAAACATTTATAACTTGTTATACCAACAAATTTGAATCTGAGAAGCGTTACTGCAGTAACGTTTCTCAGATAGTGTATTCCAGTTGCAGATTATTCTTCCTGTCTGGACAAACCGCTCCAGATTTTAGGGCAATATCTCAAAAACGCTACCACCTTTTGAAATGACATTTTCACAGGTTAGTTTTATGGTATATATCTACAAATAGGATTGAAACAAACAGTGGGTTCCGAGTACCAAACGTATACAATCCATTTAAGGTTCTACCCATACTATAGCCCTCTCACCCCCCCCCCCTGCACCACCACCAAACCTTTCGAGTGCGGTTGGTGTACTATGATTGTGTTCTGCTGTTCCCTTTTATTAAGAATTCCTTTATGCTGTACAATTTTAGTCTAGTGTGAAATTAGCACTGTTGTTCAATTTAGCAGAAAATTCTGCTCAGCCAATTTCTTTTGCTAAGCAAGAAATGAGTGGGGTACCAGTCACAGCAATGATAACGGTATGGTATTTTGGCTGGTAACCTAGTTTTCTTAAGCAATAGTTTTTTATGTGCTTAGCAAGTTTTTTGTGCTTACAAATGTATTATGAAATCGGGCCCTGATCTGTTTTGTTCAAATCGTTGATGTCAAGATGTAGACATGCTAACAATGCTAAGCATTAGCTTGTATACAGCATTAATCGGAAGATAATGTGCGGTAAAAAACAGACTATGACAATTTAACAATTAACAAAAACATTCAACTCATTCAGTTTTTGATGAAAAACAGTGTGGTTCTAATTTAAAATGCCACATAAACCATTTACTTTTTACTTCCTCACCAATATCTGACAACCTGTACAAAGCACCAATAGTGTTTATTTAACAACAACACGAAAAGGAAAAGGTCAAACTAAAAAAATAACCACGTCTGGATCACTAATGTCGGTTTCATATATTTGTTTTCGATTTTAGTTTTAGTTTTAGTTTAGTTTGCTTTATTTCCTTAAACCAATCAAAATACAATGTTTACATATGGATAAAAATAGAGTTTTAAAGAAGTAGAAGTATGGATGTATCTGATATAAAGCCGAGGCTTATACGAGACCAGGCACCTGGCAACTTAAAGGTATTTTCATACTTTGCTAACGACCTCAAAAAGAAATGGTGTACATATCCGAAAGCCTACCTTGTTATGCAGAAGTGCCCCCCCCCCCTCCCCAAGTTGGTTAGAAACCATAAATGTATGTCGACAAATTAAATCTTTAAAGATCGCCTCTAGGCGACTTTTGGATATTTCCGCGGTGTCCGTTTGAATGCTGCCCTCAATACGGCCAAAGATGCGGTTGGTACCCACTGTCACCTCGCTAGTAAAACATGGATGGATTCTACGTGTCTGGTCAAAATATGTGACAGGTTTTTGCTGCTTTCTCAACAAGTAGACACATTATTCAACTGAAACGTTCACCTGTGGCTTTTACTGGATCTTTATTTTTCTTTGTTGAACCCAAAGTTATTAGAAAATTAACCCAGTCGGTTTTCCTTTGTGGCTGATTACTTGATACAGTCAGCAGCATTACGTTGACAAAAACCAAACCGTTGACCCTACCTTTAAAATGTTGCAATTTAATCTGATAGTCACCAGACTGAAGGCGGAACTATTATTTCAGGGCGTTATTTGTGCAAGAAATAAAGTGTTTAGTTTGCCAACGATAGTTTCCTTTTGGGAAGAGTCCATTCAATGTACTTAGAAACAAAAACACTACAACGAAAGTGAAAGTTTCTTCAAAGTGCCTAGCTGGTCACGTTTTCGTAAAAAAACGATTCTTGTTTTGTGAGGGTTTTTTCGCACCTTTTTGTGTGCAATTTTTTTTAAAGGCAGGGTACATTTTTGGTAGTTGTCAACGACAAGTATCCGCACTTGGTGTATTCCAACATACATATAAAATAAACCTGTGAAAATTCAGACTAAATCGGTCGTAAAAGTTGTAAAAAAATAATGAAAGGAAAAAAAAACACCCTTGTTGCAAAGAATTATGTGCTTTCAAATCCCTGAGAAAGGCTTCATGCCTGAAACCTCTCTCAGATTCAAATTTGTTTATTAAAAATTACCTCTTTCTCTAAAACGACATTATTTCCAAAGGGAGTCGTTTCTCAAAAGGTGTTTTTCTGACAACAGCTTAACCTTTAGTAATTGCCAAAAGTACACCCTGCCTTTATGGAAAAACGGAATTATTGAAACTGAGTTTTAGTGGGATGAGTTCCTCATACACCTTGCATCTCAGGCGCAGTCACTTCTCTATATAAACCATGTAACCTTAGTTCAAAAAATATAGCGATCTTGTACATTCTAGGGCCTTTCTGGCAGGCAAGATGCTGCACTGGTTGTATGGGAAATTTAACATTTTGTGACATAATTTTCACATCAATTCAAGAGTTCTAAACGTGACAGCTGAATAAGTTTTAAGATATGCCCCTTTTTTCTATATCAAAAGTTGAAGGGAAAAAAAAAGACAAACACAAAAAGACAATACAATCTTCATAAAATAAGACTTTAAGCCTATTAGTTTCTTTGATTGAGCTGTGTACAAATAATGCCTGCAGGAATTCCATAGCTATGTGACTCGATCAAATGACGTCACAGGTTACATGGTAAATTGTTTTGAACATTAATTACCAATGATATGTATTTATAGAAACAGACGTAGGTCTACTTGATTTCGTTATTATTGTGGGCATTAAAACAGCTTGAATCTATCACTCTAAAAAATCCCGGGTCAGAAGTGACCCGGATCCAGGGTTCGATTGACCTTTTTGGGGTCAGGTTGACCCAGAAACTGGTTAAAATAGGATTTTAGTTTAAATTCTACGTCAGTTTAACCCATTTCTTGGTAATTTTGACACAGATTCTTGGTCACATTGACCCAGAAATGATTCAGGTCCCCAGGTTCATACCAGAATCATTCCTCTATCTGAATACTGTCACGGGCCAAGAAATAGGTCTTCAAGAACTCATTCCATTTACCGTTGCTTATTTCGCTTGCCGCGATCGAAATCAACTTGCATATGAACGTGCACGATATCCCTGATAAACAGTAAAGCATTTTGCGATGATTTCTCTGAAACGTGACCGCGCTTAATATTTGTAAAGGTTAATTGCGCGGTGTTGTGTTTCTGGAAAGTTACTGGATGTGAATGTTTGAACTGCTCCAACAATCAAAGAGAAACTATTTTTTTCATGACATTTCACTTTTTTTCGATGGAAATAGCCTTGATCTCATATAGCCGGAAATAATAGCCTATCTGCTCTTTGGCCGGCGATTGCACTTCACAGCCGATGAAGTAAACAATATTAGTACAATTTCCTGCTCGGTTGAATGCCTTTCTATTAGGTTTAGTAAATCTTGTGAGCTGAACGCACCAGCATGCCGACAGGTTGATTTTGGAGGACACTTTACTGTACGAACAGCTTTAATCAGTGTGTGGTGCAACCGGTTTACAAACAAAGACGTCACCGAGGGGCTATGACCATGGCGTGGACAGCTCCAACAGGACTCGGACCGGGGACAGTCGCACTAAGTTTGAAAGTGTTCATCGTAGTGATGTTTTATACTCATGAACGAATTGGCATATGTACTGCACAGCCGGGAAATGTACTTCCACTAGCACTGCGAATGAATCGTGAAAATCTGATTGAGCATTTCTGCACCTCAGGGTAAGTCTGTAGCATGCTAAGTGTAATTGTTTGGGCTGGATGATCGTAACATAATCATTTCAATATTTCTTGTCCGAAGAGGGTGGTTGTAACGTTCTTGTTTGACGGTTTGTTTGTTTGTTTATTTGTTTGTTGGGGGTGTTGAAGCGTTACATACGAAATGTGGACCTGTAAACAAAAGAGGTCCACACATTGTATATACTATGCGGACATGTCTTTTCATTTGCAAAGAACAATAGAATGTCCACACGGGTATGCAACACAGTTGTGTGTTGGGGAATTTGTTGGGGTATTGGGTTTTTTAAAAATTTTATTGTCTGTTTGTTTGGGGTGTTTGTGTGTTTGTTTGTTTGTTTGTTGGTGTGATTGTTTTTTTTTGTTTGTTTGTTTGTTTGTTTTTTTTTTTTGTTTTTTGTTTGTTTGTTTTTTGGGGGAGGGTATAAATAAAAAGGAATGATAACAACGAATAATAAAAGACCGTACAAGTCTCGTACAATCTCGAAGAATGTTTTATAAAGCGTTTTTTATACCAGTTAAAAGATTGTTTATGAAATCCACTTTTGCTTAGGCACATTTCGAGCACACTAAATCGCTTAGCAGTAAACAGCTTTAAGAAATTCGGCACTGGTACCCGGGACCAAATGCCTCAAGAAACATGAACATTAGATCTTTATAATCGTTCAAATTTGAGAAACGAAACAATGTTGTCAAATTATCATGCTTAGGTGACACAAGCGCCACATTGGACCATTACGGGATTTGAACCACAGTTTGGTAAAACACAGCAACATGACGTACCCAGATGACTGCATGAAAATCCAACACTGGATTGAACAAATGTTTAGGGAAAACCACATTTAACAAAAATGCTTAATGAACAAAAATATCGAACGAAAGCGGGGACCTAAATTCATTTCGACTTTTTTCATAATCTTTGGGAATATTATTTTTTTGTAGTCAAAGGTGTGGAGGGGAGTCAGGTAGACCCAATAATTGTGAACATGATCAACTGTCACCAAATCCGCTGTGCCTTCAGATCTGTAATTATAGAGCCTGCAACGCCAACTGCTGGAGGACGGGTATGTTTATCAATTAATCAACCAAGTCAACCAATGACAACTGAACCAAAGAACCAATGAACCAGTCAACCAATCAGCCAATCAACCATTCAATCCATCAATCAATCGGCATGTCAAACTAACCATCAATAGACAAAGGCTTCAGAGTTCGTAGTCGCCTCTTGAGATTGACTAATGTGTTTGCTTTATGTACTGATTTGTTGACTCGTTGAGTGGTTGTTGTGTTGAAAGTAAGCATTATATTATTGATACATTATTTAATGTCATTTTCAGGAAAATGTTAACACACCTAATTTCATACAATGCCTCCCTCTATTTACACGTTAGAAACCTAAATCTGTGGGCGTGCGAATTCGTACGAAAGCTTTCGTATTTTGTTCACATTGTATGGACTTAGCAATCTTACACTCACAATAAAATATTCAAATGTATTTTTGGATATTTTACTTGCAATTACAATGCATTTTTAATTCATTGTAGCTGAAGCTTCCCTCTGCAACGGAAATCAGAGACGGATCTGTGGTTACAGCAATGCCGACGTTTGTCAGAATGAGGACAGAACAAGGACATGCGTGTACACCAACAATTCCTCGCCAACCTTCTGCATCTGTCAGCGTAAACCTAGTACGCCGTATACCAGGTAAAATTTAGTACTCAAACTACCTCAGTTTAAATGGTGAGCTGCCTCGGCTGGAAAATTCCTTACGGTGTTCAGACTTAAAATTGCGTTGGGTGCGTCGGGAGGGGTGGCGCTGGTGTCCGGAACCGTTAAAGGGACACTGATATGAAAAAAAGGTCATCATTATGACTTATATCTAATTGTTATGAATCATTACAAGTCATAATTATACCCTATATATACTTATAAATTTGATATCTCAATATGATTTGTATGTGTCATAAGTTTGACTTCATCTGCGCAAGTCATAGCTTTGTTAGCGTATAGGTAAATGCACAGCATAGGACGTGCTTATTCATTATTATGAAATATAACTCATTATGCTAATTCATGTCATGTGACTTATATTATGACTTGTTTTGTCCATTTATCACTTCCGTTCTGGTGTTATTGCCAGTGATGACAATACATTTGTAGATTTTCGATTGATTTCGAGCCACCAACGGAAGAGCAACACAGCTTGGAACCATTTTGTTCTTGAATAAATTTTCCTTTTCAGGGCAACCGTTTGGGGGACTTAAAAAGGTTATAACGGTAGGGAATGTAGACGCATACTTCAGTTTAGAGTTCGTGTGTTTTTGTTTACTGTTAAGATGTGATCCACGAGACACTGCAGAAAGAGCCACTACAGAAAGAGCCACTATAGTACAAGCCGCTACAGCACAAGCCGCTACAGCACAAGCCGCTACAGAACGAGCCATTACAGCGCAAGCCACTGCGGCACGAAGCTATACGACTGATCAACCAATCAACGTAGTAGGTATTGTTTTGGGGTCTATGTTTGCTCTTCTACTCCTCTTGGTGATCATCGGTGCTGTGACACTCTATCTTCACACACAGGGGAGACTCCCGTCCTTCGTGAAGCAAGAATCGTAAGTTTCGTTGACATTGTCTTCCATTTTTTCCTCTATTACCCTCTTATTCTTGAGCACATTTGCTTGAAGTGGATTCATTCAACTGTATGGGTTGTGTCTGGTGGCACTACTGCGCACAGAATATTAATCCACATAATATCATATCGTTGGCTAAGTAGTGTATCTATCATGCAAAATTATGCGGATGATACTGAATGGTCAGAAAGTAAGAGGGTTAACTAAAGACACTTGGGGTCAACGAACGTGATTTGGGTTTGGTTGAGGTTATTGATGTAAGGAAGATACGTAGAAGTATAAAATATCTCAGAAAGAAAAAAATCCCAAACCAGAAAACTAACAAACAAAGAATAGCTTCCGATTAAACAATAATCACAAAATGAAAAAGAGCACCAATAACAACAAAACTTCAAATAACCTGCTGATGAGTTCTGTCTCATACCGAAGAGATGAAACAAACCTCTCCTAAAAACTGAATAATTACGGGGGAAATGCATATAAATGAGAAAAAGAGAGAGAGAAGTACATTTTGTTAATAAACATTAATGTAAGAACTAACACAATCGTTCGTTATGCTCAATAGAAGTCTAGTTACTGCTGTTTGCACATCATTTGGTTCCGGTTTTCCGAAACAATCTCGAACATTTTCTCACAATGAATTATTCACTCTGCCCTTTGTAGGCAGGCTCACGTGATCAAATGCGGAGCACGTGATAAGCTAGTTCTACGGCAGGTGTATTTGGCCCATACACAGAGGGCGCTCCATCGAATTGATCAAGGGAAAAAAAGCACCTTTAAATTTTACTAACAGTTTGTATTACTTGTTTGTTTTAAAGGAGCCCTACTGGTTTGTCAAGTGTCGAGTTGGAAGCAAGAAGTAAGTACTGTGGATCTAATTCACAAAAGTTTTTACTATGAATGTTGTTGTTGATGTGTTTGAAGGAATTTAACCTAGACAGTTAGTTGCCTTTTGCGAAGAACATTGTGTCAAAAAAATAAACCTACTCATAAAAACTTGTACTGATGTCAATATTTGACGTGTAGAAAGGCAATTTGTCATAACTTTATTTTTATAACAGGCTCAACGAGAGCACTGCCGCCTGAACCATCGGTACCCGGCAGTAGCATCTCGTACGCCTATGATCACATACCAGCGATGCTTGGTGCAAAGGCAGATCCTAATCAAGGTGGTCCTACCTACTGTTCCGTAGGTGAGGATGGTCACAGAGAGGGGAACCCCCGCTATGTCTTGGACGGGCAAAGAAAAATACCAACTACCAAAGAACTTGACACATCTATGGACAATGCCAAAGACCATCCATACTTTGTGCTGAACAATAACGTAGGGGCTGATGAAGAGGGGCGTGAAAGTGGAGGGGGAAGCGCGGATGGGGACGAGGCGACTGTCTCGTCAGTAGGGGTTCAGGCTAAAGAGGACATCGACAAGGAATACACTCCATTGGTGCTAACTGGACACACAAGGTCACGAACTGAACAATGTGGAAACGAGGTTGCTGTGTCACCAACGTCATCCAAAAAACCACCCCTGATCGACTCACCGACCGTGGGTCTCTCCAATGGAGACGCCGGTACATACTTCCCACTTATCCTGTCAGCAGAACCAAAGTCCCAGCATATGGAGCAATCTGGATACGAAGATGCAAAGATTCTCACTTCAGAAAGTCATGATGCAACCTCGCCGACAGGGGCACAATCTAAAAGCTATGACAATGGCACCTACACCCCATTGATCCGAACCGCGGACCCCAAATCTCAAAAGAAACGCTCCGATTACGAAGTTCCTATAATCCCCAAGCCTGGTTTGGCAGCCGACGATGATGTCACGTCCCCCTACGATCACTTAGACAGACAAAGAGAGAACGATCCAAAGGAGGGCGCCCTATCATTCGCGGACCGTGACGACTACTAACAACTGATGAATAAGAAGTAGCCGTAAACCTGTAGCCGTAATTACACATTTGGCAAAAATCTCGAACTATTTAACAAATGACCATAGTTAAGTTTCTATTTAAAAACTACTGGTTAGAAAAACCAAGTTTATCACTTTGTTCAAATTGGCGTGGTGTTGTTACCACTTATGAAATAGCTAACTCGTTGTTTAAACCTTCACTATTGTATCAACCCAAATCACCCTGCGTCATCTTCCCTAATCTGGGATTCACCATTTTGGAAGTTAGATTCCTTGTGTGTAATTACTGTGCAGTGTACGTTTTTAGACAACACGCGCCTGGTTAGAAACGTGTGTACTAAATCCACCCCCCCCCCCGAACAAAACATAAATATAAAATACAGCGTGTACTGACTTTAGCCGAGTGTGACGTCAGTACAAGGATAATATCGAAGTCTTATATAGCGCACGTATCTACCAAACAAGGTACTCAAGGCGCTTAGTATACTTTAAACAGAAAGATGGGTTATTGAAGTTATGAATTATGAGACCCAATTATGTAGCACCTTCAAGGTGCTACGGCGCATTCAGCAGCCACAACCAGGAACACCGGGGCGAACCCCTTCTCTTTTCGATAAGTGCACTGGGTTCTTTTACATAGGTTACACAACACATGGGACCAACGGCTTTACGTCCCATCCGAAGGACGAATTGTATGCATATGTTGGGATACACCAAGTGAGAACACTGGTCTTTGACAATTACCAAACGTGTTCAGTGCCTTTAAAGCTTTTGTGATGTCACGGTCAGCGCACGCGAGTGTAGGAACTGGGTGAGAGTTCTTGTTTCCATCCCCAGCCACAAGCAGACTATGATCATGACGACACCGCCCCTTTAAAGATGATTTTGCAGTTTTGTAAATATGACGGTTTCTGCAGCTGGACCACATTTTTGAGTTTCTAATAACAAGCTTGTATCTTTCCATTGTTCTTTTTCTTCATTGAATAGTCTTCGTGTAAAATGCCAAAGACAATATGCACATATTTATTATTGTTCATTAATGTGTTCACTAAGTTATTAGAAATTATAAGTTTGTAGAATGTTTTTACGCAATTTGATTGCACAATTATAGCGAAAAGTCTAGAAAAAGATAAAACTTTGTGCCATTTTCAACCGTATACTGTAATGCTGTAGGAGTTGTTTGGGGACGATGGTTTTGTATCCATGGTTAACGTTAGCCCCAATTACATTATTGTCATTTGTTTCTTTTTTATTTGAGGCCTATTTGCTGTTTATTTTGAATTGGTACATTTCTCTGTCAAATATCTACCCTTCCAAAAAACAAAAACAAAAAAAAAACCCAGAACGAGTACAGGGAAATGTACAGAAGGGGCCTAAATGTTACGAAAAACATATCAGTATAAGTTTAAACAAGTTATTGATAATAATAAAACAGTCAAACTTATAGGCGGGGGGGGGGGGGGTTAACGTCAAAATAAAATATTATGAACATTAACTCAAGAATAGAAAGGAGAGTGATAGATGTATAAACAAAAAAGGGTCAGAGAAATTAAAAAAGAGTTTCGGGTATAGATAATAAAACAATGGAAATAACAAGTGTAAAAAAAACACCTGTAGAAAACGACTGGATGCACTGCTTAAATCAGTTACATTGAGCCAGCGTGTGACATGTATATATCATCGACGAAACTAGGGTCGGCACAAAGGGGTTGCACCATTTTTCTAGGGGCCACTTCTGGCCAATTGAAACTATAGTTTCCGTTTGCATTTGTATTAAACAAGCACCTTTTCAGCGCTCCTGTTATAAGATTTAGTATATTTTGTATGTAAAAACAATACATTAATTGTATGCGTGTAAATGTAAAAAAATCATTTTAAAAACATTGGAATTATCACATTAAAGCTTTTAAAATGTAAGTCCAGATTTCAAGTGGGGGCACCCGGGTGGGATGGGGGGGGGGCACGAACGTCAAGAGGTGGGAATGCCCCAAAGGTTACACGTCTGGTTTCTATTCTTCAATATAGAAATGCAAGCTAAAATTCCAATATTTATAAGAAATAATCTCATTATTTAAACTGTACACCATACATTGCCTAAGTTCATCTAGAATTTATTAAAATGATATTGTAATAATGAGTAAAAAGCTTCTGCTAACGGCGAGTTCTCTAATAAAATTAATAATAGTTGAGGATACAAACATCAAATTTAAATAAAGCTGCACAGAGGCACCAATGGTTTGTTAGTTGCTTGCAAATCGAGTTGTTTTCCTGTTTAATTCCTTTTTGTTAAAGGGTCTGTATTCGTTTGGTATACGACTCTGAAAATTAATGGCAATAAAAACTTACTTAGTAAGAAGTACAGCAGCTTTGGATAGTATAATGCATTTTAAGAAACTTTTCACTTCAAAGTACTGCGGTTACGGAAAAAGATATCACTTTTATCCCCAAAAATTGAATCTGAGAAGTGTTACTGCAGTAACGTTTCTCAGATTGTGTATTCAAATTGCAGATTATTCTTCCTGCGTGGCCAACCGCTCCAGATTTTCGGCAATATCCAAAAAATGCTACCATTTTTGAAATGCAATTTTCACAGGTTAGTTTTATGGTATATATCTACAACTATATAGGATTGAAACAAACAGTGTGTTCCAATTACCGAACGTATACAACCCCTTCAATGAACTTGCGGTTTTTATCTAAAGGTTTATTTAGAATACCGGGGTAGGTGTTCTTTTTTACGGATACGCTTTGTACGTGTTGTGCAGCCATGTTTACGTACAACCGCAGCTATACATAGGCCCTTTTCGAAACGACCGGCTTCGGCTTGGATTCGGCTTCAGGCTCCGTTCTCTCGTCTGGATCCCTGAACGCATAGCACGCGTATAGTCAAACATCCGAGGGGCCTAGCTAGCCTGAAGCCGAATCCAAGCTGAAGCCGGTCGTTTCGAAAAGGGCTATAGATCCCTTGTATTGGCCACCATCGCTGATGAAACGTACACTCGTGAAGAGCTATCATTGGGTTCATAAATGTTGTTGCGTCACAATCAAAATGTTCAATGAAAGGGACATTTCGCCCTCTTTCGGCGATAAAGATGTCTCAAACATGACCAAAAAGGTCTTCCAAAATAGAATATTATGAACATCAACTCAAGAATAGAAAGGCGAGTGATAGATGTATAATTTTTTTTTTTTAAAGTACGAGAAATTAAAAGAGAGTTTCAGGGTATAATAAAACAATGGAAATAGGAGGGGAAAATAATATTCTGTAGAAAACGACTTGATGCACTGCTAAGTTACATTGCATCTAGCGGGTGACATGTATTTATCAGCAACGAAACTAGGGTAAAGGTTTAGATGGGCGCAAGGGGGTTGCACCATTTGTGTATGGGGCCACTTCTGGCCAATTAAAACTGTAGTTTCCGTTTGCATGTTTTTATATTTTTTGTCAGATTTACTAATTTTGGCATGTAAAAACAAAACAGTATTTGTATGCTTGTAAAAAAAAAAAAAAATTCCAACACGGGAAATTAACATGGGCTGAAGGAGGAGGATTCAAAAGAGGGCGCTCTCAAAAGAAGTTTGTACACAGTTCGCCGTATGGGGGGAGAAAAGTTCGTAAGAAAGAAAATCTTGCCACCCGGGTAGGGTAGGGTGGGGGCACATACGTCAAGGGTGGGGGGGACGCCCCCAATGTTATTCAACTGGTTTCTATTCTTCAATATAGAAATGCAACTTCATAAGACAGTGTACTGGCAACTCAGTCATATACTCAAATTCCAAACGTAAAATTCCAATATTAAATAAGAAATAATCTCATTATTAAAACACTGTACAACATACATCGCCTAAGTTCCTCTAGGCCTATAAGAATACTTCAAATAGTATTTTTAATAAGGGCATAAAAGAGTAGGCGACGAGTTCTTAAACGGCCATTTAAAACCGGCAGGGTCGTGGCCGTGTGATAAAGGCCCGAGCCGAAGGCGAGGGCCTTTATCGCACGGCCACGACCCTGCAAGGTTTTAAACGGGCGTTTAAGAACGAGTCACTACTCTTTTATTCCCATTCATAAATGCCCTTATGTTAAAAAGCAATATAATATCACAATTATAGACAATGTCACACTGTTTCTTTTGCGAATTTTTCGAAGTTTGCAAATTTCCAAAAACTTTTGTAAAAATGTTTTATGCGCGTCGGTCGGTGTGTACACTGTAAACACGGCGTTTAGATTATAAACACATTTCTAAACGCCTCGCTTGTACCCACTTTTTCACACGTTTAGCCCTCAACATGTTTAGATTTTGCATTTCTGTGACATGTTTACCCCGAGACACATTTAGCCTGTGACACATTTAGATTGAATGAGTTTAGGGGTTCCTAGACAGTGGGTGCTTAACATGTTTAGAATGCAATCCACGTTTCAGAGAATAAGCTTAATTTTTGAAAACCTGTCTCTTTTAATTAAGTTTAAAAGTAAAGAGAATTGTTGAAATATAAAGCCCAAGCTACGCTCGGCATGAGAATCGACAGATAATTACCATCTCAATGGGCTTCGAGCTGACTTGAGGGGCAAAGATGTCATGTACTCAGACATGCAGAACACAGTCATTTTGCACTTATTGAACTCATTTAATTAGGCCTATACACATTTTGGGCTTTACTTTCTACCCATGGTGTGAATCTTTGAAGTGCTGACCAATACAACAACAATTTGCTTCCATTGAACTTTAATACACACATTAAAGTGTAAACCACTGCGCAGGAAAGGCTGTTATACCTACAATGGTTTTGATTAAACACCGAGGTCTATATTTGTGCATATTTAATTAAACCCCGCCCATTTCATTCTAAACAAACTGATGAATTTAAACACATAAAAGACATGTTTACAGGCAAACATGTTTAGAAATAAGCTAAATTGGTATCTATTTAACATGTCAAAGAGCTAAACGTGTTGCGATCAATGCAGGTTTGAACTTGTTTGAACATTTAAATACACCAGAATATGTTTACATCATTAATTGAGTACGTTTGCTACCTGAGCAATTCTACTTGCCATGGGCATGAGGCTAAACAAGTGGAGCATTTTTGATACCTTTGTCAAGTTACGTATTAAAATGAAAAGTGTTTTAAACCTGTATGTGTTTGTGCCATATAGCAAACACGCTCTTCAAGGCCTATATGCCGACATGGAAGCCTACATAGGCCTGCCTACCAATAGCAAACGTATTCAAATGATGTAAACACATTCTGGTGTATTCAAATGTTCAAATCAGTTCAAACCTGCATAACAAATCACAACACGTTTAGCTTTTGACATGTTAAAGAGATAGCCATTTAGCTTACAAACATGTTTCTGAACGTGTTTGCGTGTAAACATGTTGTGTATCTGTTTAAATTCAAAACTGCATTTCAAACAAGCACAACAAATCTCAACCCGTTTAGCTTTTTGACATGTTAAAGAGATAGCCATTTAGCTTATACAAACATATTTCTGAACGTGTTTGCGTGTAAACATGTTGTGTATCTGTTTAAATTCAAAACTGCATTTCAAACAAGCACAGCAAATCTCAACCCGTTTAGCTTTTTGACATGTTAAAGAGATAGCCATTTAGCTTACAAACATATTTCTGAACGTGTTTGCCTGTAAACATGTTTTGTATGTATTTAAAATCTAAACGCTGTTTTTACAGTGCGCGCGTGTACACACATATTACGCGCTGTTACTAATAGCTATGAATTGCGTTCTGCGTAATTTAAATTGGTGTACATGAGCTTGCGCGCCCAACACGCGAAGCCAGCCGGTCTTTAACAGCTTCAGCTGTGTCTTTATCAACCGTTTAAACACCCCCACGTGACGCGTTCTCCACAATAGGAGTAGCGAAACTGTCTGGGGTATTTATGAATAATTATTATAATAATTATGATAATAAAATTTTCCCGATTCGTGGACCTTAAAAAAACAAAACCCAAGGTCAGGTGACATAATCTGAGTCTTGGCTCAGCTGAGTCACAAGATCATGGCAGCTATAGTTGTATTTCCACAGTCGTAAGATTGTTGATTACTGAACCAATAAAAGACTATGATCTTACAATTATCCGTGAGCCAATAAAGAAGAAAAGTTGACACATTATGCACTGTCCACATACGGGAAATTAACATGGGCTGGAGGAGGATGATTCAAAAGAGGGCACTGTCAAAAGAAGTTTGTACACAGTTAACCGTATGGGGGGGGGGGGAGACACACATAATCTCCGGGGGGACAGAATCTCCTGCCACACCAGGGTGAATGGGGGACTTTTGGGACGCTAGGTGGCAGCAGACTTACCAGGTAAATCCATTGTTCTCGGTAATGTGCGGATGCTCAGAACTACGTAAACAATGGAAATTTACCTGATAAGTTTGCTGCCACCTAGCGTTTCAAAGATTACCATTCCCGTGCTTCTAGTTAAATAGCAGTCTGGACGCCTGTATCACGTTCTTACATCACTTGGTAAAGGTTAATAGGGTATCAATCTACTTTCGATGTTCGATTGCAGAACTATGGATGGCTATGCGTTTAGATGACCTTTGACCTACAGTTTGGTTTTTCTGTTTTTTCATGAGAAGATTTCTCGGAAATATTGATCAATTAAATTTTCATGAAACATTTCGAGTAGGATCACATAGAGTGTACAATGACCATGGTTTTAACTGACAAGTTTGAGGAAGGCATGTCCCTTTATTTATGCATGTCGTAAAGTCACAATCATGGGCCGTTTCGAAACCACCGCTGGGGCTTGGCCTTCCGGCGTGGGCTCCACCTGCCTGTTTGAGCCCCATAAGGACAGTACATGTACACGTTTTCTAAATAACTCACGGAGACCATGCCAAGCCCAAGCCCAAACACACAAGCCGTGGTTTCGTAAACGGCCATAGCTGTGCAACTTATAAGGCATCTGTGTTGTCGTGTCCCTAGTGTGGTTGTCTTTGTGGTCCGTGGTTTAAAACCCTCCGATGGCCTACTGCAGCCAGTAGACCGAAAACACATTGTAGTGAAAACACATTGTAGTTTTTAGCAAAAATAGTTGAAACCCTTTAAGTTCCATCCTCAGACAGGCCCGATTGACATAGTCTATGACCCTATAGGCAGTGTGACTATGGATAGTATAATGCATTTTGAGAGACTTTTACTTCAAAGGACTGCGGTTATGGACAAATATATCACTTTTTATCCCCAAAGTATTTTGAATAATTGAGAAGCGTTACGGTAACGTAATTAGAATGTGTATTCCAATGCAAATTATTCTTCCTGCGTGGACATAACCGCTCCAGATTTTCGGCAATATCTCAAAAACGCTAACGCCATTTTGAAATGAAATTTTCACAGGTTAGTTTTATGGTACATGTATCTATACAACAATATAGGATTGAAACAAATTATAGGCTTCAATTACCAAACGGGTATGATGCGTTTAATAATAATAATAACAATACTGAGTTCTTATACAGCGCTTTATCACACCTGATGGGCGTATTAAAGCGCTCAGTATTTTTTCCGGCAAGGTATGCAGAGCTACGTGTTGAAGTATGAGACATATTCCTTTAGCACCATGTAATGGTTTACAAGGTGCTGTGGCGCAATATGCAGCCAATCAAACCAGGAACACCGGGTGAACCCCTTCTCTTCACGGTAAGTGCACTGGGTTCTTTTACGTGTATTACACAACACACGGGACCTACGGCTTTACGTCCCATCCGAAGGACGCATCAAATGGTTAAGTGTCTTGCCTAAGGACACAAGTGTCACGACCGGGACTCAAACCCATACCCTGTTGATCAGAAACACCGGAGCTTGAATCCGGTGTTCTCATCCGCTAGGCCTTGGTCATGCGGTTTGGTTTCAGTGTGCCTTCATTGAAATGGAGTTCGAATGTTGTGTGTAATTATCAATTCATGAGAGTTATAGCCCACTGAAACAATATTTCCGTAATTAGAAATGCAATGTCCTTTCAGGGTCACAATAAGGAGGAAATAAAACAGTGAGATTGGCTGTTATCAAAAAAAAAAAATTGTTGTTGAATCCCATATTTTTTCATTTTGTTGTGCCTTTATATACACAATTTAAACTCATAACAACAAACATTATTCTGCCTAGAATAAAATGAGAAACTACAAGAAAAACATTGATGTATAATTATTATTCAGTTTGCGGTAACAGCATGTGTATATAATGCTACTATAGTAGTAGGGGAGAGTCGGGAGAGTTGAGCCATACGGAGAGTTGACCCACCCCCCAAAACACCACTATCCCATAGAGTGGTCGAGTCCATATGCCCTCTGTTGGTAGTGTCTAACCAAACTTCTTTTTGGCTACAACAGAGAATGTGAGAGATAAGTGCTCAAAGTGGGAGTGACAAGAACATCTAAATTCCACTAAAAAGTGAATTTTGGAACTCCAGATAAGACCCTTTCTATTACTTACATGTTTAGCAATGAATAGAGTGATAATGTGTCTAATATATAGCCTAAATATTGTTGTTTATTATGGTAATTTTAATAATAATAATAATAGTTAGTTTTTATATAGCGCTTTTCACGCCCGAAGGGCGTCCCAAAGCGCTTCACATTATTACCCCTGGTCACTGGGCCTTAAATCATTCCTTAAACCATCTCAGCTCCCTGGGGAGTATACAGCCTGTGCAACATTAATGCGCTACTCGGCTAAATCAATCACAAGAACCATCTCTGCCCTCACAGGTACCCATTTACCCCTGGGTGGAGAGAAGCTTATGGTTAAGTGTCTTGCTCAAGGACACAAGTGTCACGACCGGGATTCGAACCCACACTCTGCTGATCAAACACCAGAGCTTGAATCCGGCGCTCTTAACCGCTCGGCCACGACACCCCACAATTTTAATTGGATCTAATTCGATTGTTATAAATCAAAATCAAGTCACATGTCAAAATGGCTCTCTTAAAGGAGAGTTGAGCCAATGAGCATGGGGAGAGTTGAACATAGGAAATAGCCATGATAAAATATAATTTTTCAGAATTTTTCGGAATAGTTTTAAAATGCCAGATTGGATCAAAGTATTATTACAATTATGAGTAGGCCTACATTTCACTTTTACCATGGATAAACCAATTTCAGAAAATTATTTTCCGATTTCCAAAGTCCCATTGATTATTGTGGTGGTTCAACTTACCCACATTGGTGGCTCAACTTACCCATAGTCCGGGGAGAGTTGAGCCACTTTGCCATTTTTTTTAAGCATCTCCCATAAAAAAACAATAGCAGTTGGTTCAATTATTATGTTATACTAAGTAAGTCAACACTCTAAATCTTTACTTAAAACATTTAGTTACGGGATCCTACATTTCATCTCTGCAGAATGGTGCAAAATGTAAAAAATGGCTGAACTCTCCCGCATCTCCCCCTGCTATGCTGCGCCGATTTTGTTTTGAGAACTTGTCTTGCTATATATTCTACTGCCACGGAGTAGATTTTGGAATACGGGAGACTACCTTTTTCTGAGAAGAACCGTCCTGCTGATTAAACTACTACCTGTGCGGCAGGTAGGACATCGACTGGGACTACTAATTTCGCATAGTGGATCGAGGGGACTTGTTTATGTTTCCCTCACAACGTCTGACCCCTTCAATCCGAAGAGGAATCGCCAACAGCTCTGTCTCGCCACACAACAAAGCATTCAGTGAAGCGAGACGAAATATGTTTGTTAGTATCCGGGTTTGGGCGTCCCCCATTGTGAGCTAAAAAAACCCATAAAAAACCCAGGGTGTCCCCGTGTGGTGTGTGATACAATCCGGACGGCACAATAAGACATGGCCTTTCTCTTTGTAATGGGTGAATGACCCTCTTCTTCCGGGTTGTCTGCCATCTTTGTACTCATAAACTGCGTCAAATATAAAGACCTTAGAAGAGAACGCATTTCAACGTTCAAAAGACTACATGCCCGTTTATAGAGATACTCTGCTCAGTCTGTGCAGACAATCGCAATTACGACTGGCTGAGATTTTGGTAACTTTCCAAGCCCAAAGCAAGACATTTCGAAAGAAGTATTACGATGGGAGGATCGATTGTACGCGTTTTACCTCGTCGATGTGTTTTGATGATGACCACACTGCTCTTGCTGAATACGATAGAACCATATTCGGCTGAGTGGCATTGGAACTACCCACCATCATTTCCATTGGAGTTTGTCGAATCAATACGACAACATTTCTGTGATGGGTAAGTGTTTAAATACATCGCATGTGAAGGCTTGTACGTGTGGTTTTTAAAGTCTATTTCCTTAATTGCTTTGTATTGTTTAAGTTTTTTGTTGTAATTTTCCAATGAATTTTTAATTGAACTAATGTACTTCGATAATTCAATGTAACATTTATTTCCATACTCACAATGTAAATTTAGACGCAACTTAATCTTCTGATTGTGTTGTCTTTTTGTATTTTGAAATAATAAATACCATTTATCTACCTATCTGTATGCCCTTTTCGAAACACCGGGTCGGGGCTTAGGCTTGGTGAGAGGCTCCGTCGGTGATTAAGAGAAAACATTCGCTTCCTGACAGGGCTTTAAACGTGCGGACGGACCCCAATAAGCTGATGCCGTGCTTTCGAAAAGGGCCCATAGTCAACTAATCTCATAAATCATATCCATTTTTTCGTTATCCTATTTTTACAGTTGCCCCATAGAGGGGGCCCCATGCATGCAGCCAACAACTCTTTGCCAACGGGCATGTCAGATGGAAGATTGCCAAGACGAGCTGTATGCGGATAACGAGGGTGCGGTACCCCACGGACCTCCTTGGTTTAAATCCCACATTCAGACTAAAGGGTTTATGTATTCCCAGGTTAACTTTATCTCATGTGCGCTTATTAATTAAGGTCAAACAAAAAATTGTTATGTTGGCGTAACGGGCCAGAAAAATAGGGTAGGTAGGTGGGGATTTTGTTTTATATATATATTTTTTTAAATCGTCACATTATTTGTTAAATTGACTCCTGAACCATCTACATGTACTTTGATTTCATTCAAGTCTTTTAAAGTATTCCCTCTCATGAGGAATAGTTTGTTGTACACGTATGAAAATAGTTCCAACTAAAACATAATATTATCCTTTGATGTCACAGGAACGTTTTTTTATGTAAGTCTTTTTATTTTTCCCTGTCAGTAGGAAGGGTTTTTTGTACACATGAAAAATTGTTCCAACTAAAACATAAAATCCTTAGATGTCACAGGAACTTTTATGTAATCACACTGACTGGCTTTTCATGTTACCATAAGGACACAATAATGTTCCTTTTCAAATGATTTATGTTGTGCATCAAGGCTTATTTCCAAAACAGTTAAACGAAACTTGTGATTTTCAGTTAACTGTTTAACTGTTTCTACCATTCCAATCAAACTATTAAGCCAGCAGACACTTTCCATGATTAAACAAAAAAGCGCACATGAGATCTTTAATCATCTTTAAAGGCACTGGACACGTTTGGTAATTACTCAAAATAGTATAAAACATTGTGAGAAACGACTCCCACTGAAGAAACGTTTATTTTTGAGAAAGAGGTAATTTCTCACTAAAATATTTGAATCTGAGAAAGACTTCAGGCCAGAAGCCCTTTTTCAGGCATCTGAAAGCACACACATTATTTTGTGCAACAAGGGTGTCTTTTCTTTCATTATTTTCTTGCAACTTCGATGACCAATTGAGCCCAACTGTCACAGGTTTGTTATGCATATGTTGGGATACACCAAGTGAGAATACTGGTGTTTGACAGTTACCAGACGTGTCCAGCGCCTTTAACATTTAGTTCTTACCAGAGCTGAACCACCGACACTTGGCGTGAGTGACCAGCCATCCCCCCAAAAACTCGATAACGTATTAGTATATTGTGGTATACATGCGGTGTTCTTTATTTTATTATTTTTTTTTTTTAAGTTTTGAATTATGATGCACCTATAAAATGGTTAAATGTGCTTCAACGCCTTAAGCAGCCACTGCCAGAAACACCAGAGCAAACCCCTTCTCTTAGCGATAAGTGCAACTTGTTACGTTCCATCCAAAGGATGATGGAGCAATAATGGTGAAGTGTCTTGCTTAAGGGCACAAGTGTCAAAACCGGGACTCGAACCCACTCTCTGCTGATCAGAAATACCAGGGTTTGAGTCCAATGCGCTTGATCCCTCGGCCAAGATACGCCAAACACAGTCATGGAAGTGCATACACATTGAAACTGTCTCAGCGAGTTTGGACACAAAGTATAGCACAGTTTTTCTCAAGAGTGGTCGAGTTGGCGTAGTGGTATCTTTCCTCGCCTTCCACCTCAAGGACCCCGGTTTGAATCACGCCGGGGCACTACATTGATTGGCTTTTCAGTCCCTACCTGACTGCGTGGGTTTTCCCCTGGAATAATTCTCTGGGGTTTTCCCTACCACATCTTAATCTGAAACTTCCCTCTTTTTCTTATATCCATTGGGTTCTTGGCTACAGTGATTAAGTTCGCTTTTCTGAGAGTCCTTGGCTTCACGACCAAAATAAATGAAATGAAATGAAATGAAATTAAAGATATATACTTCAAAATATTTGTTTCCCTTCTTCACGGCAGATTGGTCTTACGATTCATGTGCAGACTCCCAAGAAACCATGTGCAGCTTTGAAGACGCATACATCTGTCGGTACGCAGACGGAACAGGCGTCTGTGTTTTTGAGAAGTTGGATGAAAGCGTACCCCTCTGCATATGTAAACACCAAGAAGATGATTACCAGCTCTGGACAGTTAGGTAACGATAAACTCTTGGTGGCAGTAGACAGGGAGGGTTTCAGAGCTGTGTATTGAGAGAGTTGCGACCATTGATCTCCATCATTATAATAGAGATCAATGGTTGCGAGAACTTGCGATTATAGTTTTCGGTCCAAAACAACGCATGTGCGCATACAGGATGCCAAATTAGACTGCACATTTAGTAGGGTCATATCTTTGGATTCCGTGACCAATTTTTTGCTACCTTTTTTTCTTGATGGATTTGACTTCAGGAACCATTTAAAAGGAAAATAAGCTCCTATGTACCTCTGAAATGTGATAGGAACTTTTTTTATAGCGCAATATTCAAAATGGCCGCCGACGCCATCTTGAAAAACATAAATTGTAATAGCTCTGGCACCAGATGACCTAGACAGACAAAAAAGATATCTCTTTCCACTATATCTGGCATGACAAATCCACTGGAGTGGTAATTGTAAGGTTTAAGGGACCATCTTGACCTCTAAATCCAAGATGGCCGCCGTCGCCATCTTGAAAAACATAACTTGCATTAGCTCTGGCACCAGATGACCTAGACAGACAAAAAAATATGTCATTTTCCAATATATTTAGCATTACAAATCTACTGGAATGGTTATTGTAGAGTTTGGGGATCATCCACATCTCCTAAATCCAAGATGGCCGCCGTCGCCATCTTGAAAAACATTATTTTCATCAGCTTTGGCACCAGAAGAACTATACGAGAAAATAGGGTGTCGACTTCCACTGTTCATGGCATTACAAATCCGCTGGAATGGTAATTGTAGAGTTTGGGATCATCCTGACCTCCAAATTCAAGATGGCCGCCGTCGCCGTCTTGAAAATTAATGTGCAAACTCTGGCACAAGAAGAGCTATATAGAACAAATAGGGTGTCATTTTCCACTATTTCTGGCATTACAAATTATTTTAAAAATGTTTTTCATAGTTGATTGATTGATTGAAAAATGATGTTGCTGTCCAATTCAGTGACACTCCAACACTGTTGACTTGAGATAAACATAAAACCGTAAAAGTGTTTTTACATGTTTTATCGGTATGGGTCAGCGTCTGGGTATTATGTTCGTATTTTGTCAAGTTGACTGGGGTGGTTGGCGAACATAAAAAGGACCAGAAGAACCGGTTGACAAATGTGTCAGGAAAAATATTTTTTTTGGGGAGACTGCGAGGATATTTTTTTCAATAACATGTTTTCATGCCTACTTGGCACTCATCAGTTGCGTGTGGGTGATTCTATATTCGAATATATAAGTCTCATGTCTTGTGAAAGACATTAGTTAGTGTATTCCGCTTAGGTTCAGGTAAGATGTATAATAAATCCGAATGCGGACTTTTAAACCTGAGTTGAGTTTTCAGTATAAGTGACCTGTTCCTCCAGTAAGGAGATTAGGATGTTAGCTGTTTGGGGGTGGCACGGTTTAGTTTTGCTCTGATCAACTTTTCCCTTATGTTTAAATCTTTTCTCTGTACGCAATGAAAGGAGGATCTGGAAAGATCTCCGAAAGTGTTTCATGGTTGCGTATTTGAGACCAATGTTGTATGATGGATTTGTTTAGGTCACTTTGGTTGATGTACGGGTTATATGTCGTACTAAAAACCAATGGAGTTTTGCTTTCTGCATTTCTCTGCTGTTTGTGAATCAAATTTGATCGGTATTTGTGTGATACTTTTGTTGTGGTTATGTTTATCTCTGAGAAACTGCAGCCTCTTGCAGTTAGCTTTTCAGAGAAGTTATTGACTTCGAGTAGGAAATCATCTTCGTTATTTGTGTTTCTGGCATAGCGAAGTGTTTCTCCGAAGAAGGAAATAATCCCCAAATTCTGATATTTTGGCTGTATAGGACTTGAACATCCACTTATTATAGGTCTCCCAACAAAAGGCGTGCCCGCGGGTGGTATTTTATATATTTTCGGGAGAAAATATATGATGGATCAAGATAAGCCAGGTGTGTTTATTGATGTGTTGGCCTTTATGCAGATATATGAGTAGGTTGTGGACCATTGTGGTGGTCTGTTGTGTGATATCTTGATTCAAGATGTCTGTAGCCTACTTCTAGGTAATCAGTTCGGTTCATTATGCAAATGCCTCTTCCCTCGTGTAAGGTTTAATTACAATATCTGGGTTGTGTTTCAGTTTGGTAATGGCTGATATTTCCTGTCTGGTCATATTTCTGAGCTGGTTGCGCAATCGAATAAGAGCCAATTGGTATTTTGTTCATTCTTCTTTGGAAGATGTTGAAATCACTCAGAACTTTTTTACGGGTAGGTTTGGCAGGAGTGGGAACAAATTTTAGGTCTTTTCCTAAAGCAACTTTCTCAATTGTAGAAAGGTTTGCCCTGGATAGGTTCGTTACGAATTGTTCGCTTTCTTTAGCCAATTATTCAAGAATATTATTCTCAATGAACCGTTTTTTGAGTCATGTTTAAGAAAGAGGACTACTGATTTATATTGCTTATAAATAATAAATGATTTTGGGTTGAACAAAGAAAAATTGACTAGAGTGGGATTTGAACCAACGACCTCCGGTTTAACGTGCCGGCGCTCTACCAACTGAGCTATCTAGCCCTATGTTGGCGGTCTCCCTATTTTGTCAATATCTTATAAATAATAATATATACTTGGGAATGCCGTATTATATTATTATAATAAATAAAGTGGTGGTCCTGAAAAGGACCGGTTGGTTCATTAAAGAGGTTGTTCTCTTTTTCTCTTGGTTCCTCGAGCCTTAAGAAACCGAAGAGCTGGGTTGCTGTTCTCAGTTCCGCTCCCTGAAGTCTTGTACCAGCTGTGCTCTTGCTTCTTTCTTGGCCTTGTCAAGTCTTGTCTCCAACTCCTCCGCCTGGAACTTGTAGACCAGAGGAAAGTATGCCTTTGAAGTGAGTCTGTTCCAATTCTCCGTAAAGGATGGTTGGGAGGTGAGAGATGCGGTGGCCTTGCTGTGTTCCGGAAGTATGCCGGCGGTTTGTTTGACGCGGCCAAAAGTGGTGACTTGGTGCGTAATGTGGCTCGTAGCGGCTGTTAAAATGTTAACTGGCTCCGCTGAGAGTTTTACGTGGTTAAAGTCTTTTTCGGCAAGTTTGATGGGTGGAGCAGGGGTTTCACTTTGAAATTCTTCCCTGACATCAAACGACGTGATTAGTGAATCCTGCAACTGGTCGATGAGAGGGAGTTGTCCGCAGGTGAAATCGCTGATGATGGAGGAAGCTGGCGATGAAGGCTGATCTTGAGTGCTTGAGCAGGATGGCTGAGGGCTGGACTTTGGGCGTCGTTTAAACGATTTGCTCAGTTTGGTATAACAAAGAGGATCCGAACAAATATCCTCGCGGTCTCCCCAAAAAATAATAATTTTCCTGACACATTTGTCAACCGGTTCTTCTGGTCCTTTTTATGTTCGCCAACCACCCCAGTCAACTTGACAAAATACGAACATAATACCCAGACGCTAACCCATACCCAAACCCATTACCAAACTGAAACACAACCCAGATATTGTAATTAAACCTTACACGAGGGAAGAGGCATTTGCATAATGAACCGAACTGATTACCTAGAAGTAGGCTACAGACATCTTGAATCCGAGCACTACACAAAGCTTGACCAAGATATCACACAACAGACCACCACAATGGTAAGGCCAACACATCAATAAACACACCTGGCTTATCTTGATCCATCATATATTTTCTGACCTATAATAAGTGGATGTTCAAGTCCTATACAGCCAAAATATCCAGAAACACAAATAACGAAGATGATTTAGAGGCTGCAGTTTCTCAGAGATAAACATAACCACAACAAAAGTATCACACAAATACCGATCAAATTTGATTCACAAACAGCAGAGAAATGCAGAAAGCAAAACTCCATTGGTTTTTAGTACGACATATAACCCGTACATCAACCAAAGTGACCTAAACAAATCCATCATACAACATTGGTCTCAAATACGCAACCATGAAACACTTTCGGAGATCTTTCCAGATCCTCCTTTCATTGCGTACAGAGAAAAGATTTAAACATAAGGGAAAAGTTGATCAGAGCAAAACTAAACCGAACAGCTCGCTCCACCCCTGATGATTCGGACGAAACACTAAACATCCTAATGGAACAGGTCACTTATACTGAAAACTCAACTCAGGTTTAAAAGTCCGCATTCGGATTTATTATACATCTTACCTGAACCTAAGCGGAATACACTAACTAATGTCTTTCACAAGACATGAGACTTATATATTCGAATATAGAATCACCCACACGCAACTGATGAGTGCCAAGTAGGCATGAAAACATGTTATTGAAAAAAATATCCTCGCAGTCTCCCCCCAAAAAATATTTTTCCTGACACATTTGTCAACCGGTTCTTCTGGTCCTTTTTATGTTCGCCAACCACCCCAGTCAACTTGACAAAATACGAACATAATACCCAGACGCTGACCCATACCCATAAAACATGTAAAAACACTTTTACTGTTTTATGTTTATCTCAAGTCAACAGTGTTGGAGTGTCACTGAATTGGACAGCACCATCATTTTTCATCAAATGATTTGGAGAGTAAGATGATCCCCAGACTCTACAATTACCATTCCAGTAGATTTGTCATACCAAATATAGTGGAAAAAGACATCTCTTTTGTCTGTCTAGGTCATCTGGTGCCAGAGCTATTGAAAGCTATGTTTTTCAAGATGGCGATGGCGGCCGTCTTGGATTTAGAGATCAAGATGGTCCCCAAACCTTTAAATTACCACTCCAGTGGATTTTTCATGCCAGATATAGTGAAATAGGACATCTGTTTTGTCTGTCTAGGTCATCTGGTGCCAGAGCTAATGCAAGTTATGTTTTTCAAGATGGCGACGGCGGCCATCTTGGATTTAGAGGTCAAGATGGTCCCCAAACCTTAAAATTACCACTCTAGTGGATTTTCATGCCAGATATAGTGAAATAGGACATCTGTTTTGTCTGTCTAGGTCATCTGGTGCCAGAGCTAAGTTATGTTTTTCAAGATGGCGACGGCGGCCATCTTGGATTTAGAGGTCAAGATGGTCCCCAAACCTTACAATTACCACTCCAGTGGATTTGTCATGCCAGATATAGGGGAAAGAGATATCTTTTTTGTCTGTCTAGGTCATCTGGTGCCAGAGCTATTACAATTTATGTTTTTCAAGATGGCGTAAAAAGTTCCTATCACATTTCAGAGGTACATAGGAGCTTATTTTCCTTTTAAATGGTTCCTGAAGTCAAATCCATCAAGAAAAAAAGGTAGCAAAAAAATGGTCACGGAATCCAAAGATATGACCCTACTAATTGGGTTGTGATGCATTTGGACCAAAAATGGCGTCCAGCAACCACGTGGCCAATGAAAACTGGTCAAGTTCCATGTCGTAACTCTCTCAATACACAGCTCTGGGAGGGTTCAGAGCTGTGTATTATTTTATTTATTTTACTACACATCCGACAGCACAATTAGCGCCAATAACAGGATGAAAAGGAAACGAGAAGAAATGTTCAGTTTTATATGTGGGAAAAAAAACCCACACATGTGGAAACCCACGCAATCAGGTAGGGACTGAAAACCCAATCCACATGCAAGGCTCCTATCTGAGACGGAATTCAAATCGGGGTTCACAGAGGTGGAAGGCAGGGTCCAAGAAACCTCTAAAGCCAACCTTTATTGATGAGAAAGTTGCGACACTACTTGCAGTTTCCGGTCCAACAACAACACCGCATCTACGCGCACAGGGTGCCAGACTAGACTGCACATTGGATTGTGCTACATTTATGCCATGCCCGATATGGGGCAGAGGGTATCCGCCCAATGTTCCCATACTGAAACAAGCTATTTTCCTCTTGTACAGAATTACCCCCCTAAAATCTTCTAAAAAGAATTCCTGAGATTCAAAGCACACAATAAAGACACAAGGGGGGGGGGGTACACCATGCCCCATATCAAGCACCAAATGGCCACATTTACCGAAATGGCATCCAGCAAAAACGTGACCAAAGAAAACTGCTCCCTCCATGTTACTACCTTCTCAATACATAGCTCTCGGAGGGTTAATTCAGTTATCTTAAAGATAGTTTATAAGCTAACTCAGATTACATCGAAACCAATTAAAAGTGATCCAATGTGTTCACTGTTGCTACCAAGTGCATCACAGTCTTATGTGTCGTATAACGAAGACTGAAGAACGTTTCTCAAGTCCCAATGTAGCCGAACATGTTTGCTCGTGTTTATTTAAATTTTTCTAGTAAAACCAAGCAATCTTCAAAACTAACCCACGTGCGAGTCTCAAGATATTATTTTAAAAGTACAATTTGAGATGTTTAATTGAAAACTGTATACTTTATAGCCTAGTTACCAAACCCTTACCCCAAAGTTGCAGAAAGCCGTAAGAAGGTATTTTATACTCATCAACGTTACCAAACTTGTTTCCCTCACTCCAAAGTTGCAATGAAGAAGACAGACAGCCGTATGAAGGTGAAAAACAACCCCCAGGCGATGGAAAACAAACGCGTCCTCCTGCGACAAAAGTGCCACCAGCGTCAAAGGGCGGGCAGATCAACATTGCCATCCCTATTCTTTGCTCAGTCTTGGCCGTTGTGCTTGTCGTGCTTCTTGTGGTTGGTGTGATGCTTTACAGACAGAGAATTGGAAACTCAACAGCCCTCTTGAACAACGAAACTCCGTAAGCGCAAAGATGCTAATTCCGATTTGTGTCCAAAATTGAACCACCGAATATTGATTTAAATTTGAAATAGCTATATAAGGTTTCATGTAGGATATAGCACAAAGAAATCTACCATTGATAAGTGGTAGGTAATTAAAAACTAAACAAAACATTACTGTCAGGATCCGGACATTATCTTAAGTCCATCAGCTATGTACAAACAACTTGGCATGTTACATGTATTTTGTGCATGTCCGTGGCATATGCTGAGTTTTGGTATGTTTTTCTTTCTTTATCTCTCTGTTACTAAAAAATTCGATCCATTTTTTTACTGACGAAAAGCAGAAATACAACAAGTATTCAAATTTATGTTCGTCCTATTTTGAGATGGCACACTTTAAGTTGTTTCTACCACTACATTATGTTATTTAATTATCTATTTGTATTTATTTAGTAATTTCTTTTTTGCAGGAATGGAATCAACGACTCAACAAGTGTAGAGCATGAATCAAGAGGTAAGAATTTGCAGAAACCTGAACAATTCTTTTTATAAAAAAGTAAATGGCTTTTTGTTGTACACACAGTGTAAAAATTTGATTCCCACGAGGTTTGTTTCCACTAGACCTGCAGCCGACCAGTTAGCTTTTGCCGGCGTCACAGGGGTTTTGGTCCCCCGGTTATTCTGTTCAAAATACTGTGTAGAAACGTTGTCTGTTAGCGCCCTCTTCTGATCCAACCTCTTCTGAATTTATTCTGAACAGCGCTCTCTTCTCAACAAAATCCCCTATGACACATGTCAGCCTCGAGGGGCACTGGTCTGGCCTCAATTTCATAAAGTTGGCAGAAAACATTGCTTAATTTAAATAGCGAATCTATTTTCTTTACAGAGCAAACAGGTGTTTCTTTACATTACAGGTTTACCAAGTTATTACTATGGACAAAACGTTGAAACATTTTTAAAGAAAATTCTCTTTACGCCAACAATTATATCTCTACAGTATCGAAACCAGTATCTACAACTTTACCACTGGTACCCAGCGAGTACCCACAGGCAGACCACCACACGTATTATTCGTTAGATTATGACGACAAAGGTGAGGGGAGCACCCGCTATGTGGTCCACGGGCAAAATAGCGCGCCCTCTGAGGCCGATAAAGTCCCAAGTACGGATGACGCTCACCACGAATATTATGTGCTAGAGAAAACACAAAGTACTGATAACATAGGGATGAGCAACCCAGATTGCACAACCTCAATAACTAAATCGTTACCAGAGGCTCCTGTTGAAACGGAAAGCAATCGTTCTCCAGTGCTGATGACTGCGGAGAGCGAGACCCCACTCGGTTTGTCTGGATACGAGGTTGCTGTCGTTGCACCTCCAAAGGAAAATATTCGTTCTCCGCTGCAAAAGCCTGCGGAGAGCGAGACCGTTAATGATCAATCTGGATACGAGGTTCCTGTCGTTGCACCTCCAAAGGAAAACATTTCTCCAGTGCAAAAGAATGCGGAGAGCGAGACCGTTAATGATCGATCTGGATACGAGGTTGCTGTCGTTGCACCTCCAGCGGCCGGTGCCAATGACTCGTCCCTCTACGACCACTTCGACAGATCTACAAGCCGGCTTTCGAATGTGGGCGACCTTACTTATCAAGAGAACAGCGATTATCAACATTTAGAAAAGGTTTAAAAGTAAAACGGTTCCAAATCTTGTGCTGGTGAAACTTTAAATCTCACACAAGGTTCACTTACTCGACAGTCGAAGTTGCAAACATGTATAACTTGTTACGCGTACATGGACATGTAGATATACACATCGTTGACTCTTTTACACCAACGTTCCACACGCCAGTGAAATCAAAATTAATGTCTTACAATTCAATAACAACAACGTATACAAACCATAGATTTATATAATATAATAGAGGAATTAGCACTCTAATTACACACACGGAACTGCGCTGGCCTACCATATGTTCGAATCCCTATGAGTAAAATTACATGCAAATTTCCCCTTAAAAATAAAATGATGGTTGTGTGAACTGGATCATGACCTGTGTTTTATTGGGTCACCACCATTTTCTCAATGGCAAAAAAAAATGCTTCTCGTCTGGCCGTGTCACATGGTTTTGTACGCCCTCTCGTTATATTATAAAAAACAAGCTCTAAAACACACGTTAAATCTGGTGGGACTGACCATGAAACCGTTAGTAGGGCGGCTAGGGCCCCGTTGTTTAACCTTGCATGACACTTTTTTAATTAAAGTCAGTACTCCGAAGAAAATTTTTTTTTATCAGCTCTAAAATTACAAGTTCCCCAACTATGTACACCTAGCTAAAAATAGCATGCCAATTGTCTTGTTACTATCGGTTTTTTTTTTCACACAAAAAACCCTCGATCTATGACCAGCTATCCCGGAATTCCCATAGGAATTGTACAGCAATTACGTAGCCTTGGGACTAATAGCCACTAATGGGTAAAACGAAACATAGCATGGTTGTCAGATTGCTTATTCTCTAGACTTGTACAGGGCTCTGAGCACTGCCCTGGTTGTTTATTTGGATAATTGAGTAGGATGGTGTTGCAAGGATTAATTAGACCTTATAAGAGATTATGATGTTCATGCTGCGTTGTGTAAATAAAGGGTTTTATTGCTCTGGTTGCAAAGGCAGGAAGTAAAGTTGTATAAATTCTACAATGAGATATGGGCTCATCTTAAAAGAAATTTTGCTTAAATTTATTTTATTTAGTCAAAAGGGTCCATAGCTAATGGTTTGGGCGATTTTAAAAGTGATTTTGTTCTCCAGGGTGTAATCCTTGTAATTTATTTTGATGGTGTCATGCAGGGACAACTGCATTTTAGCAAAAATTGTGTGTGTTACTATTGTTTACAAATTATTCAATCCATGTAGTTATTATAATCCATGTCATTTTAATCCTATCACGAGTTGTAATATAAAAACAAAAAAATATATACATTTAAAAAAAATAAAAATGCACAAACAAAGTTCAAATTCAATTCAAGAAACCTGACGTAAAGTTTGCTTCACAATATTTGTTTAAAAACACAAATACACCTCAGGTTGAGCAATTTTGTTTGGTTTTATTCAATATAAAGCATTATTTACACAGTACAAGCTAAGCTCACAATGTACGTAGGAGCCGACCTTGCGGTGATGGGTATTCACTAATGTCACTGAAGCATGGCCGGAACCCAACGAAGGGCGTTTAGAGTGTAGATAAGTTCAACCTTTAAAGGTGTAAACAAGTTTCCAATTATTTTGGTAAAGCTAATTAATCTAGCTGACTTACCGGTACTTTTTAATAGGAAGAATAAAATACAGTTATGGTATTATCGTTTTCAGGTGCCACCCAAACTGTTTAGAGAGAGATTAACACCTGAAGTAGAAGTGTAATAAATGCCTCGTTGGAGTCTAAAACAGATCACTTACTAAGATTTGGAAATTTCATTCGTCCATGCTTAAAGTCTACATAATATTTTGCTTCGTAAAAAGTTAGGAAGGTAGTGCATTCTGCTCTACCGGCCAGGCTCCTTGTGGATGATACCCATGCCTACATCCTTACGGACTGTGAAGGGGGCAACCCTGTTTCAGCTCTAGGAGTAGGTGGCAACGTGCCTCTGGTGGCAGTCGATACATATTTCATATAGGATTTTCCTGACATTTTCGGCAAATAAGAGGTCAGTTGAAACGTCGCGTTATTCTATTTCGCGCGAAATTGAAAGCTCACATTCAATTTCACTTAATGTGCAAGCCAAATAATTGTAATATTCTATTGCGCCAGGCGATAAAAACAAAGATAACCATTCAATTTAACAAATTAAATCCATTCGAACAGCATTCAAATTCGCAGCAGCTTATCGCAGCGTGCATTCGGTTATTCAAATTCATTTTCCGGCAGTCATTTGTGGGAAGTGTGCAGGTAAATTAATGCTTTAGTAATCTCGTGGCGTCTCATTTAGATTTCAGAAGGTTTAAATTAAAGTTAACTTATTGTATGAAAATCACTTTCCTAATGTTCTTCGACAACGATTGCCATTAATACAAAATACAAACCGAAGAATCTGTGAAGTATTTAACGCAGTTGTAAAACCACTGCCCGTATGCTTGGCACGCCAACAGATAGATTGTGAAGAAAATACAATGGTTAATAGAGGACCCTTACAAAAAACAACGAAGACACCAACCGGAGTAATTTAAAGGTATCGTACACGTCTGGACTCAAAGCAAATATTAGTATAAAACCTTACTTGGTAACAAGCAACAGAGAGCTGTTGATAGTATACAACATTGTAAGAAACGACTCCCTCTGAAGTAACGTAGTTCTTAAGAAAGAGGTAAATTCTCACTAAAATAATAAACACTTCTTGCAAGAAGTTTTTATTCCTATCTGAAAGCAAACAAATTTGTACAGCAAGGGTGTTTTTTCTTTCATCATTATGCAACTTCGATGACCAATTGAGCCCACATTTTTACAGGCTTGTTATTTTATGCATATGTTGGGATACACCAAGTGAGAACACTGGTCTTTGACAATTTCCAAACGTGTTCAGTGCCTTTAAATGGACTGAACAGCTTTCCACTTTGGTAAAGAAGGTATGCAATTAAATATTCGTGATATTACATTTTCAAAGTGTGTCCACCGCAAGCATCACTTGTTTGGATTCTGCCTCCACTCCTGTAAGATTGCCTATTATTGCGTGAAGTGGAAATAAATATTACATTGAATTGAACTGGGCAAAAGGACTAGGCCTACTCTCTGCCTTGCTCAGTCATAGATATATACACAAGATCCGCCGTTGAAGACACTTCGGGACAAGGTGTTATCACGGTGCGGCCATTTTGTTTTTCAATGTGTTTTATCTCCTGTGCAAATAAACCTAACTAAACCGAGGCTTGGACGGGATGCAGCAAGGCCCATTTCCTGTGATGTGTGCATTCTCGGGTGTGGTGTTGCCTAAAATCGAACTTGGACTCTTTGGATAAAATGGCATTTTAGGAAAAGTATGAGGCGCATTATGTTTCTAATAAGTATTTGGCTCCATCGTAAAGGCTCAAGTCTCTTTTCAATTTCTAACTTAAAAGCCCTGTACACTATTGGTAAGATCAAAAAACACAAATGTTCACAGATTCACACATAACTTACATGATTTAAAGTAAGTAATGGTAGAAAGGGTTCCCTAAAATATTTCTGCCTAAAATGCTATCGTTTCTGAGAAATGAGTTAAAACAATAGTTTTTATCACGCGCGATAAAAACTCGATGTTTGAAAAAACAGAAAACACATAAGGTCTCTTTTCACTATCTTCTCGTGACCTCGATGACCAATAAATTTAGCTCAAACTTTCACAAGTTTGTTTGTTCATGCATATGTTGAATCACACAAAATGTGGACACTGGTTTTGAGCTGTTACTAAAAGTGTACAATACCTTTAAAACATGAATTAAGTTTCTCCTTTGGTATATGGAACGCTGTTTAGTAGACGTTCCTCATACATAGGCCTATTTACGAAATGAAACAATGTCCATGTTTTAGACTCAATTTGAGTAATTTTCTATCCCTTTAAAAAAATAACAACCAGGGTGCCTCTTTAAGATTCACGCCCGACCTTGACCATGGGAATTTAAAAAAAATCTACCGTACTTCATGTTGAATGCTTGTGTATTCAGGCTGTACTTCACCTCCTATTATATGCATTCATTACGAGGTAGTCATGCAATGCCCCCCGACGCATGCTTAGTCCGCGGTTGGGGAATACACTGTATTTATAGTCCGCAGGGAAAGGGCAAGCGAAACTCATTTCAAATTTTAGCTAGTGAGAACAGCTACTCCATAGAATGTGTAGACTAGTGCTAAACATGGGGCTTCTTGAAGGGCCAACACACAGCCACTTTGTTCGAGTTGTTTTCTACATATGGCTTGGTGCTGGAATTCTGGCAACTAACAACTGTGTGGCACAGAATGACGACTTAGACCACCTACCGACAGAATTGGCAGATCGCTCAGAGGAACTGAGGAATCACTTCTGCAGGTAAACATAATAATAATGATACTAATGGTGTCTTAATTATATGCATGTTTAGCGTTTTATCACACCCCCTTTTGGCGCATCAAATCACTCTTTATTTGTTTTTCAAAACCCTGCGATCAGTGTCCCTCCTTGGAATGTAAAGATCCATTAGTTGTTGAAATCCAATGACGTCATGTTTCAAAATTCACTCTGAAAAAGTCAGTTATGAGCCAAAAAGTCCCCGTACAAAAATGTACAGATCCATTTTTCTCAGAATGATGTCATCAGATGTTTTGAATGTTGACAAATTTTGCATTGGATGGTTATTGAATACAATGCAATTTACACCATTTTAACGTGAGGTTAGAGATTTGTAATTTTTTTCCCACTCACATAAGAACTCTATATCTATTGGAAAATGAGTATATCACAAATTGAATTGGTCATTATCCTTCCTCTTTAAATTATGATTATACTAAAATGTTATAAAGTACACTTTCAGATCACAATTTAAGTGCTCATTGTTGTCTGTTTCTAACAGCATCTCTTCAGTTTTTCATTTAGATTACTTTTGTAACCGATCTTCTTGTCCCACAGTTGCCAGGGAGCTGAATTGTCTCACAGCCTGTGTTTTTATTTGTGTTCTTCCATGGAAGAAATGGAATGTGATTTTAACGAAGGTGAGAGAAAGTGGAATGTGTGACATCAGTGAAATTGTGTTCTTTTTTATCAAAACAGTTTATGTTCCTCTTATGCATTAGGCCTAAACCACTGAGACAGGTGAACGCACACAACCTTGCGGTTGCTGTTCGAGGGGTCACGCCGTTGTTGAGTCCGTTGTTCCTTTTCTAGAAGAAATCATCCTTTGTGTACAAGTTGAACAAAGAAAACGTTGTGGAGGAACGGGAATATTGAAGAGCTTTGTTCCATTGTCTTAAGGAAACCCACAAGCTGGGCCCATTGGTGCTCGATATGTGGCGTGGTGACCCCCCCCCCCATTGTGTCTTCATTGCGTTCTAGGAATCTCAGGAATTGTTATAGATTTGTTTTACATGATTTTTTGTTTTAAATATATTTATGTATTTATGTATTTATGTATTTATGTATTTGTTTTATTTTTTTGTATATATATATATATAATATAATAATAAACCACAAGGGAAACTGACTGGGTAAATTGTTAAATGATTTTGGGTTGAACAAAGAAAAATTGACTAGAGCGGGATTTGAACCAACGACCTCCGGTTTAACGTGCCGGTGCTCTACCAACTGAGTTATCTAGCCCTATGTTGGCGGTCTCCCTATTTTGTCAATATCTTTGTTCGGGGGGTGCCAGTCAGAAGCCATTCAACCGCAAACTGCCGTGTAGCCAGGGATCACACCCATACGATACAAACTGGGAAGCGGCAGCCGGGGATTATATATATATATATATACCCCCCGAACAAAGATATTGACAAAATAGGGAGACCGCCAACATAGGGCTAGATAGCTCAGTTGGTAGAGCGCCGGCACGTTAAACCGGAGGTCGTTGGTTCAAATCCCACTCTAGTCAATTTTTCTTTGTTCAACCCAAAATCATTATATCAGGTTGTATCGTATGGGTGTGATCCCTGGCTACACGGCAGTTTGCGGTTGAATGGCTTTCTGACTGGCACCCCCCGAACAAAGATATTGACAAAATAGGGAGACCGCCAACATAGGGCTAGATAGCTCAGTTGGTAGAGCGCCGGCACGTTAAACCGGAGGTCGTTGGTTCAAGTCCCACTCTAGTCAATTTTTCTTTGTTCATCCCAAAATCATTTAATATTTATCCAGTCAGTTTCACTTGTGGTCCATTACTTGATATATGATATATAAAAAAAGTCGCATCCCCTTAAGGTGATCCCCGGCTGCCGCTTCCCAGGTTGTATCGTATGGGTGTGATCCCTGGCTACACGGCAGTTTGCGGTTGAATGGCTTTCTGACTGGCACCCCCCGAACAAAGATATTGACAAAATAGGGAGACCGCCAACATAGGGCTAGATAGCTCAGTTGGTAGAGCGCCGGCACGTTAAACCGGAGGTCGTTGGTTCAAGTCCCACTCTAGTCAATTTTTCTTTGTTCATCCCAAAATCATTTAATATTTATCCAGTCAGTTTCCCTTGTGGTCCATTACTTGATATATGATATATAAAAAAAAGTCGCATCCCCTTAAGGTGATCCCCGGCTGCCGCTTCCCAGGTTGTATCGTATGGGTGTGATCCCTGGCTATACGGCAGTTTGCGGTTGAATGGCTTTCTGACTGGCACCCCCCGAACAAAGATATTGACAAAATAGGGAGACCGCCAACATAGGGCTAGATAGCTCAGTTGGTAGAGCGCCGGCACGTTAAACCGGAGGTCGTTGGTTCAAGTCCCACTCTAGTCAATTTTTCTTTGTTCATCCCAAAATCATTTAATATTTATCCAGTCAGTTTCCCTTGTGGTCCATTACTTGATATATGATATATAAAAAAAAGTCGCATCCCCTTAAGGTGATCCCCGGCTGCCGCTTCCCAGGTTGTATCGTATGGGTGTGATCCTGGCTATACGGCAGTTTGCGATTGAATGTCTATCTGACTGGCACACCCCGAACAAAGATATTGACAAAATAGGGAGACCGCCAACATAGGGCTAGATAGCTCAGTTGGTAGAGCGCCGGCACGTTAAACCGGAGGTCGTTGGTTCAAGTCCCACTCTAGTCAATTTTTCTTTGTTCATCCCAAAATCATTATATATATATATATATTTGTTTTTTGGGGGGGGGCGCATCCCCTGCCACATATCAGGCATATAGCTGGGCCTCCCCTTAGCCACTAAGAACGATCCAGGGCAGTACAGGAGAGTGGGTTGGATGTAACATCAAGGGGTAATTAAACCACACATTAAACGATCGAAGAGGAAAGCAAATGATGTTTGATCATGGGCACTTTGATCTTACTTCTCCATCTTTTGTTTATTGTTGTTTTGTCCCCCTAACAATTAACGGGGCCGCCATCCCCCCCACCACCCACCCCACTATTGCCACACCACAGGAAGGGTGACAGGGGTTTGGATGGGGGTTATTAAAGACACCCATGTTCTCTATTTTAGTATTAAAAGCACACGGGAAAGGAATGTTCATGTTTTTAACGCGACGTTCTTTTTAATAAATAAAACTAATAAACGAAATGAATGTACACACAGCACTGATCCCCAGCACTGTATGACTCTTTCAGATCATCAAGGGCAGCGAGAAACTCGCTGTATGTCACACAGAGAGACTTTTAAATTCGAGTGCGGGTATCAAGACGCCATAGTGTGTGATGATGAGTACGAGATATGTCTGTTTCAGACTTGTCCAGCAGACGGAGTCGGCAAGTCGTTCTGCGTCTTGAAGAAAGACAGCCCAGCAATACCGACCGTTCAAAATGGCAGGTGAGATCCTGAGGTTACACATTTTGCTTTAGATTTTGGAAGATCGCAGGTTCGGTTCCACCGGAGGTGCACTACGAACTTACGAAGGCATTACACAGTGACATTTCTTAATCAGTAAGGAAGGAAGCAGCTCTATGAAATTGGTCCCAGGGGTGTAGACTCGAAAATAAAGTCGGTTATTCTACCACCAGCTCGCCAATGTCAATGTCCACGCGCTCTCACCACTGATTTCTAGCAAACTGACCGTGCAAGTCTCGCGCGTTTTCCATCATTTTTGGGACCCCTTTTGTCGCACGTACATTGCTTTAGCACGTGAAGGATCAAACTCGCGCACTTTCACGGGGCCCAATGTTCGAATACGCGCGAGACTTTCACAGTGTATAGAGATGAATCTGTACCCGCAAGTTTCTAGTGCAAGTAATAGTTGAACAAATCGTAAACATTGTATTTCCATTTGTGGTAAAGGCATTGATGGAAGTCCAGGTGCTTTAGAACCCATACAGTCTCAATTCCTCCTGTATACATTGCCCATAGTGAAGGATTCGGGCAGGCCCATAATAACCATTGCAAAGCACAATGGTCAGGCATTCCAATCTTATCCAAGTCCAAACAAACTGGTGTAACATAGGAGAAGAAGAAATGGAAGGATTTGGGCCCCATTTTGGCCAAATCTGCCTTGAATTTACTGCAGGCGTTGGTTCAATTCAATTCAACTCGACATTTATTTCCATATTGGTGAAAGAAAAAGGAGAACAATAAACAAATTTGAACAATGATTTAAATCAAAAAACAATCAAGAACTGATTTAGAGAAAAATAAATAAATAATGAAAACAAGAAAATAATTGACTTGAAAATAATATAATGAAATGGATACGGATTAAACCAATATGGGGGCATTTTCAGAAGCCAAAAGGAGGCTTGTATTGAAATGCCCATCTGACAAATACAAAACAAAACAAACAAAAACAAACAAATATTAACATTTTAACTTAAAGAGGAATACGTTAAACGACGAAATAAAGCTGATGAAAATAAAACTAAAACAAAGGTGGTAATAACAACAATGATAGAAGGGGTTTTGAAGAGGGACGACATGAATATTATATAACTCCACAGATTGGTAATAAGGCAGGAATGCATAAAAGAAAGGAAACTAAGCCGAGTATTTGGAAACCAGCAGTGTTTTAAAAGTGGATTTGAACTGACCCACAGACGGCTGGGTTTGTAATACCTTGTCAAGACCATTCCACAGCCGTGGCCCCTGAAATCTAAATGTTCTGATAGTGTATGCTGTGCGGGTGAAAGGAACGTAAAGATTGTTAACAGAACGAGTACTGTAACCATGGGTATCGTGAACTGCTGAAAAGTAGGTTGAAAAGGTAGAAGGAAGAAGTTTATTTATGTACCTATACATGAATATCCCGATGTGAAATTTGTTAATTTCAGTAAGAGGTAATGTGTTCAGCCTAGAAAAGAAAGGTGCGGTATGGTCCCGAGGATGTGAAAGTGTGCAAATTCTAATGGCTCGCTTCTGGAGTGTTATCAGAGGAAGCAGTTGATTGTGGCTAGAGGATGCCCAGACAATATTACAATAGTTGAGATAGGGAAGAATAAGAGTATTATAAAGAGAAAATAGGGTGGATGGAGGAAGAAAAGCACGTAGTTTAGACATGACACCTATATTTTTGGAAATAGTCTTGGAAACTGAAGAAATGTGGTCACTCCAGGTAAGTTTGTCATTTAACGCCAAGAAATTTAGTAGATTGAACCTGACTAATGGGAGTGTTGTCGATATTGATAGAAGAAGTGTGAGGATTGGGATTATTTGTTTTACTGAAGAATATGCATTTGGTTTTAACAGGATTGAGAGAAAGTTTGTTGGACTTGAACCAAGAGGAGACTTTAATAAGCTCAGAATTGAGAGATTGAGTGAGAGACTGAAAAGAAGAATCAGAGTAAATAATAGTGGTATCGTCGGCAAATAAAAGAAAGGATAGCAAAGAGGAAGAATTTTGAAGGTCATTAATATAGACTAAAAAAGAAGAGGACCAAGTATGGAGCCTTGAGGAACACCATGAGTGACAATGTCCCTGGCTGAGGGAAATTTGTTGGCGACGGTATATTGTTGTCTGTCGGCCAGGTAATTGATGAACCATTTAAGGGCGCATCCTCTGACACCATAAAAGGAAAGTTTAGAAATAAGGATGTCATGATCAATGGTATCAAAGGCCTTGGATAAGTCTATGAACACTCCAGCAGTACACAGTTTATTGGACAGAGAACTAGAAATGATGTCAGTAAGATGAATGAGAGCCATGTCTGTGGAAAAGCCTGGACGGAAACCGAATTGTTGGTTGGAAAGGATATTAAAGTTAGAAAGAAATTTAGAGAGTCTATTATAAACAATCCTCTCAAGTATTTTAGAGAAAGTAGGAAGCACAGAAATAGGACGGTAGTTGCAAATATCACGAGGGTCGCCACTTTTAAAGACAGGAGTGACCTTGGCAATTTTCAAAGTCAAAGGAATGGAACCGGAAGAAAGAGATAAATTGAAAATATGAGCCAGAGGAGCAGATATGAGAGAAATGACAGATTAAAATGAATAACTTCACTTTACCCAAATCTGAAAATTCGGGAATCCAAACAACATACACATGCTTAAAGGCATCGTACACGTTTGTCAAATTGTCAAATTATCAAAGTGTTCTCACTTGGTGTATCCCAACATATGCATAACATAACAAGCCTGTGAAAATTTGGGCTCAATTGGTCATCGAAGTTGCAAGAAAATGATGAAAGAAAAAACACCCTTGTTGTACAAATTTGTGTGCTTTTAGATAGAATAATAAAAACTTCTTGCAAGAAGTTTTTATTATTTTAGTGAGAAATTACCTCTTTCTCAAAAACTACGTTACTTCAGAGGATGTCGTTTCTCACAATGTTTTATACTATCAACAGCTCTCTGTTGCTCGTTACCAAGTCAGTTTTTATGCTAATATATATTTTGAGTCATTACCAAACGTGTACGATGCCTTTAACACTCTTATTTGTCTTCCTTTAAACAGCTGCGTGGTTGACGGCAAACCACTCAACATTAAACTTCTGGTGACAGCGTTGTGCCTGTCCTTCATATTTTTAGTCATTCTTGTCATCATCTTGATCTGCTGCGTTTGTCAAAAGCGGAGGACGCGTGCCAGGAGACGATCGAGGTGAGTTGAGGCCTTACCCGTTTGCTGGGTGGGAGGAGGGGGGGGGGGGGGGTGGGTGGGTTCAGTGCACAGACTGTTATCAGTGAACTTACATGGGTTGAGTTCAGTCTCTGTTTGCCTATAGTTAGAAGTTGTACTTCCCTCTGTGGGAAAGGTAGGTGCGTTGAAAATGGGACCCACATCAGCACTCATTACAACAGAGCACAATAAAAAATCATTCCCGAAAAAACAATAATTATGTGCCATGTCAACGAAAACCAAAAATGGGGGTGAGTGGAAATGCAAATTGAACATGCGGCCCACAGATTACCACAGCGGTGATCGTTACCAACTCGGCCTCGTTGCCATTTTCAGATTGATCCCGGGGTCACCGAGTCGGTCATTTTTTAAAGGAGGTGTTTATATGAAAAGAAGGTTGATAGCTAAAGCGGCAATCGGGGTGTGGGTGTGGTGGGTAGGTATAGACGATGTGACCTCTGTTTACATTCAAACTGCCCTCTGTTGACAAAACACTGTTCAAGTCGTGTTCCGCCGGGCAAGAAGACGCGTACTCATGGTAAGATTGCGTATACTTTCTAGCTGGCTGTCAAGTACACAAAGGTTTTGCCCGGCGACATGCGCGCGCATCATGTTATGGTTTTCGAGTGACGTCAGAGGTCACATTGTCTATACACATTTGAATCGGGGACCTATATAACTTTGAAAGAGTGTGTACAGAACCAATGGGAGCTGTTGCCAAAACATTACAAACACAAGTACAAAATAATTTCATGAGGTCCTCGATGAGTGCGTTTGTCTATCCTAAACCGAAGACTTTCGCTTCGCTTTCATGTACAAATTCTGCCTGATTTTTACCGGTTATTTTTGTAAAGGTAATTATTCACGGCAATAACAGTGTGATGAGCTGGTCTTCACTGCGTGGTAGTGACCTTGGTTTTTGGCTGGCCGCTCAGAATGGACCTCGCCCTCAAGCGGCCAGCCACTAACCCAGTCATTACCACGCAGTGAAGATCAGCTCCTCACACTGTTATTGCCTTATTAGAGAAACCGATGAATAACCGTCACTCATTGTTCCTCCTTTAGAACTTCCACTTTGAAGCTGGATAAATCAGAAGGTATGTATAGCTTTTTCGTTAAAAATAATACTGTCAAGCTTAACCATCAACACTGCACGGAAAAACGTTCTAAAATAAGTAGGGCCCGCTTGCGGTGCCTCTCCATATGACACCGAGCATTCCCACTTAATTTAATGGAAAAACAAACTTGATTCTCGAGTTTCCATCAAGTGGAGTGCAAAGTTGGTCACAGCGAAAGAAATTTGCAAACCGTTAAAAGTAAAATAAAATAAAAAACCTTTATGATATCTTTTTACAAATTAGAGTTGGAATAAGTGTTTTAGCTGGCGTTGTTCTACTTTTGGTGTCCACAGATCTTGAATATTCATACGCGTACGGTCACCGAGATCGACCACCGAGCAAATTACAAGCGGAGGACCCCGACCTCGATGCCGATCAAATTGACCATTACTACTGCCACCTTAAGCAAGAGGAACGGCCGAACGGACAGGGAAAGGGTGAAGAAGACTCTGGACCCGACCAGAAGGTTCCCACGCAAGACAATGATGGCAAAGAGACGGACATTAAACACACTTATTTCGTGCTCGAGAAAATGTCAACTAATGAGCCTGCCAAGATTTGCTGTGAAGAGAATGAGAAAATGTCGCCCTCTGTTGACGAGAGTGACATTGTTCAGCACCCCTACGCCAAATTTACACCCAAAGCGCAACGGCACACCGATAGTTCTGGTCATGAAGAGGTTGCACGGGAGCAACGCCACGGTGACGTCAAAACGACAGCGTCCAACCAGGAGGAAGCAAACATGCAGCCAACCGTAGGTGCACATCCACAAAGTCGGGATTCAGGGTACGAGGTTGCAACTGTGACGTCAAGAGGAAACGGTAAACAGGAAAGAAACGTCCCCGGCCATAGCTATGTCACATTAGAACCACAAAACGGAGAACAATCGTCGAAGACAGATTCTGGGTACGAGCTTGCAACTGTGACGTCAAGAGGAAACAGTGAACAGGAAAGAAACGTCCCCGGCCCTAGCTATGTCACATTAGAACCACAAAACGGTGAACGATCATCGGGAACAGATTCTGGGTATGAGGTTGCTAAAATTATCGAAACGAAACTTCAGGATGAATACGATCATCTTGAACGCAAGGAACCTTTAAAACCAAGGAGCGCGATTCCTTAAAACATTTCGTTTGACTTTAAAGGGTGTGCGCAACATTAAGTTGAACAATATAAATGTTCATTTAATTTGCATGTCAAAGATGGTCATGGTGACAAATAATTTTAGAAATGACTAAACAATAATCTCGCGGGTCCTAAACCCGATGTTTGAAAGCTTTGAAAACATATAAGGGTTATTTTCACTATTTTTTGTAACATTTGTAACACTTGAAGACCCCAAGTCATTATTGCTTCTTTCGACTGCCTCAATCAAAATAAGCATGTATGAATGTTAACAAAATCCCTGGCCTGTAAAAACGGATACTGTTTCTCATTGTTTTCACAGGCTGACCTTATTTTCATGAATTTTTTACAAGTTGTTTGAATGGTGCGATTAATAATGAAAACTTTAGATGTTGGAGAAGTGAGTTTGCCTTAAAATAAATCATTGATGTATTTATACATAACTTTTAGATAAAATAAATATTTGGTTTACGGTAACACCATGTGTATATCTACTTGCTAGGTAGATTTTGTTCTTTGAGAACTTGCTTGCTTTTTATTCTACAAAAATATTCGGAATTCGGGAGACTTCTCAGTTCTGAAAAGAACTGTCCTGCTTATTAACTACTACCTGGGCGGGAGGTAGGAAATCGGCCGGGACTATGTAGGATCGGAGGGACTTCTCGTTAATAACTACACTGCCGCGGAGTGAGTCTAAATTATAGGTCTCTGATAAAAAAATACATAAAGCTTGTTTATTCGAAGAGTGCATTCATTGTTTTCTTGTAGTTTTCCCACTCAAAACCACACAGGAAGGCCAACCAACCGTGTCACGCTACAGGAGAGAAAACATCGATCAAGCAACGTCGTACAATTTGGCATGGAAGTGACATGAACGTGTTTCCTCCATTTCGCAAAAATCGAAAGAGAAATAGAGTGTTTGGGGACAATTGATTCTTACAGGTGTATTTTAAAGTACTAACCGGAAACGATTTACAAGATATATTTATTTGGTTTGCGGTAACACCATACTTGCCAGGTAGAGTTTGTTCTTAGAGAACTGTCTTGCTTAATTCTACTACCGCGGAGTAGATTGTTCGGGTGTTCGGGAGACTTCTCAGTTCTGAAAAGAACTGTCCTGTTTATTAACTATTACCTGGGCGGAAGGTATAGAATTAGGCTGGGACTACTACTTTAGCTTATAGGATCGTAATTAACTGTACTACCGCGGAGTCAGTTCTTGGATTGGTCTCAACGTTTCGACTAGCTTGCTCTAGTCATCGTCAGGAGATTGATTTACAAGATATTAATCGGAACTAGTTCCAAGGGTAACGGGATAATCGATACTGGTTTTATGACCTACATGATAATCGATACTGGTTTCATTGGATACAAGATAGTCGATACTGGTTTCATTGGTTATAGTATATAATCGATACTGGTTTCATTTGTCACATGATAGTGGATAACTGTTGATGGTTTCCAAGATACCCAATCCTGCTCTCATTGGTTATTGGGATAAACGACTGGTTCCACGTGTTACATAATAATCGATACCGGTTTCATGGGTTTCAAGATACTCAATCCCGGTTTCATTGGTTACAGGATAATCGATACTGGTTTCAATGATACAAAAGGCCAGCTTTCAGGCTATTCGTTTGTTTAGTGTCGATCATTCACGATGTAGATCCATCATGCTACTCAAACATTTCACAGGCTTTTCTTTTCGTACGCGTCATCGAAATAATAAATACAGAGTGTAAGAAGTGACAGATTACTTGTTTTTATACCTACTACAGACAATAATGACTGAGAGATTTTATTTAAAAAACCATTGATCGTAACTGTTGGCTTTGATTATTATAGAAGATGTTACCAAATTTGATAAATGTAAACGTTTATTTTACTTTGTATTTTAATAAAATAATGGTTATGGGTCATTTGGTATTGTTAAAATTTGTGTAGTGATGTAAAATACTTTAGGAGTATTATTTCAAGGAAAATAATTATAAACGCTCACGATACAATAACTTGTCAACTTCACATTCAAAAGTCGAAGCTCTATCCTTGCAAATAAGTTAGTTTAACTCATTTTGCTAAATAGTTTACTTTTGTTGTATTTGGATCCAATGATTCCCCAGTAATGTTTTGCGTCCCACAGAACAATCAATAGATGTTGCCCCACTTTTCTAAGTAAGATTTAAGAACTTTAAGAGTTGGGGGATCACAATCGGAAACCGAGGCATGCAATCACTATGAGCTGTGGTGTTTCTCAAAAATCAGCTGATGGTTTAGTGACATTTCTAGGAAATGGACCGACTAAGAACACGAGACACATACACGACCGCCATACAAGCAAACAGATACCACACCCCAGCTTAAAGGAATCGTACACGTTTGGTAATGACTCAAAACAAATATTAGCATAAAAACTTACTTTACAAGCAACGGAGAGCTGTTGATGGTATAAAACATTGTAGGAAACGACTCCCTCTGAAGTAACGTAGTTTTTGAGACAGAGGTAATTTCTCACTAAAATAATAAAAACTTCTTGCAAGAAGTTTTTATTCCTGTCTGAAAGCACACAAATTTGTACAACAAGGGTGTTTTTTTCTTTCATCATTTTCTTGCAACTTCGAAGACCAATTGAGCCCAAATTTTCACAGGCTTGTTATTTTATGCATATTGGGATACACCAAGTGAGAACACTGGTCTTTGACAATTTCCAAACGTGTTCAGTGCCTTTGAAGCGAACACTAGGCCTACCATGTAACCTAAAATATAGTGACCGAGAAAATAAAATTAGCTGATTGTAAACTCCTTACCCAATAAAACTGCCTTTGATGTAAATGAACAAAAACAATGATAATGGCCTAGATCACGTTTTGACCCCAACATAGACTTGGTTCCAAGTCCGTGATCGCGTTTGAGTTGTCTAACAGAAACGGTATCGCGTGAAATGGCGCCCTCTTGTGGATTGACTAGCCCCGACATTAACCCTGAGACCGCGAGTTTAGGGCGTCTGATAGCCAATCCGTGGGGGAGTCTTGCGTGGCTGATGCAGATATACAACCGCGTTCTCAGACTTGAAACCGAGTTTAACCCTGCAGAGTCTGAGGCTAATTATAACAATATTGTCAACTCTGCCATGAAACCGACATGGTCATCGAGTGGGAGGAAAGGTTGGTATTTCCTGCTTCGGGGTAGAGTTTACTAACACCACCGAATATAATGCAGTTTACCCGATATTCAGTCCAGCGTGGCTTATCCTGTTTTGTATACTTTCCTTATCTTTTCCACATCTACTTCCTCATGATTTTGCGATTCGCTTTTATTTTGTTCCCAAGAGAATGTGTAAAAGGACATGATTTCGATGATGTTTGCATTTATTGTTCTATATCTGACATCGTAAATCGTCTCTTTTGCGACACCGCACGTGCCGGTACACCTGGTTGAGTTACAGATTTTTACGGCTGCTAATTTGGACATAGCTGCTGGTTACAGGTGTGATTACATACTGTCTTTGAATCAAGGTAAGGTGCGGCATTGGCACTGCTGACAATATTGTCGTTACTTATATTCTTATTGTCTTTGAAAGAAGCTATACACTGCTTTGGTAATTGCCGACGCTGGTTTGCTTAACATCAAGACAATGTATAGACTCGAGGAGTCGATGCTGATATTCATACGCTCTCTGAATCAAGATAAGGTACAACTTGTGTACAATAATTGGCAAAATTCCCAATACTCGTATACACTGCAAAAACTGGGGTGTTAATTTTACACCATGGGTGTTGTCACATTATAGATACAAAACAAAAGAATCAAACTTTACACCTTTTGACGTCAATTTTAACACCCCAGTTTTCTCAGTGTATTCTTGCAATCTCATTGTTTCTAATTTTCTTGCTCCCTGACTAATTATGAGGTGCTGGTACAACAAATGTAATAATTACAGAATAATGAAATATTACAGAATATATACAAATTATATCTATACAGAATGTAATATTTTTCAATTTTCCCCGAATCGAGACATGAACTCCCCACCAATAATATTCATTGAGGAAAAAGAGTTGATAAGTTATTCTCTTTTTTCAGTTGGCTTATTGGTGATTTTTGAAAGGGAATAATTTTCTCCTACAGCAAGGAAGAAAATTGCACATTTTCTCGAACGATATTTTTCACCACAATGATTTTTGTTTTTGTTTTCAATGCTGCTTAAATTTGCTAAGTTCTCCAAGTACCCCTCACAGGGCCATGCTACGACCAAGACGACAATGAACATAACGGCTTCTTTGGTGACACTGCGAGCGGCACTTGCTTGGCTTCTCATCCTCCTTCTTGGGGGAGAATTCATCCAGTTGTCATCTGCCGTGGGTTCAAATGTGACAGTTCCCTCGGATTTTACAACCAGGTCAGAGGAGATGCGGGATTATTTGTGTAATGGGTACGTCCAACTTGCCATTGAACGGTTTCTTTTTCTCTACCGACTTTCCAAGTTTCTGTTAGTCCCTATAGCGTGATAACGTGACACACATTTTTGAGCATAATTTGATTCGAGAATATGTCACCAATATCTTGTTGATTTAATAGGCCATTTTGTCTACATGATTATGCTGCACGCCCAAGGTTTCCAACGTCCGGTGTACAGGCTATTTTTGTCTCCCGGATCTCGTCTCTTTCTTATACGGCGAATTGTGTAGAAATTGCGTCTGATAGCGCCCTCTTTTGACTCCAACTTCCTTCAGTCCATGTTTTATCGTGTGGGGACACCGGGGGACACCGGGGGACAAAATCCCCATGTGACACCGGTGTCAGATGCAATTGTGTCCGCCATGCAATACTGTCCGCTCCGGACACTTTTGCATATGCAATCGTGTCCGGGGCTATGCAAAACCGTCCGGCGGACATGTACATGTACATGTACTATGTGCGTAAGCAAGCGTGCATGTGCAGCATGAATATTCACGTATTGTATGATTGCAGCGAATACCCAACGGCCGAATATTTTCCCATAGGCTATACGGCTGGGGGGGGGGGGGGTACCTCTAGTGAGGGCGCTATTTTTTGTTGTGGTCTGGCTGACAAACGTTCACGAGTTGTTTTTCCATGCAAATTTTACGTCAAAGATCTCCTTTTCTAATGGCCTTCCCATTAGCCAAGGAATCATACACATCATCATTCATGTCATTCATGACATGCACTTAGCTTGTAAAAATTTTTGGAAACGTACTTCGATCGTGTTCCGTCGACCAATAGAGGGCGTTTAATTTACTGCAAGGACGGTTTTGCACGCGGCGGACACGATTGCATATGCAAATGTGTCCGGGCGGACACAATAGACACAATCGGCGACTCCAGCTAGCGGTGGTCACGTGACGTATAGTGGGTACAGAATCATAACAAACCCTCGCGCGCAGTGTTTAAGCACGGGGAGCTCAATGGGACTGTCGTAGTTTTCCGGCAGGTTGCTTGAAAACATCGAAGAAAGCTCTGTTTTAACCATCACCTAATGACTTTTTAACCTACCAACTTGAACAATACACGAACTTGGTTATTTTCAGAGACCTCACCGGAGCCATGGGACATAAGTTACAGTACACAACGATTCCCTATACCGATTGCTTTCTCTCATTGGCTACCGCCGTAAATAGTTATATTTAGTCCCGCACTCCCATCAACACATCATTAATTTTCTGCAGACTGTCTGGGCGGAGCCGGTGCTTGGGCACTCCTCTGGCTTCTGCCTCGGTCCGTCTGTCCTTTCCGTCCGCCCCTCCCGGCCCTCCTGCGGTTTGTCTTTGCCCCTTCCTTTGTTTTTTCTCTTCCCCCCGCCCCTTTCTAAAAATAACTATACTTGTCGCATCAAACTTTTTTTTTTAAGCTTGCACTTCATTATGATTCTCACTCGTTATTGGGAGAATCTTCATATAAACCATAACAAAAAAATTATAAGCCTTTTGAACACCTTGAGTATAAACCGGTCTTGACTAACTTATTTTCTTTGCATGTCCACTAAAAATCCCTCATAAAATATGATACCTATATCGAATATCATAAACAAAAATTCGTGTTTACTTGATGATCTCATCCTCTGATTTGCTTGAACACGGCTACATGGATGATTTCACTCTTCCCTTTATAAACAAAACTTCCAGGATTGTTTGTGTGCCACTGTTTTTAGGAGCTTTACCAAACCATTTCGACAACGTTTGAAAATTGCAAAACTGGCCACAGTTTCGTCTTTTTTGGCGGATTTTGGCGCTATATAAGTTTACGTTATTATTATTATTAATATTATATTACTTCAGATGGATTTAGAAAAGTTAAAATCGTGTTGCAACTTGCAACCAACAAATGCAACATGAATCATGACCCCTTACAGCAGTGGCACTCGGATGCTGCCATGTTTTTCCATACACACCGCGCTGTTTGTTTACATTGTATACCCACTATAAGTCACGTGACGCCGGTCGCCGATTGTGTCTATTGCATTATGCAGCAGCGTCCGGGCGGACACGATTGCATATGGATAACCGTCCGGCGGACATTATTGCATATGCAATAATGTCCGCCGGATAGTATTGCATAGAGGACATAATTGCATGCGACACCGGCTCCAAAGCTGGCATATAAGTTTTGTGTGCAATTAAAAAACAAATATCTTATTTATTTCATGGTTTAAAAGGCATTTCATATACTATAGAAACAGGTAACTCTGATAAGTCGACCATTAGGCTTTTGAGAAAAATATCTGAAAAGCAAGTCCTATAATGAACTATTTTTAATACACAAATATTTAGGCCTACAGAAAAAAAAAACTCCAATGCTTTTCCTATGAACTTTTGGTAACCGTTGGACTCAGTTAGCATGAAGTGAGCGTGAAAAACACTGGGAAAGTTTGCGTTACACTTACAAAAAAAACATGATTTTCAGTCCACAAGGTATTGCCAAGAAACAATATAATAATACCACAGAGGTGGTTTGTAAAGAAGGGGAACGATAGCGGAACATGGAGGTACCCCACTCATCAATGGCATTTAAGAGTGCCTGCGCGCACACGAAATAACCGTTTTTGAACCACAGAGAATGCGTCTCTAGGTGGCGATACCATAACATGTTGATTTTTTTCCCGGAAGACTTATATAAATCTAGTTCGACCATTATTTTGTAATAGATAACCCCCAACCGCCATGATGTTTTAACATCATGGCGGTTGAGAGATAAGAAACAACTCAATTTGTTATTATAGATGGCGTATTTTTCCCCAAAAAACTCCACCTTTTTGATATACTCATGTCATACTGAGTTGATGAAAATGAATTTGAATGTGTCATTATTGAATTGGACTGAATTGAGCCGAAATAAAAAACATTCAACTTTTTGTCCATCATTGCAGCTGCAGCGATGATACAACTAGGCCTAACCAGTTATATGTTGGATTCACCTGTTGTCAGTGGATGTGCCAATCGAGTTGGGGTACAAAAAACAGTGCGGAACAGACTGTGTGTCAAAAGAACTCAGATAGTTCAAGTAAGTGTGCCACCAATAATATTCGGTACCTTAAGGAGACCAGAGACAAAAAGTCTCTAAGGTGCTCTATAAAGAGAAGCATTATCTATTTCTGTCAAATAACATACCAGACAAGTTTCCATCATTTCGGTATACAGTTCTGAGCGTGATCACAATCCCGAGACCACCAGGAAAGTCTGCTGCCACCTAGCGTCCCCAAACGTCACCAATTACTTATTTGACTAATTTAGGGATTACCAATAATTTCATGATCACGTTTAAAGCTAATATCATTGAATATTACTTTGGTAGCTTTGTGCGATGATGATCAGTCGATGTACTGTGAGTATGGAGACGAGGCTCAGATGTGTAAATACGACGACAGTGACGATTGGTGCATGTACTTCCTAACATACCGCTCTGGCTCCATCTACAAATACATGTACTGCGTCTGTGGTTCGGATCAAAACAGGCATGCGGTAGTCGGAATGAGGTAAACTTTTGTTTGCAGCATTTGCTTTTGGTTCTCCGAAACAGCAACGAAATGATGGGGTCATCGAGGGCTTAGGTCCCCTGCCTTCATCCGTTTTGAGAAAGACAGGCACTGGCCTTATACAAACCCAATGGTTTCATAGGATAGACATTATACATGCAATGCCGCATAACTACCAGAATGGTACTGTACACGAGTGTGTTTCTACACAAACAGTATATGGCATGCGAGGGAGATACATCTGGCGGGCAACTGCCAGGTTCTATAGACGATGTGACCTGTGTTTACAAAAGAGCCACCAAGCTTCGACTTCCTGCAGACAAGATTTGTACACAGCTCAATGGAAGAAAACATAAAAACTTATATTTTATGGAGATTGCACTGTCTAATCTTTATCAACTTTCGATATGATGAAAGGGGGCACATCTCAAAACTTGTTCAGCTGTTAGTTTTATAACTCTTGGATTTATGTGGAAATTATGACACAAAATATCAACTTTCCCATATGACTAGTGCAGTATCTGGCCTGTCAGAAAGGCCCAAGAATGCACAAGGTCACACTGATTGTAAACAAATGTCACATGGTCTATATGGCGTTATAATCACTAGCCTCGAAATGTGACGTCAGATGTTCGGCCTGCAAGGGGCTAAACTAACCGTGGAGAGGTCGCCCGCATACTTCCTTCAACCCCATGCCTTAACCCGTTCCTGAATTCCCCGAAATAATTATACTTAGCATTCCACATGTCAGAGCTTTATTTGAAAGCGCACAGTTTGGTTCAACATCGGGGGGGGGGGGGGGGTTGTCCCCGTACCGTATCTTCAAGAAACAAATAACAACATAAACAAACATAAAATGAAAAGACTGATATCTTCATTTCTGGTGTATTTACAATTTACAGCTGTAGTGAAGAAGAATTGGAAAGTACGACAATAAGAATGAAGACAGAAATACCGTCGACCCGTCAGCCGCTTGCCACGGTCAATGGAGCATCGACGTCGACTGATGAGCCGCTCGCCACGGTCAATGTAACAGCAATCGTTCTTGGAACTGTTCTGGCGGCTCTTCTTATTGGAGTCACTCTGGGATTACTCTGTCTGTTCAGAACGAATAGATTAAAGTGTGGTGCGGGAACTGGGTAAGCTGGTCAAACATGATAACAAAGCAAACCGAAATAATAATCAAACGATAGGTAATACTTTTTTCCCCACGCAAGTTAAACGCGAACCACAATAACATTTGAACTTAACACTTTTTATGAAGAAACAAAAAAATATGCAGTCAGTTCTTGTTTACTTTAGTCCTTTATGACTTTTCTATTGTGAGTCATAACACACTGCTCATAATGTTTCTTAAAATATGATGCCATCGGACTGTGGTCCACTGTCCGTTATTAATTAAATAATCAGTACTCCGCCATTTTTATTTTTTATAATCTAAAAAATTCAACATTCCCCATCTACACCTAGCCAAATAGCATGGTAAATGTCTTGTTACCTTCCGAGGTCTTTTTCACACACAAAAAATCCATTGATGTCCAGCTCTACCGGAATTCCCATAGGAATTGTACAGCAGTTACTTGACCTTGGGGTCAATAGCCACCATACTGGGTGAAATAAACCATATAGATCCATATGGCTTTTTCTGTATACGTGTACAATGGCTGTAAGCAGTGACCCGATTGTTTATTTAGATGAATTGAGCGGGGTCCAAATCTAATGATTTGGACAATTTGAAAGTGATTGGGTTCTCCACAAAAATGAATTACACGCTAATACAAACGGACAGTAGCCTACTGTCCGATGGCGTAAGCGTGTGATTTCTTTTTGGATGGTGTCACGCTGGGTTTTAAGTAATGCTGGGTGATATTAAAATTTATTCAATTTGTCATTTCGAAATCATTCTAATCAAAAGTATGTATGTCTTTATGTTTATGTGTAGCGTGTCTACTGCTGATGCGTCCATCGAAATGGCACAAAACGGTGAGAATATTACTGTCAACTTTCCTTTTTCTGAGTTTTTACTATTTACAGAAACACAAATATACCACAACAACAACAACACTACAACACTACTATTACCCAACGAAAAGCTTGCACTTAAAATACAAATATTAGTATCTGAGATTGTATAGCAGTGTCAGTAGACCTCCATGCTTTCAGTGATATAGTAGTCTCGTTTAATCAGGACAATGGTGCCAAGTGTGTGTGGGTCTTGGAATACCATTCCTTATCTTACGCATCCCGCTGTAATGGCAGAGAGTACCAGACACCGGTCAAGCATACCCAGATATGGGGCAACCTCTTCCTACTCACTTGTTTAGTGCAACACCCTTTCTTTAAACAATCCAAACATATTCTTGTATTGTATAATTATTCAAATGTATTCTTAATGAGGTGTAAAACGATTCCTAATACGGTTATACTTGCTGTAACAAGTAGTCTTGTGTTTTACAATAAATACCGTGTGAAAGTCAGAGAGTAGGCCATGAGAGCCTCCATCAGCATTTCGCCGTATTTTTGACCGCGTGAGGGCGTTTGTGACCAATTTTTATGTGATGAAAAAGTAACCAAACGGTTTTTTTAATTTTTGTTATTTTTATGTTTATGTATTTCGTCATTGATGCAAGAAAACTACATACAGGCAATTAAAAAAAGATGAACCTGTAATTGTTTTGCAAGACATTCCCTGAATAAAGCGCCCTCACGCGGTCAAAAATATGGTCAAATAATTAAACGTTTCAACTACCGACAACCGTGTGTTTCGTGTTCTTCAGTAGCGTATAACCAAGCTGGTTATACTACAACACAACCGCCAAGAAGAAGAACTTGCAGGACAACTTACAGCAAACAACAAAGAAACGAACAAACAGTATTAACAGAAGCAGCGGTCCACTATAAATACAAGTACATACAATAATGTTCCAGAAAAAAAGCAATTCATTTGCAGTGTCATACATACTGCATTTTGTAGCCCCTATTTGAAAACTGCAGTTTTAGTAAGTACTATTAATCATGCCGTTGTTTTTGTTCGACATGTGTCTCCCCTGGTCTGTGATAAAGTACTGCTGTGACGTTTTTCTCCCTGGAAATTGTGCTACTTTTGGCTGTTTAAACTGTTATCATTTAAACTTATTCCGATAAATGCATATTTTCATCTTTGATTAACCAACTATTTTCTACATCAGACAATGAATGCGCTCAAGGGCAAAGGTCAGTTGTTTTCACAAACGCTTATGAAGATGCATCGATAAGGGACGGCACAACTGACAACGCGTACAAATCCTTACATCTGAGTCACGAACAGAGTCATTACTACTCCCGGATACCAGAGGGCGGTGGCAACACCGATGCTCGTACTGCCCAGGAGGAGGTCACCCCCTCAGCCCCGCCCATGGAAGGGCATAGGCTAGATACGGAGGCCCAAGAAGGCCATGAATATTTTGTCCTGGAACGTGAACAATCGACACGATCAAAGGCAGATAACTCAAACCACGAGTATTTTGTTTTAGAGAAAGACGAATTATCAGGTGAAGGGAAAGTATGGAGGCAGGAGGAGGGTGCGGAAGATACCGATACTCCTGAGAAGGAGGTTGACAGTACCGTTGTTTTGAAACCGGCTGCCACAATTGAAGGTTATGATCACATCAAACGTAAACCGCAAGATAATACCACAGACAACACTTATAGTCATTTGAATCCTAACCCTAAGAAAGAGTATGATCATCTTTCTAGACCTGTAAAAAACATGAGCGATTGAGGGCGTTTTAGTCCAACAGGGAAGCTTTCGGGGTGCACCACACTATAAATAGCCCAAAATTCATGCTGATTATCATAATACATTTGTAAACCCACAGTTAATTTTGAATTGTACCAATTTGGGGGTCATGCATTTAATAGATTGTGTAATTATAAGAATCTATCACAACCATGGGGGTTCTGTGTTTCAACTTTTGAGGAGATTTGATAAAATTGGGCTTTAAGGTTGGTCCTGGTAGCTTCGGAATTGGAGGAGTGACTTAAAATATTTGTTTTAGTATTTTTGAATATTTAGCATTTGGCAGCGGTTGTATGTCCACGCAGGAAGAAAAATCTACAATTGGAATACACAATCTGAGAAACGTTACTGCAGTAACGCTTCTTAGACTCAAATTTTGGGGGATAACAAGTGATATCTTTTTCCATAACCGTACACAGAGCCTTTAAATGTGTTGTGGTAGCTATGGTGTTGCCATGGTGATAGGTCTATGGTTAATCTCTTCGTTTTGCTGTTACACCGGCATCTAACCAAGGTCGAAGTCACAGTATTGGTGGTGTCGTGGGAAAGAGGTGGGAAGCATTGACATTTTAGGGGACATTGTCTCATGAAAGGGATATTTAGAATATGCTGAGATAAAGAATACAAAAGGTCAGTTCATGTTATGACGTTTTCAGAACTAAAAAAAAAAAAAAAAAAAAAAAAAAATCAATAACAAATATTAACGTTTGTGTTAAAAGCTTTTTAAATTTGTATTTTGTTATGTAAATTATTACCAATACTACACTGTTGGTAACGACTACGGAAGAACATTGTGCCATTACACTGTTACCAGCAGCTTCCATTGTCTATGTTGCATTATTTTTGATGGTAGGGATATACTGATTGTGATGGTGGTGTTAGGGAGTCCGGTGTCGTAGTTATTAAGCATTGAATTTTCCAAATGTGGAACTTGGGTGTTCCAATGGTCTGAATTCCACTCAAACTTAAATTAAATTATAGAAACGAAGAAGACTTTCAACATCTCTCATAACCGAATCTTCGGGAAGACGTGACCAGACTGTAGAATATTATGGAGCTTATAATATTGTAAATATTGTAAATTGCTTATTTTTACGGCCATTTCTTTAACTGTCGTTGAAAAAGGGTATACAGAGTTAAAGAGCACAAAAGGTCAGTTTATGGTATGACAATTTAAGAACTAAAAAAAAAAAAAAAAAAAAAAAGGAACAATATTGTTTGTGTTAGAATGGTTTTTTATATTTTATTTTATATGTAAATTTGTGGTAGATGTATAATGCTTTCGCCATTTTCATTTCTGTATTACGCAATGATTGTACTTTACATTTATACATTTAATGTAAAACATTGAGTTATAACAACATTTCTTTTATTAAAACAGCTGATGATGTATGTTATTTTGCCCATCTGTTTTATTTAGGAGAATCTGTTCTCTTAAGAGAAAGCTGCAAAAACCTTTATTGGTATATAAGTTTCTTTCCGGTTAAGTATAAGTGAAAACATCGACATGGTGTTAGTTATTGCCAATACTGCATTATTGGTAATGCTAATACCGTATTGTCACATACAGACACAGAAAGAATCAATGGGGACTTTTGGGACGCTAGGTGGCAGCAGACTTACCAGGTAAATCCATTGTTCTCGGTAATGTGCGCATGCTCAGAACTACGTAAACAATGTAAATTTACCTGGTAAGTCTGCTGCCACCTAGTGTTCTAAAGTCCCCCATTGGATTGCGTGTTGGTGAAAGAGGACAACATTCTGGTTGAAAGATTGTTACATCATTGTTTTGGGAAAAATATCATTTATATCAGCCTCCAATAGGAGAGCAACAAACTTAAAAACCACCGTCCATTCAACCCCAAATTATGTCGTACCGTTGTGGTAGTAAAACAACGAGAAAAATAAGTAACGTGTTTTACGGGAGTTCAGACACGGCACACAAAAGACACATTAAATACGTCCAAGGATGTACAGATTGTATTCCATTCTACTTAATCTCAACATCATTGATATATACATGACAATGCAGTAAATCTTTACCCTCAAACGAACCATTAATTTAAGAAAGAAAACGCCGCAATAAATATTTACACGGGAGTAATAAGATCTTAGAGAGTCAGAAGACATTCCTGAGACATCTATGGAAACTTGAGGAGCCATTTTAGTCCCATCGAACTTTGAGACCAGAAAAAAGGGCAAAGACTTCTCATTACTGAACGAGCTTGGGTCGTCAGAGCCGTCGTCACGGTACACATTTTCCGCTCGGAGATCAAGACGTCCCAGTCCGCGCCGGGTCGCATGCAGTGCAGATTAAAGGCCGAGTGACAGCCATGGTTGACTCGCCTCGCTCGTTCCCTCTCGAGTCGAGTTGTACGTTAACCACCTTGTTTGCTCAACTGATAAAACATGACGGGTGATTCGGTTGTTTTTTCCATCACCGGAGATGGCAATTCCGAGTAAAATTTATTTGCTGTTATTATTATTATTGTGCACAAACCAAACGCTGTTCCACTCCTTAGTCCACGCGAATGAAAACGGCCAGCACTTTGATTTGTATCGCTGAACTTTGAATAGTGCTAATGGCATATAGAATGTTTACGATTTTGGCACTGAATCAAGTGTAACTTCCCGGAATTGGAAGCATGAAATCACTCATCCTGTATGGTTATAGACTCAAAAGCCATTAAAATGCTTTGGTAATCTTAGCTACACAACATTATCTAAGGATCCTCTCAAGCTGCAGGGTATATCCAGTTTTTCTGCCAATGTTACCATCGAAAACCCCGCCTCACGTCGCAGACGCTTGGTCTTAGCCAAGTTTAGACTGCCTGAAGTTGATACCCGATACCAACCGAATATGAATGCCACATCGGATGACCAACCCTTGAGCTTCTCAACCGGGTCGGCAACACCGGTCGACCCGGGCCGGGACGAAGACGGAGAACTGCCGTACCTCACCCCCTGCCAGGTCGTCGCACGCGTGACCGCGCTCTCTGTCATCTGCATAGTCGGTGTCTCATTCAACACCCTGAATGGGCTGATGCTGTTCAAGTCCAAGAAACCCAGATCCACGATGCATGTTCTGATGTTGAATCTGGTGGCGGCTGATTTGACCATCTCTCTTACGTGTATCCCAATCTCTATCCTGTTTGAAGCAAGCAACGGAAACATCTACATACCCAGCGGACTCTGCAAGTTTTCTGGTGAGTGTCAACAAATTTCACTTTGTTTAAAACCCTCAAAAGAGGTAAATTGTCAGCACATGCTGACATGTTAATGTTTCCAGTGTCTTCACCACATATTATGTACACATTGGTCGGCTCATATGCAATGATATCCTAAGCTGGACCATGCCACACGTCCTAGAGGGGGTGTCAATCAACATGGGACGACAGTGATTTGGTTTATAGCAGGGGCAGGACAGAACTCTGCCGGAGTCCTTTGTGTACAAAGTTAAGTCCTATTATTTTTGAACCCTGTTCCGGGTCAGCCTGACTACCCGGAAATGGGTCAGGCCCCCTCAGGATCCGGAATGTGGGTCAATTCTGATCCAGGAGTTTTTAGAGAGTAAGAAACCGTGGATAAATCGGCCAAAGCTTTCATATCTCTATTATGAGACATGTTCACGTGATGCAACAACGGACGATAGCTTGCTGGAATAAGAATATTTCATTTTTCACTCACATACCTTCCTTTTTGAGGTGAGTAGCGGAAAATTGTAGCATTTTGTGGTACAACGTAACTATAGTATAGTCTCGTTAATATTACCCTTGAGAAAACAGTTCAACTCAAAAAAAAAATATATTTACAAAAAATGTTTGAAGAATCTAGAGAACAATCAATGTCTTTATTACATTTGAATGTATGATTTTCATACATTATTAGTTTACTATAATTATTTTGAAGAGGTTTATAATTTAATTATATTGGTGATGTGTCTTCCCCGATGTATCTTCCCCATTGTATCTATTTGGCAAATATAACACGTGTGTCAGAAAACAGTTTATGTGGTTTGATTATTTTGTTATGATTTATATCCGTTTTTGGATTAAAGGCCCCTTTGACCTCATATGAAATTGAAATTGAAGATAAGGACCATACACTGAGCCGAAGATATGTTGTTTTATATAAAAACACATATATATATATAAAACCACAAAACAAAACAAAAACCAGATCCCAAAAATATCTTTTTGGGTGCAATTTGCTTATTATTTAATATTTCTTAGAGACGAAAAACAGCATTATGTTTCTGGTAACGAAACCAAAGATACCTTATAAGTGAACTTATCACTGTAGCTCGCTAACTTGAGGAAACCTGTAAACAAGGCTGCTTGCTATCTGAACCAGAAACACCGGGGTTAACCCCTACTCTTCCATGACAAGTGTTGTGGGTTCTTTTGCATGCACTCCTAGTACACGGGACCTACGGCTTAATGTCCCATCCGAAGGACAAAGCAATTATGGTAAAGTGTCTGACTCAAGGACACAAGTGCCACGAGCGGGACTCGAACCCACACTCTGCTAATCAAAAACACCATAGCTCGAGTCCAGTGCTCTTATCCTTATCCGCTCGGCCACGACACGTCACGAGCATTGGTAAAATGCGGGAAAAAAACTACCCAATAATACTTTTAACATCAAAGCTCATTGATTATAAAGTTTATACATTACCATTCCCCACGACAATTATTGTTAACTGAAATACAGTGAAAGAATAGATATGTAGATCATTCTGTACAACGTAACGCAATGTACGTGTTTTATTATGTAAACTTATAATGTATGTACCTTGTTTCATGAACATTCTGTTAGTGTGAAATAAATGCTATCGAAATGAGATAGCATTTGGCGACCGAGATTTATTATTGCTTATTTTGATTGCAGCAATCGAAATGAGCTTATCGAACGTGCACTAAAACACCGACAAAAACACTAAACAGTTACTCGTTGCTTGCATTGAAACATGACCGAAGGTTGGTTCTACGGTGTGCTTGTTGCAAACTAGAGGACTGGAATGAATTTTCTCGTCCATAAACCATTAATTATTGCGTGTTATTCCTTTAAAAGGTAACAAGTAGTGGCAGGAGTGAATAAAGAACCATCGCTTTAAAGGGTTTTGGTACCTTTTGTAGATCAATTTGGTTGGCCATGACCTGAATCCCTACTCACTGTGAATGAAGATGTATGTAATATAATTTACCTGTAGAAGTTTCAGCTTCATTAGTCGTCAAGTTTTTGAGAAAAAAAAAAGTGAAAATCACACAGCGATGTTTTCAGTTCAGTAACGTAAATACCAGTACTGGTAAATACGAAGTACATGCTAAAATTATTTTTTGTCTCCTGAGACGAAAATTATTTTCGTGACATTGTTTGATATAGGCCTACTCATTTCGCAAAAACTACAGCACCTCAGCAAGTAATATTTTAAGGGAAGCTTTTTACCATCAAGTCTTCAAACCGTGTAAGTTTAATGTAAATCTGTGGACATTGTGTTTTGTGTCGTACAAAAAGTACTCAAACCCTTTAAATGAAGATTTAAACAGAAAACGGAAAATTAACACAGAACAAATATTTAATAAACCACAATTAGGCCTACAATAACATTACATTACCGACGCCGTAAAAAAAAAGTTCATTTCCCCGTGCCCGGCGAAGTAATTATAAAGCCCTTGGTGTTTTTTCCGCGGTAACTGCACGATTTCCGTGGGTGCTTTTCCGTAGCAACTACACGATTTCCGTGGGTGTTTCCCGGGTCTCCAATCAATAATCCCGTAACTTAACTTCAACTGTCAGCTATAGTTAAAGCAGGGTATTGAGTAGCCCAAACATCTGACGTCACACTTCGAGGCTCGTGAATAACGCCAGATACCTGGCCCAATTTCATAGAGCTGCTTAAGCAGAAAATATTGCTTAAAAATCACTGCTTAGCAATAATGAGCATACCAGTCACAAAGTGTACATGTGACATGGTATGTTGGCTGGTAACCTTATTATAAAGCATACTTTTGTTGTGCTTAGTTACTTTTTGTGCTTAAGCAGCTCTATGAAATTGGGCCCTGCCTTGAGAGCGGAGGGCAGGATCCTGGAAAACGCACATTTGACCTCCCATCCATTCACACGGCAGAGATTCGTAGTCACACAAAGTGTACACGCATTGCATTGTGTATAAACAACATTACATACAAACATGTACACGCGCGCAGCAGCAGACAAACGAAAAGTTCATGCTGTTGGTGGAGCTGACAAACACGTCACTTCGGAGCGGACCAATCATAAGACAGATATGGAAAGCTCACGTCACTGCCCGTTTATCCAATGAAATCCTTGTATTCAATGAAATCATTGGGTATGTAAAACCAGTCTTTATCATTGCGGATAAAGACAGGGGAACAGTCTAGGTATTGAGGGACATTATATAGAAGCGGTTTCGGGTAAGCAGTGACAAAACTATTTTACTGTTGTGTGAGGGCTGAGGAGGTGAAAGGTCCCGGATCGAATCACACGTATAAAACATGTGATATGATGTACGGGCGTATTTTAATGTTCATAAACGGACACATACGAAGGGAAACCCCCTCCACATGCATGGCTCCCCGGTGGAAGGTCCCAGGTGGAATTCGTACCGAGTTGGTAATATGCAGGGCAAGATACCACAACAGATGCCAACCTGATCCCCGTAGCTTCTTCCCACTCACTTTGGGACTCCTCAGACCCATCGTTTCCCGTTCCCTCTTCCCCGTCTTCAAAAACCTCTCAACCTAGATCATATGAGCTCCGATTGAGCGAGAACATACGCATTTTCTGAAATGTTCAACATTTAAACTATCAGAAAAAGCTGATTGTTTTAAAAGGCAGGGTTTGCTTGTGATTATTGTCAAAGACCAGTTTCCTTACTTGGTGTATCCCGACATATGAATAAAGTAACAAACCTGTGAAATTTTGGGCTCAATTGTTCATGGAAGTTGCAAGAAAATAATGAAGAAAAGAAACACCCTTGTTGCATAAATATATATTCTGGTTTATTATTAAAAACAAATACATGGTTGGCAGCCACTGGCTGAAATAACCTTGTTTACAAGTAAAAATTCATTATTAGTTAAAAAAATGGTATAACATATATAAAAACAAATACAAGTATGTACAAATTTATAAAATCCTGGACAATGCTGGAATAGAGGATTTACTACATCTGTCTGTTCTACAGAGTGGTTGAACTTAACCCTTTCAAAGTATTCTCTCTCAGATGTTTTAGTGTACAGTCAGTTCTAAGAGGGGGAAGCATATTTCTATATTTGGTGGATTTCAACAGTTGTTCACCCCGTTTAACAAAAAGCATAGCACGTCTACTTTCAAGAGATGGAAGATCCAACAAATTGTATGATTTCAATTTGTATGATTTCAGATGCCCGAGAAAGGCTTCATGCCTGAAGCCTTTCTCAGATTCAAATGTGTGGGTGAAATTACCTCTTTCTCCAAAACTATATTACTTCAAACTGGTTCGTCCTAACAATGTTGTTTTTTTATAATATCGACAGCTCTCCAGTGCTCTTTACCAAGAAAGTTGTTGGTCATTAACTTGTGGAGTACTTTACCAAAAGTACACATTGCTTTTAAATCAGGTTATTGCTAACTTTAAATGGTGACACATAAACGGGGCATTTTATGGGTTCCGATCCACCACTGTGCAGTCCCAAATCATCCAGTGTCTTTTTCTCTCTCGATCCTCACCAGGTTATATGCTTCAAACACTTCTCATTGCATCCCTCCTGACGCAGTCAGTCATCAGCGTCATCCGCACCGTCGCCGTAACCCTCTCCGAGTCCCTCAAGCAACGCCTTCCGAAAATAACAGTCTACAAAATCGTCATCTACGTGTGGTTGCATGCCGTCCTGATACCACTGTTGCCTTTACTTAGTCACGGTAAGTGTGAAGGGAGGTAGCCGGTTTCAACTCGAGAGCAAATTTGGCTGATGCTCTAGTCCAGTACCTGAGCACTCTAAAAACTCCCGGGTCAGAATTGACCCGTATTCCAGGTCCGACCCATTTTAGGGTCAAGTTGCTCATCCGAAAAATGGTTTTAAAAAGAGGGATTTTAACTCGGATTCTCTGTCAGTTTGACCCATTTCTGGGTCATTTTGACACAGATTACGGGTCATACTGACCCAGAAAGGGGTCAGTCTCCACGGGACCCGGATCCAGGTTAATTCTGCTCAGGAAGTTTTTTTGAGTATGGCAGAGGGTGTCTCCAAATGTTGTTATACTCTGACACATTCCTCCCCTCTCATCCAGATGTCCCCCCCCCAAAAAAAAAAAAAAAAGAAAAAAAAAATCATCTCAACAATTCCTTAGACTCACAGAAAAGAAATGAAGAGGGGGGGGGGGTACACCATGCCACGAATTGACAACATAGCGAAAATTAAGTAGGCCTATATAAACATAATTTATAGTAACCTTTTTTGTGGGAAATATTTGTAGAACATTCTCTGACAATTAACCCAATCTGCCGTTGGAAAATAATGTACTGTCAAGCTTCTCCTATTACGAATACTTAGTGCCTTTCCCGGATTGGATTTAGTCGACTTCTAAAATCTCAGGGTTCGGCGGCCACTTCGATGATGCGCAGTCCCCTTTCCGAACTGACACTATATGACCAGTGTGGGGACCTGGGCCCAATTTCATAGAGTTGCTTAAGCACAAAAAATAGCTAACCACAACACAATTTTACTTACCAGAATAAGGCTACCAGCCAAAATATCATGTCACATGTACAATTACTGACTGGTATCCTGCTCATTATTGATAAGCAGGGATGTTTTAAGCAGTATTTTCTGCTTAAGCAGCTCTATGAAATTGGGCCCTGGCGTGGGGCGGTGATTAAACCTTAGGCAATGGTCACGATATACGCGTGTTGCTAAAATTAAAATCAACCTCCTGTTAATCATTAGTTCACAGTCCAGCTTGCTCTGTTGACATGGAATTATACAATATTACAAACTAGAATCAGTGTGACAATGTGGTTTACTTTTTGTAAAAGGAGAGAGGTGTTTGATTTTTGAAAAAAAGTCCAGAAATGTATTATGTAAATAATTTGAAAAGACAAAAGACAATAGCACTTCTTATTTTGATTTCATGTATTTACAGACCACGGTACAGAGGATCTGTTCGTCTACCATCCTCGGTTTATTGCTTGTTCAATAACTGATACGCACACAACTCCAGTGGGAGGCATGGTGTACGGTGTGGCGGGGTTTCTGCTTCCTCTCTTGATCATCTTCATCAGCTACATCGTCCTCTACTTCTCGCTGAGGAGACACCTCCGGAAGACACTCCTGGTCCAGGACAAGTGCAGCCGACACATGTACGCCGTCCAGATGAGAGTCCACGTCAAGGTGGGCTGCCTGGTCATGCTGGTTGTGTCCAGCGTGATACTGATCTGGGTACCGTTCTACATCGTCAGTAGTCTCTCGCTCTTCGACCACGACAACGTGACGGCCCTGAGCCGCAACGCGTCCGTCTGGCTCATCTATGGTGCCTCGTCGGTCAACCCCATCATGTATGGGTTCATGAACAGCTCACTCCGTCAGGAGTTCAGGACTTACATGAGAGCAAGGCATCCACAGGTAGCTGAGCACTTCGGTCGGATGAGTTGTTGCTGCTGCTGCTGTAGGAAGAGAGTCAAACTCGATGCGGTTTTTGTCATCCCTGCGAGGCAGGTCAAAAATTCAACGCAAGACGCAGCGGTACGTGGAAACATCTCAGGTGGTAAGAAGGTGGTGGTTCAGATAAATCACGAAGTCCACCTGAAACACCAGTCTGTGTTTTCAATAGAAAATGTAGAAGAACCTTCGGTAGTCACTGCTGTCTATCAAAATGAACCAAAGCACCCAACGGTGGCTAGGGGCTCCGTGCCCCCGCTTGTGAAGAGATGCTCCTGGTCCAAGTCACTGGCAAACAACGCGCGTCGGTTAAGCGACAAGGTGTCGCGACGACGAAGCGGTTCTGAAGACACCGAGGGCCAAGCGCTGCGACAGCTTCCCCTGCTGGACCTCAACGCCGTCACACAGCTCAGGGAGGAGAGCAGTCACGCTCAATCTCCCCGCGATTTCTGGACTCTCTCGGGGGATGAGCTGGAGTTGGGATCTGATGAGGTGTTTGAAAACAACACGGATGAGAGACTAACGAAGTACCACACCCTCTCTGTCCCTTCGCCGTCTCTGAACAGACACCGACTAGGGAGTAGAGATGGATCAGTTGTGGCCATGTCGACGTGCTTCAAGACACAAACGGCTTACAGGGACGTCGTCAAAGTCAGACGGGTATTCATCGAGGAGGTAACGCTGGTACCCGGTTTGCATGGTTCAAGTACAGCCAATACGAGTGAGAGCGTCAGGTATTCACCATCAATGCACATGGGAGAACATGTTTCTTCAATCGGTTCCCATTGTGGCAGGAAAATAACGGCAACAACGGGCGATGTAGAAGACACGATGGCAATGCAATTGCCAGGATGTATAGGGGCCAACAGGCCATGACAGACAGATAGCAATCTTGGTTTACCATAAAAAAAAAAGCATTTGATTGGTTTGTTTTAAAGAAAGTTACGCAGTAAAAACTATGTTTCCATACAGCTGTAAGTCACTCAATATATAGAATATCGATCCCTCATACTGTCTGACACACACCTCTCAGCCAATAATAAGTCTTCCTTTGACCTCAGTGGGGGCGCTTTTGATCTCGTGACGTCATCTGCAAGTAGTCTACAAATCTAATGTCAAAATGCTTATGGTTCTTATTTAGCTGTTATTTGTTATAAGTGGACTAATGAGTACACTGAACAAGCAAGCTACAAACTTTAACAATCAAAAATCAAACCCCAACACTGCCAACGGATATTTATAGAGCAATCGATTGCAATTTAAATATAGTTTTGTATGAAATTCGATGTAATTCTTGTATTGAGGATAATAACAATAGCCTAAACAAAACTTGCCCATCAACATCGTAAAACAATATTTAAAGGAGAACTTGTTTTCTTTTCTTTCTTGGGGGGGGGGGACACACGACATTACAGGTTTAATAGATCTAAAGTGCAAAACCTAAGCCAAAATGCACAAAAACAGCCATGACTGCTCTCGGCCCTGACACGTGATACTGTATCCTAGGTAAAAGCAAAACCTTTGAAACCCTGCAGCGAAGGACCTGTTTGGTTACAATGCCCCCGTGGCACGTTGTCGGTTTATTCTGACAAGATTTTCCATATAGGTTGGGGGGTTTGTTTTGCATTTGTTCAATGTTGTTGTATATAATATATATCTAAGTTTGTTGTTTGTTTACATGTCCAGGTATTTCCTGGGTTAACTTAAAGGCACGTTTGGTAATGACCCTCATAACTAGTGGCAATAAAAACTTACATGGTAAGATGTACATCAGCTTTGGATAGTAAAATGCATTTTGAGAAACTGTTCACCTTGAAGTACTGCGGTTATGGACAAAATATATCAATTTTTTTCCCAAAACATTTGAATCTGAGAAGTTTTACGCGTAAAAGCTTCTCAGAGTGTGTATCCCAATGCAGATTATTCTTCCTGCGTGGACATAACCGCTCCAGATTTTAGGCAATATCTCAAAAACGCTGCCACCTTTTGAAATGGAATTTTCACGGGCTAGTTTTATGGTATATATCTACAATTATGAAGGTTTGAAACAAACAATAGGCTTCAATTACCAAACGTGAACGATGCCTTCAAGCTTATTTAATTAGTTCGATAGTTTTGTTTTATCTATTGGCAATTGAAATACCGATGTTGTACACAAAAGATGCTGGCAGAGATTTGTCCTGGCCCCTCATATATATAACCAAATCACTGATCTCTGTTTATTGACACCCCCCTCTATACTAGGATGTGTGGCATGGTCTAGCCTAGGATATCATGGCTTATGAGCTGACCAGTGTGTATGATGTAGTTAAGACAAGGGAAATATTTAATATATTATGTCAGCATAATGATGCTGAGAGCGGGTTTTAACAAACGTGAATACCACTGAGGTCCATGAGTGTCATATCAAATTACCCAAATAACGGGATAATTTATCGCTCCAGGTCGACTTATCCTATGGAACGAGTCGACCGTGATCATGTATCTCTGCCAAGTCGACCCACGTTACATAAAAGGCCGACCTGCCGTGAGTTTCAAGGAAGTTGACTCGGCGAAATAAAATTATCTCGTTATCTCGAGGTCTGTAGGCTCGCAATCGTTAAAAGTTTGCAAGTTTATTTTCAATTCGCTTAAGGCAGACGATGAACAAATTACAGCTCTGCCCGATAAGCGTACTCGGTGAGCAGGAATCATATTTTTAAGATATAAATCAGAAACAAATTAGGCGCAGTCCAAAACCTCCATTTGCGAACACCAAATTAACCACGGAAAACACAAAATAGAACTGGGGCAAAAGGCAAAACAAAAAAAGCAAGTAACTCATACATGGAGACATCACCCCGATTTCTGCTAAATATTAAACCATTTTCATGTACTATTGCCGATGCTGCATGATAGCAAATCGTTGATTGTTTTTTTGTTATTGCGGGGAACGTGTTTAACCATTTCGTTCGGAATATGCATTGCGTCAGGGATTGAAGTTTCATATACGTGAGCAGGAATAAATATTTAACCGACGGTTGAAAACAAAAATGCTTAGGCCGATATCTGATGCGTTCCAGATAAGATTGAAGTTAATAGGAGTGCGGTTTCTTTGAATGATACGTGGATACCAAACAATTCAACGCGCTATACTTTTGGGTGAATGGATTGTGCAATTGTTATTCCAGTAGGCCCTATTTCTATGCTGATAGTCGTCAATAGCCTAGCCTCATTTATTTTATAATTCATTTATTTAATAATTTATTTATTTATTTACTTTAATTCCTTGGACTAACATTTTTTTTGCGCAGAAGTCGAAAGGGCTGAATTGAAAAGAAAAACAAATAAACCCCCAATACAAACCCTGCCACCACAAAGATGCGCCCTCTACCTGCAACTTAATGAAGAATATGTCAGGGAACACGGGTGTGCGAAAACACCTTCGGTCTCTTAATGATGTCGATGAAAACAGCAGACAAGATTGTATCAAATATAAATTAAATTTATAATCTCTGTTTTGAATAAAAATAATTGGCATTCACATTTTTAAAGAAAGCGTCGTCTTATTACTGTCTTTAGTTTATCATACGGTTGCATCTATTTCATTTTTTTATTTGTTAATTTTAAAAAATATATAAATCGCTTTGAAAAAGGTCGGTTGGTTTAATATCCATGTTTTGTTACGTTATTGTATATTGTATTAAGACAAAAAAATGAAACAAAGAGAACACACTAATTAGAACCAGTTTTCACGAAATACAAGCTATTTTTTAAAGACAAGTTGATATTTCCCCATAACGAGTTCATACCAATGTATTTTAAATCCCTATTTGATATTTCTATATAACGAGTTCATACCGTTATATTTCCTTGTTTGATATTTCCCTAAACGAGTTCATACCGTACCATTGTATATCATTATTTATATCTTTGAGCAAAACACCTCTCGAGGTAGGATCTTTTATAAGTAAAACTGGGCATATTTATTTCAAACGCTGGACAAAAAAGTAATTCTTATGGGTGAGAAATGCTCTACACCACGGTTGACTTTATTCAGGTTATAACAAACTCTTCGCAAGCAACTTTCAGACTTCCAGACAATGTTGTTTGAAATAATCGCAAATGGTGTGCCCAACTCGTTAAGATACAAAAATATGGTACACCCAATATCGTACATGTGTACTGTCTATTTGACTCTCTCTTGCACTATTATAATAAGTTCAAGGCACAGAAGGGCAAGATTGGACTTCGGCATCCACACTACTTCCTATACGTAATAACCCACATCATACCTAAAGCCTGGACATATGGCACGTTTTGCGTCCTTACCAGATGGTTATCAACGAACAAGCGGTTCAGGCTATAAGCTACGAGTACTCCGTTCATGACGTAAAGTCTCTTTCACGGTTCCTATTTACGGATTTCCAGTTCGTCAAATAAATTGGCTTTATGGTAAATCTGTTACTATTGCGGACGTGATAGTCATCGTAATTGTGCCGTTTGAAAATTCTAGCAAATGTAATTTAATATTAAAACAATAGCCAGTTGTACGCGCTATTTATGTGGATGTTGTTCTTACAACTGGGCACCATTTAATGGGCAGTGATGTAATGCACGAGGTGTATGGCTTAGAGAGACCGGAAAGTCCAAGCTGCATGCTAACCTACAACCATAGTGTGATGCCATCCAAGGTCAAAGTTGAAGGTATCATAACTACAAAGTCGGTTTCTGTAAATCCTTTACGAGCCAAGTGACGCCATACTCAGGCTCCGTCCAACACTGCCATGTCGAGATGACCCATCAATGGTAATATACATTGCTCATTATACTTGCCGCACACAAATCTGCAGTGATTAGTCAATATTCATTCCCACTGGTTAAATTTGTTTAATGAAATAAAGCCATTTGGCAAATCTAATCTAATAAGAGTGAACGACAACAATATCGTGAATGCACTTTACAACCTTCGAAATCAGGTAACGATTAATAACTGTTTTGACAACACGACACTTTACTGTTCACAAATCACGTAGGCCCTACTTATTATTATGCAGCCTTATGTGTACAAGTAATTTCATGTGGGCCTATAGTTAATCAACCCCACAGTAATTTGCCTTTCTCCATGGCGCAATCCTAACAGCGACTTCACCCCCCCCCCCCCCCACAGGATTAATGACAAGCTACAGGGTTGGAAATATCCTTGGAGTAGTTAGTTTTAACAAAATCGCCAACTGACAAGTACAGAGATTGTAGTCAGAGAAATTATATGTCAGAAAATGTTGTCAACATCGAAAACATTGTATGTAAAGCCCCCCAAAAAACAAAAACAAAAAATTAATAAATAAATAACTAATAATGAAGGTCCGGTTTGGATCGAAAGCTAAGGCCATCTCCCCTACAAATTTTATATATATAATAATTATAATAACAATTTATAATACAAATATATATAAATTAAATAAATATGTAAATAAATAAATAAATAAATAAATAAATAAGATAAATAAAATAAAATATATATTGCTTATTACGATTGAAGCAATCGAAAAAGTAAACTACATTTTTTGTTGCTGTTTTCAGTCAAACTTGACCACTGAATTTGATGGCGTCTTCACAAGTTGGATGTGTGGGGGCGTTTATTGAAAACTAGTGGCTGAAAGATTCTTTTCGTCGAACAATCGATGAAGTAATGTACCGTTATCAGGCTAAATGACCGGCAGTCCTGCGTCTCCCGTGTATCGAGGATGAAGTATACTCATCCTTATCGGCTACCTCTCTTTCTTGAAACTTCCTTTCCTCCTCGAACATTTCTGAGCAAAGGTGGATCTTAAAAGTAGTCTCCAAAGGTATATCAGTTGCAAGGAAAGTAACCACTGCACCGATATCTACAATAATAACATGGTAACAAAATTGTATATATGGAGCAAATCTAGAATGATAGCAGCTATACTTCATTTGACCATGGGCAGATTTGGTGGGTTCGACTCCCAACCAAATCCTATACAAATAAATACAGAGCTGTATTCATGAAACAGTATTGAGTGGAACAAAGACAAATTGACTAGAGCGGGATTTGAATCTACGACCTCCGGATTAACGCGCTGGCGCTCTATCAACTGAACTATCTAGCCCTAATGTTGGCAGTCTCCTTATATTTTTGTATATCGTTGTTTGGGGTGCCAGTCAGATGCCGTTCAACCTGTAACTGCTGTATAGCCAGGGATCACACCCGAGTTTACGATAAAACCTGAAAAGCGGCAGCAGAGGGATCACCTGAAGGGGATGCGACTTTTTACTTCATACAAAATATCAAATAATAAACCACAAAGGAAAAAAATAATAAGTAACCGTTAAGTTATGTTTCCATTGCAATGTGAACGTTCATGACTGGGAACAAAGAGACAAACATTTCATTGAAACTAAACAATCGACAATGTTTGCCTTGTTTCATTTATTTATTCATTTATTTGTTTGTTCTTAAAAGGACTAAGTACCATGTACCCGGGGTTTTGTATGCACTGCATAATTATTATGTCTACATGAAGACATGCAAACATGCGTACAAGTCTAGCAGTCAAATACTTAAAAGCATTATTTACTTCAATGTTTCCAAGGTAAAGGTAGCGTCATAATATAATTTTCAACATTTCTCATGCATATGCAACATGACATGTTTATTCATACTTAAAAGGTAATTATACGACTTATAATGTACACTATAAACAACCTTCTACAGGTAAACAATAAATATTTGTACACACTAGATATCAATCGTGGCATTTCATCCGAGGGTGAAAAAGTTATAGCATCAAAAGAGGGAAAATAGGTAGTAAAACCATCAGCAATTTTCAGTCGAGTCTTTTTTTTCCTGGCTAAAAATAAAATAAAAAAATTGTTAGCCAAAAGGCACTTTGATAGAGTCTTCCCTTATTACTAAGCTACATACTGACATGCGCAGCAGGACCGAGTCGTGACAACGCCAAATGAGAGGCTTTGGAACACTAGGTGGCAGCAGACATACCAAGTCAATGTCCATAGACTACTTCGCAAAATACTCCGTGCGTAGCCATGGAATGAGGTGCATGCTGGTCTAGTTGGCGACTAAAATGTGTCACTATACTATACCAGCATGCACCTCTTCCTACGGCAAATGAGCACGTACCGAGTATTTGCGAAAAAGTCTATTGTTTACGTCGTATAGTTCTGAGCATGCGCTCATCTTCGACACCAAATCCCCAGTAAACCGTCCAATGACCTAACTCTACAATTTGGGGATATGCTGTCAGTATTTATGTCAATGGTAACAGTAGCTTCCTTTTAACCTAACAAAAATGCAACCCTGTTTTAATGCATGAGACAAAACTTCCCTGGTCCCCTGTAGCTAGATACAAGCCTACCACTGGTAAACCGACCTGTCTTCAGACGCACTGTCGATATAAAAATATTTTGTCAATGAAAACATTTGCACAGCATTGTCCGCCCCCTGTCATCTCGACCAAACCGATTGTCTCCCGCCCCCATCATGCTATATCGGAACGATCAAGTCCTTCATTCGTCAACATTTCTTATCCAAGACAATCCTGCCGTCCTTATCTTTGACTCGGATCCTGCCCGAGGAGTATCTTGTCTCCTGGCGGCCGTCTGGGTAGACCGTCTTCGCCGTACCGTCAGGATACTCTCGTCTCTGAAACAACAACACACGATAACAAAAATAGCTGTCATATGACTGGTACACACAAAAAACAAAACTAAAAAGGAAATTGATAAAGCTTCCGGAAATACGTCACACCATGAAGCACTTGAATATTACTTTTTGTTTTACCCTACATCACCTAGCCTATGTGTGGAAATCACTGTACACTCGATGCTCCCCCCCCCCGAGTCCAATGGACAATAATCCACAGGCATACTACTCGGGTGGGATTTTAACCCACGACCCCCACCATTCTAGAGCAGATATCTTACCACTCGACAGCCGAGCCTGCCCGGTGACAAGAGGCCAGATCGAATCTCATAAATTATATCAGAAGCGGGTATCAAACATTGGTGTATAGGGTAAAACAAAACACAAATAATATTCGGTATCCCCTGATGTAATTTATTACATCCATTTAATTAAATGAAGCACTTGATTTGAAAGCTAAAGACTATAGGCGTGTTTAAGGGTCAATTATAGTAAAGTGTTGTACAAGTATTATTGTACAAAGGTCTAGGCCTACAAACAACTTATCGACTGCTTCAAGTGCTAAAACTACAACTCCCAAGGTGATCTTCGGAACGTTCTATTTTTCCCGAGGGGAATATTTGTATATTAAATAGTAAAGAATTTAGCACACAGATATTGACTGCTTCGTTTGCCTCGGGGAAAAAAGAACGTAGTGCCGTGATCACCAACAGAGTCGTATATAGTTTTAACCATAGCACGAGTAAAAACAGTCAACATTTGTTTTATAACACCCAACCTCATATATATATATATATACATTGTTCCTTAACGACTAGGTACCAATAAGTGGCTGTTGCTACGGGTATAGCACAATGGTTGCTATGGGTGTAGTACAATGGTTGCCAAGGGTGAAGTATTTTGGTTGCTATGTGACAGTACATTGGTTGCTATGGGTATAGTACATTGGTTGCTATTGGTGTAGTACATTGGTTGATACGAGTATAGCGCGTCGCGCGACTTTCTAGTAAAAACATGACAATTCATGTAACGCGCACTAAAACCTGTCAAAGGGCAAAATCTTTTAAGGGGGTATCGCAAAGCAGTATAGTAAAGTATAACAGAAGTCGACTGCTTGGATGTGGAACTTCACTTTAAGATGAGTTTCCTGCAAGTAAGAGAGTAAAGTGTATTCTTATGATAAGCCGTGATTTATCACTCATTCCAAGACAAAGTACATATTTGGCAATTATCGGAAACAAACTTGGATAGTTTCAATCTGAAAGCTGAGTGATCATAAAGTTTATATCGGTACCATTCCTCCAGAGAAATATTACCGTATGTATAAAATGCAATACTCTCAAGTCGAAAATACGTGCATAGCATTTAAAGGCAGGGTGTACTTTTGGTAATTGCTCCACAAGTGACCATAACAACTTATTTGGTAAAGAGCACCGGGGAGGTGTTGGTATTATAAAACATTGTTAGAAACGACCCCCTTTGAAGTAACGTAGTTTTAGAGAAAGAGGTAATCTGAGAAAGGCTTCAGGCATGAAGCCTTTCTCAGGCATCTGAAAGAACACATGTCTATGAAACAATGGCGTTTTTTCTGTCATTATTTCCTAGCAACTTCGATGACCAATTGAGCCCAACTTTTCCACAGGTTTGTTATTTTATGCATATGTTGGGATACACCAAGTGAGGATACTAGTCGTTGACAATCACCAAGAGTATACCATGCCTTTAAAGACCATTTTAAGATCTTCAAATCACCGTTATTACGATTGCTGCAAAAGGTATCATCTATTTAAAATATCTTTCCTCAATCAAGTACGACTTGGACATTGTTTTTGTTGTGTTTAATTCCCGAAAAATAAGTAAATAAATGATATAAAATAAAATATTGTTTGTGATTTAATAATGAGTGAGTTTTTTTCCGTCGTTGGCTGCGCTATTTCGTGGTTCTCAGCAGAGCTGTGCTGAGAGAGTTGCGGCATGGAGGGACCAGTTTTATTTGGTCACCCGGTTGCTGGACGCCATTTTCTGTCCAAATGCAGAACAACCATGTGCAGACTGGTCTGGCACCATGTAAGCGCACTTGCATTAGTCGCAACTCTCTCACTACACAGCTCTGGTTATAAGGCACATAGAAAAACTCAATTATTACAAAGATCAAAGAACGGGGCCTATATTTTTTTCGATCAAAGTTCAACAATATTACTAGGAGGAAAACCATAATACTAACATTTAAATAACTTGACAAAGCATAAAAACAAGATTCAACAGTCAATTCAGCATGAGGGATTTTGTTCACAGGTCATTGAAGTAAAAATTTCTTAGGAATATATTTTGAGCTACTTTCTAATCTCCTTACGTGTATGAAAACTGATTTACATCCATATTTGGTTAATTTCATTGGAAATTGATTTTCTGTAAACATTAAAATTTCCTCTCTTATCTGGACAACTGAGGGCGCTGTCGCAGTGATGCCTTTTCAGGGAAGACACTTGTTTTATTTCTTTGGAACAAATGAAATTGTGAAACCCTAAATTTGCTTGTTAAACGAATTTTTGAGAGAAACGTTTGCACTTTGGCATACTGCCATGAACTTACAAAGAAAAGGAAATTTACGACAGCGAAATAGCCTAAATTCTGTTGACTTTTTGTGCATAAACTAATTGCAACATTGTGTTTTCTACCTGACATGACATCACACTTTTGCTCATGAATATGGAAATTTGCATTAGCAAAATAATACAAAAAAGCACCAAAATGCCCTCAAAAATGGCAAAACGAGAATTGAAAATAAGGTGAAATGGGACACAAAGGTGCATCTCCAAGGGATGCATTAAAACAAATTACATTTCATGGACCCTTTAAGAACCAGACGGTTTGAAAATACCAAAAATGCTGTCTTCAAGTGAACAACATTGTAACAACTCCTGAGTATTACTCAAGACGATGATTCTCTTACTCATTTATCAATGTTGCTTCTTGTTTTGACAGATTGCCGCTGATTCCTTATTGACATAAGCTACTTCATGTTGACGTTATCTTGTCACTTATTAACGAAATACAATGGACTAATTTGATTAACTCGTTAGGGCTTTACAAACAAGCTAACATGTGTACAGGTACGAGGTGCTTTTCTCCAAACAGCACCTGACGGGGTTTTGATTTAGGGTTACGCTTTCTGTTTAATGAAGCCGCAGGTGCGGATTCAGGGGGAGGGGGGAGGGGGGGGTCCAGACCCATCCCTGCTCTCGACGATTTTTGCATTTTTATATGTGTTTTCTACTATTTTGTTTTCCTTTTGTAAAACTCTTCTGTATCGTGTTGAGGGATATGCTAATTATTTCCATATTATTGCCCGTTTGCGTCGTACCTATAATCATTGCGACCATCAGTTACTTGTTCGGCTCCCCGCCCCATCTATTTTCTTGTTGACCCCTCCCTGCTGGTAAAGCGAATGTGGATCTGAGTCGGTACACCAAGGGCTCAGCATGGCAGAGAGGTCTGCGTTCTATCGAGTGCTTTCTAGTGATTGTCCGAGTCCTCATGGTCTGTGTAGCATTAGTGACAACAGAATTGTGCTTTTTGCTATTAACTTAGGTTTCCCAGCAACTGCCGGGAATGACTTGTACCTGAGAAGTTTTCTTTTGATTGTAGACGTTTCCATTAACCTTTTCTCTTCATTAAAGTCTCCTAAATGCCACGGTAAAGGTCACTAGAAACTGTAGGCAGACAACAACCTGGCTCTGATTTAAGAGGGTGTTACAACTAGAGGCTATTTAATCACAGGCCTTTTTCTGATGTTTCCAGAAATCGGAAATCAGACTAAAGTAGGAAAAATATGCCTGAATTAAGTGAATACCCAAAAAAAAAATTGTTTGTTTGTTTGTTTGTTTGATTTTGTAAGGGATTTTGTGCACAACTACATCAGGAATATTTCGATTGCAGCTGTCAAAATAAGCAACGGGAATTAGTAGGGTTGTAATACTATTTTATTGACAATATTTCTGTCGTAATGTCTATCTGTAAAATTTGTACTTGTATGTACTTTTTAACAGTGAGCTCTCAGATTGAAACTTAAAAACTTTTTCAATCCCCTAAAAGGCAAAACCAAATCACCAGGTTTGCATCTCAGCCCATAATCATACATCGCTATAGAAAACATATAAATATAAATTAGCAGGGAACCAATGGGGGACTTTTGGGACGCTAGGTGGCAGCAGACTTACCAGGTAAATCCATTGTTCTCGGTATTGTGCGCATGCTCAGAACTACGTGGCGTGTCGTGGCCGAGCGGATAAGAACACCGAACTCAAGCTCTGGTGTTTCTGATCAGCAGAGTGTGGGTTCGAATCCCAGTCGTGACACTTGTGTCCTTAAGCAAGACACTTAACCACATGCTTCGTCCTTCGGATGGGACGTTAAGCCGTAGGTCCCGTGTGTTGTGTAATGCACGTAAAAGAACCCAGTGCACTTATCGAAAAGAGAAGGGGTTCGCCCCGGTGTTCCTGGTTTGATCGGCAGCATATTGCGCCACAGCACCTTGTAAACCATTACATGGTGCTATGTAGAGGACTTGGTCTCATACTTCAAAAACGTAGCTCCTAAATACCTTGCAGGAAAATAATGAACGTTAAAAGCGCCTTGAGCGTCACTGAGTGACGGATATGTGCGCTATATAAGAAGCCACTATTATTATTTATTATTTACTACGTAAACAATGGATATTTACCTGAGTGGTAAGTCTGCTGCCACCTAGCGTTCTAAAGTCTCCCATTACAATCACTATACATTTACATGGCATTTTGGCTGGTAAGTGTAGCAAGTTTTTGCTGAGCCATATTTTGTTTCTGGGCTTAGCAGACTGTTTGCTTTAAAGCAGTTATAAATCCCTTGGTCCCATTTCGTATCAATAAGCTGCCCCTTTAGGTATGTGTAATCAATGTGGAAAATTGATATCAAAGATAATGTTTTAAAATCCTACAGTTCCTGCTAAAGTGTGCCACATTAAAATATGATAAACTTTTAATGCACACTGTGATGTAAGCACATTTCAAATAACACAACGAGGTAGGTGCTGTGGCCAAATAATAACAAACCAATAAAACTAATGAAAAGTCAAAAGACATTATGAAAGAAAGAGAATAAATGGCAAAATGGCAAACACAAAAATGGAATTAAAATGTACTGTCAACAGATAAAATGGGTTTTATCAAAAAAATAACAGCATATTGCCCTGATGGCCGCAGGTCCAGTATGATATTCAGATATGCAACTTTGTATTGCAAAAACAGAGGACAAAAACAACCACACTTAAAGGCATCGTACACGTTTCGTAATTGTCAAAGACCAGTGTTCTCATTTGATGTATCCCAACATTTGCATAAAATAACAAGCCTGTGAAAATTTGGGCTCAATTGGTCATCGAAGTTGCAAGAAAATGAACAAATTTGTGTGCTTTCAGATAGGAATAAAAACTTCTTGCAAGAGGTTTTTATTATTTTAGTGAGAAATTACCTTTTTTCTCAAAAACTACGTTACTTCAGAGGGAGTCGTTTCTCACAATGTTTCATACTATCAACAGCTCTCTGTTGCTCGTTACCAAGTAAGTTTTTATGCTAATATATATTTTGAGTAATTACCAAATGTGTACAGTGCCTTTAAAGGGGCACATTGCCTTCAAATCTCTGAAAATGTTGCTATTTGGAATTGCCCTTTGTCCTTTTTTAAGAGTTGTTCATGCACTCAAACAACTACAGTGTGCTGGAAATGCAGCAAGCAAAAAAGAAATGGTCCGCCACTCTGCGGAGTAAACAAAATTGGTTCCACATAACAGCAGACCATGTGCTGTCAAGAAATTACCCAAAAACCACACAATTTCAAGGGATATTGATGTGCATTATTATATTGTACTTTTAAAATATCTTTCCAACCATATTCTTTCAATAGCCCAAAGCGCCTAATCCGAAGGCAATGTGCCCCTTTAAATTTGTACGGTATTTTTTTAGTCTTCTATGGCACTATTATTTTAAAGAACAACAAAAAGAAAGAAGAAATTAGCTGAAAAGTTGCGTTACCTGAATTTAATTAAATGTATATTTTTTTAAAAGAGAGATCGCCTAACATCACAAGTCCGGACGGCCACTTCAAGGTGAGGGCTACACTTAACTGATTTGGGCTATCGACCCAATCAACTGCCACCAGGGGCACGACGCCACCTACTTTGGAGCTGAAACAGGGTTACCCCCTTAACAGTCCGTAAGGATGTAGGCATGGGTATCATCCACTAGGAGCCTGGCTGGTAGAGCGGAATGCATTACCTTCCCAACTTTTTACAAAGCAATTATGGTTAAGTGCCTTGCTCAAGGGCACAAGTGTCATGACCAGGATTTGAACCCACACTCTGATGCTGACATCATCAGAGCTTGGGTCCGGTAAACTAAACCGCTCGGCCACAAGTATTTTTGTTTATGGTGAACTTACCTTAAACTGGGCAGTATGTACTTCCCTTTGGCCGTTGGGGAACTCCATTGTTCTCTCTCCGTTGTTGTCGACTCGTAGTACCGTCCCATCCGGGAAGATGCTTTCCTCGTTGCCATTAGGGAACAGATATTTAATGGTCTGATCGGGGAACGTTATCTCTTTCGTTCCATTGGGATAGTGCTTCTCAGTTTGATTGCTGGAAAAACAAAAGTAATTGATAAGGTTTAGTTTTTCGAATTATCATTAAAAAATGTTTTCAGATATTGTGACAACAATAATTAGACAGTTGAAATTGCGCCCTTCATATAACATGATCACAAGCACTTAACACCATGAAAAGACACAAAATTTATCGCAGTAATTACTCAAAACAAAGGCCCTACCCCTGCTTGCATCAGCAAGAGACAGATGCCCCTAACCCTACAAAGGTAACTTACTAACTGGCCTGGCGACCAAAGTGAAATAAACCAAACAAAACTAAATATGGTCATAAATAATATTATCGGTCATTTACATGTATATGAACCTTTGCCACAGGATTCAAAGCACTCATTATGTTTTAAGACAGGCATGCCAAGTTTTTTAAACTATGATACCCATTTATGGAGCACCTCGTATGGTTTTACAAGGTGATACGTAAAATAGTTTGTCATTTAAAGGCACTGAACACGTTTGGTAATTGTCAAAGACCAGTGTTCTCACTTGGTGTATCCCAACATTATGCATAAAATAACAAGCCTGTGAAAATTTGGGCTCAATTAGTCATCGAAGTTGCAAGAAAATGATGAAAGAAAAAACACCCTTGTTGTACAAATTTGTGTGCTTTCAGATAGGAATAAAAACTTCTTGCTAGAAGTCTTTTATTATTTTAATGAGAAATTACCTCTTTCTCAAAAACTACGATTCTTCAGAGAGAGTCGTTTCCTACAATGTTTTATACTATCAACAGCTCTCTGTTGCTCGTTACCAAGTCATTTTTTATGCTAATATATATTTTGAGTAATTACCAAACGTGTACAGTGCCTTTAAACCAGAAAGAACTGTGCCAACCCCTTCTCTTAACGATAAGTGTAACAGGGTTCTTTTACGTGCATTACAAAATACACTGGACCTACAGCTTTAAGTCCTATTTGAAGGACAGAGCAACAATCGTCAAGTGTCTTGCTCAAGGACACAAGTGTCAAGACCACCTCAAGACTTTGTGACCATGCTTGAAACATAATCTTGACAATATTTGTATAATTTGCAGGGAACCAATCACATTATAAACCAACCAGCTTTTTAGCTGGTAACCTTGGTCTGCTAAGCAAACATTTATCCGCTAAGCATGTTTGTTCCGTTCTGTAGCTGTCTGAAATAAGTTTCTTGTAGTTGAGGGAACTTACTTGTTGAACTGTAGGATTTCCAGCCCGTCCGGATACGTGGTGTGAGTAGTCTGCGTTTCAGAGTAGTAATACATCTAGAAAGACCAATCAGAAAGAGCGGTCAACCGTTGTTAAATTACGTCTTGGTGATTGTCCATGGTTGCCTTCCTAAAATTGTCTGTCACTGGAATTACTTCAAAGATTTCATTCCATTATTTATTTGTCTATTCATTTGGAGTCTAATTATCCTTACTCACAGCTGAGAAGCCGAGTTGCGAAGAACGCGGCTACAACGTGGTCGAGCCGTATACGACCACGGAGCACAGCCAGAGATACCAAAGTGTCTGACTGAGGAAAACTGGAGGGCCCAGAAAAAAACCCTTGTGGCACAGGAGAGAATAAACGCACAACTCTACTCACATATGGCCCTTGCCGGGAATCGAACCGGGGCAACATTGGTGAGAGAGGCGAGCGCTTTACATACTAAGCCAACTATGCCACTTTCATCGGGACTATTCAGTGCAGCAGAATCTTCATTCCTAGATATTGTCAACTAACCCAACAGCATTGACATTCAAGAAAATTTAACGTTCCATCTACAGGATAAAATAAATTATGGTCGAGTGGCTTGCTCACGGACACAAGTGCTATGACAGCGAACAACACCAGAACTTGAATATGTTAGGTTATACACTGAATGTTCCTGCACTTGGATATTGGTATCTTGTTCGTTTGATCAAATGCTCTGGTCTGCCTGGTCTATAGACTACTTCATCGATTTACTTCAGTTGAATTTAATCAAGCTCAAATTTAATCACCACATTGCAAAATGTCAAACATGGTTGGGTAATGGGTGAAAAGCTCAAACAAAAGGAGTGGCCTGCAGCAGCATGTCTTTTGTAAAAAACAAATTATGATAAAAATATGAACAATTACCGAATAACAATGCACAAATTCAACATAAATTGAAGAATGTAATAAAAGTCAAATCGAATGTCCACATAATATGATATAAAGAAAAAATGACTATGAACGGAGGAAACTTCAAAAGACAAAGCAAATGCTTGGAGCAGATTGCCTTGTAAAAAAAAGAAAAAAAGAAAAAAGCAATTCATCTCAATAAATAATGTATGATAATACCATTATTTACAACTATAAACAAAATACAATATAATTTATCATTTTGATTTTACTGTTTTAATTCAGAAAGTATGTGAACAAATCTTTACCACTCTCTGGTCCGGCATGATCTGTTTGATATCACCATTGAAGAATGTGACAATGACCGACTGGCCATCAGCACTGATCTCCTTCCGGGTCCGGTTACCGTAGGTGATGACTCGACTACCGTCACCACGAATCTCCTCAATCTATAAACAGTTTTCAAAATGTCATCATGAGGGAAGATAACCTTATCATTGGTATCAATGTACAGAAAAAAGCTTGGGTGAATATAAATTGGCCCAATTTTTTTGGACTGTGTATTGGTGGGGCTGATATTTTTAATGCAATTGTATTGGTGACAGAACACCACGTGACCTTAAAATGACCTTAAAATTTGGGAAGTCAGCTTTGTACTTGGTTTAGGCCTGACTGCAGCAATTGTTTCTAGAATTTTATTTGCAATTAAAAAAAAAAAAAAAGTAGTAATATACAGCTCTATAAATACATGGCATTACACGCAGTTAACACAGGGCACTTCCTGATTTTAGTGAAACTCTTACTCCGCAATTCTAACAATTGTGATAGAAGACTTGTTCATACATGGCACAAAATTGGTATACAAATGCAATAAATGAAAGCAATATACCACACTTGAAAAACACATGACAATACAAATACATCAAATATCAAAGGCTTTCACACAAACGGGCAGTTAGCTACATGTAATGCTCGACTAATAAGTTTGACATTAGCAACCAGTTGAAAAGGAAGGCCAATAAGAAAACTAAAACCATTATTACAGAGTCAAGATTACTTGAACATAAAACAATCAACAAGTTGACTGATAGATTTCAACTCAATTGGAAAAATATTTCGGGGGGGGGGGGTGTCAAATCTAGATAAAACAACATTTCTGTTAATACTCATACTTCCTTTTAGCGAAGGGTAACAATAGTGCAAACCCCCATAATACTGACTGATCAAACAAATATGGAGAAATGATAGAAGAATAGAGAAAACTATACATGATTAAACAAACCTATGGAAAAACAGAATAAATCAGAAACACATCTTTGTCATGATTTATCATCATAAACTGGAATAAAACATGGAAAAAAGGCAAATCAGAAACACTGCACTACGAATCTTCGTCTAAAGAATTAGCAACTAAAATCAAACATGGGCACAATAGACTGTGGAAAAAGAGCATATCATAAACAAATGCACTACAATTCTTTATCAAGCTTGCACACAATAAACTGTGAAAAAAAAGCATAATTATCGAAAACAAATGCACTACAATTCTTTGTCAAACATGCACACAATAAAATGTAGAAAAAGAGCAGATCATAAACAAATGCACCACAATTCTATGTCAAATATGCACAGAATATACTGTGGAATAAAGAGCATTTATCAGAAACAAATGCCCTACAATTCCTTGTCAAACATGGACGCAATAAAGTTGAAAAAAGAGCATTTCAGAAACAAATGCACTACAATTCTTTGTCAAACATGCACAGAATAAGTTGTGGTAAAAAAGAGCACATCAGAAACAAATGCACAACATTTCTTTGTCAAAAATGCACAGAATAAACTGCGGAAAAAAGAGCATATCAGAAACAAATGCACTACAATTCTTTGTCGCAAGACTTATCAACTAAAAATAAAATATGCACAGGACAAACTGTGGGACAAAAAGAGCAAATCGTGAACACATGTGAACTACAAATATTTGATAAAGACTTATCAACTAGAATAAAACTTGTACATAATAAAGCACCGATTTAATATTTTGACCAGCAGGCCTGGAATTACTTGGAGGCCACAGAAGCCATGGCCTCAGTTGCCCTGATCTTGGACATGGTGCCCTAACAAAAGTTTCCCATAGACTTTAAGATTTTCCCAATTGAAGTGCCGTTTGCAAAATGAAGAAATGGCCTTGCCCTCTCAAAGATGAAATTCCAGGCCTGGTCTTTTCTTCAACCAACCTTCCCATCCGGATGGTGAATCTCTTCCTCGTCCCCTTTGTTATTATTGGATGACCGGTTCGCCTCTAAGACTCCCTTTCCGCTGGGACTGGCCCCGGTCTGAAGTGATGTTGACGCCACCCCTTTAGTGGCTTTAAAGCACCCCTCATCACCCCTGACCGGACTGAAGAGATCCATGGACCGGTCTGCCATCCCACCGTAGGGTTCATCCTTGGGGGAGGCTTCAAAGTCGAACCTCACTGAATGTTTTCGCTGTGATGGTCTGCGGGGCTTCGATGAGAGTGGCATGTCATCGTCACTACTGCATAATAAACAGTGACCAAAGTAAAAAAAAAAAACAATTCAGGGCTGAAGTTCACAGCGTCTGTCACGAACACGCTAGCAAAATTTGTATTTTGGAAGAGTAACAATCCAAAAAGACATGTAACATCTGCAATTTTATTTTTACTGTTTTGGGAAATGAAACCAATGGAACCAATGGATGCTCAAAAGCAGTGTCATGGCCAAGCGGTCGAGCTCACTTGGTGTTGTCAGCATCAGAGTGTGGGTTCGATACCCGGTCATGACACCTGTGCCCTTGAGCAAGGCTCTTAACCATAATTGCTTCGTAAAAAGTTGGGAAGGTAGTGCATTCTGCTCTATCAGTCAGGCTCCTAGTGGATGATACCCATGCCTACATCCTTACGAACTGTGCAGGGGGTGGTAACCCTGTTTCAGCCCTAGGAGTAGGTGGCAACGTGCCCCTGGTGGCAGTTGATCTGGGTCGATAGCCCAAATCGGTTAAGTGTAGCCCTCACCTTGAAGTGGCCATCAGGCCGTATGATGTTAGGCGATCTCTCATACAAAAAAAAGGCAAAAAAAAAAAAAAAAAAAAAGCAATGCTAGATTATCCCGTAGATCCAAAAATACTGTTGTAGTCTCCCATTCAAATGACAAATTGCATTTTCATCCTCAACAAACACCTCTCAGACACATACCTTGCTCCTACAGCAGCTGGTTTCACGCCAACAACTTCTGATCCCAAGTTTGGGTGGGATGTCTTCATGTCCTCATGGTCTGATCTTTGATGTGGGTGAGATGACTTCACCGCCTGTCCATCAGATCTTGAATTGGACACCCCTCGGTGAGACGATTTCACCCCCGGATCACCGGATCGTGAATCAGATGATTTTACCATAGGGCCATCTGATTTTGAGTTTGAGGCAAGAGGTCGGGACGTTGGAGCAGGGCCAGCCCTGGGGTGCTCTTTCAGAAATTCTCGTCTCGGACCTGAAGGATCCGTGACGTCTTCCGTCTCTGATGGGTCCCCGATGATGGACAGGGGAGGTATTTTCTGTTTCAGGATGACAGGAAACTGCTGCTTGGGCTTGGGAAGGTTTGACTTGGCCTTCAATAACAGTAAAGATGGGCATATAAATTATGCAAATGTTCGAAATATGCAATCAGTGAAAAAAAAAATTTAAAAAAATGCTTATCACCTCCCTTTTCCAGATTTTTTTTCCAAACACAGAAATGAATACAGTATCTTTTTTGATGTGCCAAAGTCTGTCATAAATAAAGAAACTATTTTCTTTTGGCTTCCAATAAATGAAAAATTGGGTAAAGAGGACAGGTCAGTTTTCTTGCCAACACTTTAAACAAAATCTAGGCAGGAAAGTGCCCAAGGTTCAAAACAAAACTTTCTGCTGTTTGTCCAAATACTGTAATGAATTTGTATTTGTATTGTAGTCAAAATTCATCCATTAGCAACTACCACAAATTGGTTTTGCCTGCAAGTGAATTTTGATGGACTGGGGGTGTTGAGAATTCTAGAGATAGAAAAATCAATTGTTGTCATTCTTTTTACACACAAATTTTACCCCATTAGGAGTAGGTTTCATGCAGATAGAGAGATGAATCCTCCAAAGGGAGTAAATACACATCCTACAATACCTTGGCTCTTTCATCTTCTCTCCTCCATGCTTCAAGTCTCTGCTTTTCCAGCACCTTAACTTCCTCCCTCAGCTCTGCACCCTCGTTCTCCAGGATGTCGATGCGATCTCTGAGACGAGTGGAAGACGCCGTCCATCTCGTCTCTCGTCGACTCATCTCCTCTTGGAGGTCAGACAACTGCAAAAATTCGGCCAAGCCAAATAAATATTTTGAAACAAATGCGCAGACCTAATTTGCATATTTGATAATTGCCTGCACTGATAGAAAAATGACATCGCAATCTACATTTTTTTTTTTTTCAAACTGGCAGAACCAAGTTTCTAAGATGAATTTACTGTATTCAACCCGACGCATTATTTAACCATGACGTACATTGTAGGTTTGCATCCGGTATTAAGTTGGCTGTTGTAACCCAAACTTTTGTGTTTTTGTGAGGATGTTTTACGTGGTTCAACTTTTTAATTACACGTGCACTTTGTGACAATTGACCATATTTATTACCGCATGGGTGCGCTTTCAAGAGCAAATTTCCTTGCATGACAATTAGTTTTATCTTACTTTGACTGCCTGTTTATTTGTATCAATGGCCAAATAAAGTATTAATTATAATACCAGCAATAAAAACGAAACCCAGCTTGTTTTACATGTTTTTGATCACGTAAATTAAGTTCACACACGCCCTCACATGGTCAAAAATACTGTGAATTGTCGGTTGTCACCTCTCGTTTATTGTTTACTAGTTTTGATAGACTTTGGTAGTGAAATTAAAACAGCTAGAGCTTCATGACTGTTTTTTCCATTTCGCTGATGATTGACCTTATATTGCCTATTAATCTCTCTAGTTCTTCAGGCCTGGAATTACACGAAGGCCATGCCCTTTGTTGCCCTGGTCTTGGCCTTGGTGCCCTTTCAATAGTTTCCCATAGACTTTTACTATTTTCCAATGAAAATGCCCTTAAAAAATGAAAGTGGCCTTGCCCTCTCAAAGATGAAATTCCAGGCCTGTTGTTTAACAAAAAGTACAAGACACCTCCTAGTTCCTACACTGAAGTACAACTTTGTTGCATAATGGAGAAAAGAACAAAAGGTCTAATAGGTTTACCTGATTCCTCAGGAGCTCAATCCCCTCTCTATCTTTCTTGTCCGGGAGAGCTCTCGTTGCCTTCTGGTATTTTTCAAAAGTCCGTTTTTCTTTCCTACAGAAAAAGGTTAAAGTTTCTCTACATCAGACTTTATAACTAGGTTGCAGCAACACACAATATTTACTGCCGAAAAAAAAAACCCCAAAACTTGCAAATTAAATATGCATGCACATTTAATTATGCATGCGTATTCAAATTAATCAAAGCATATAATTACCATGAAGTGCCATTTTACAGAATTGATCTCATCCCATGTTTCCTAACGGTTCTGTAAATCTAACTTAAACCTTCCAAAAGCCAGGCAACGGGCACCGGGCAAACCTATGAGTTTGGTCCATGCAGGCCTAGGCCCAATTTTATAGAGCTGCTTCAACAGAAAATGTTGCTTTAGAATATTTTGCTTAGCAAAAATAAGCAGGATACCAGTCACAGCTTGTACACGTGACACATAAGGGTTTGACCAGTCACCTTATTCTGGTAATGATTTTGTTGAGCTTAGCTACTTTTAATGCTTAAGCAGCTCTATGAAATTGGTCCCTGATATATCACTGAGGCGATGGATGTTATTGCCTGTATGCCCCCTTGGTCACTGCCTTGGTGAACATTGAGATGTTCCAGTACAAACTTTCATTTCCCTCAAGGAGATGTCATTGACCGAGAGAAAACAAAAATGCTGTGGCCCTCATAAGAACAAAGTGTCGTGCCTGTTCATGTAAATGTTTGCAGAACTAGTAGTACAGCTGTAAGTAAGAGTTCAATGCACTTTACTGTTCTTATATAAGACCACATAATTTGTCATGGAGTGACATAAGAGAGGAGGATGTCAGAGGATAGTGGTCAACTGGCCACAACAGGCCTCTAGAGGGAGTGAAGGGCCCCTAATTAGGTGTTATTTCAAAGTTCTTCTTCTCATCTATTTCAGAAGCAAATAAACCCAGTTTTGAGTTTCGGAAGGGAGTGCTTGGTTGCGGCGTATAACGTCACAAGTACATTTAGGTTCATTTAAACAAAAAAATAAACTGACTTTTCAATGCCATATTTAGTATACATCATAAAAGTGACATGCTTACTTCATTTCAAACTAAATGACATTCAATAAAAGACATAAAAGCAAATGATACACCATGGATTTATATGGGAGACATGCATGAATAACCAATGATGCCCTACACAAAAATCAGGCATTTCTTTGAAATAGTGGCTGACATTAAAAGTGAAGACAACTGTAACATCAGCCATGATATCAATGTGCCGTGATGCCTTAAAGGCACTGTACACGTTTGGTAATTGTCAAAGACAAGTGTTCTCATTTGGTGTATCCCAACATATGCATAAAATAACAAGCCTGTGAAAATTTCGGCTCAATTGGTCATCGAAGTTGCAAGAAAATGATGAAAGAAAAAACACCCTTGTTGTACAAATTTGCGATAGGATAGGGAATAAAAACTTCTTGCAAGAAGTTTTTATTATTTTAGTGAGAAATTACCTCTTTCTCAAAAACTACGTTACTTCAGAGGGACTCGTTTCCTACAATGATTTATACCATCAACAGCTCTCCGTTGCTTGTTACCAAGTAAGTTTTCATGCTAATATTTGCGGCAGTAGCTGTGCGTGCAAGGGGGTCAATTGGCCCCAATTAGGTGATATTTGAAATCTATTTGTAGACTTGTGGACAAGTCGTTAAATTTCTGTCGCGGTGATAGCGAAATGGCGCTCTCAAAACTATCTCGCAAGACTGCTGCTGTCACCGTAGTGGTGAGAGCAGTAGTCTTGCGCGAACAAGCAGTCTTGTGAGATAGTTGCGAGAGAGCCGTTCAGCTATCACCGCGACAGAAATTTAACAACTTGTCCACAAGTCTAATCTATTTGAGGAGCAAATAGACCCAGTTTTGAGTTTTTGAAGAAAGTGCTTGATTACAGCGTGGAGCGTCACAAATAATAAAAGTACATTTATGTTCATTTCAATAAAAAATAAACTGATAGGGCTTTTCAAGCAAAAATGCAATTCAAACAACAATTTACACCTAACAAGTTTAACCCTATAATTACAGCCTAATCCTATCCAAGAATAACAAAACAAATTGTATCAGTTCTTGTTAAAAAAAAAATTCTGAACATTTTGTACATTTCACCAGGAAAACAAAAACCAGTGAAAAGGGCAGAAGCTGAAAACAATAGACACACAAGATGAACCATAGAAACTCGTTGACGTTGAGTTTAAAGTTACTTACCATTTCTCATCTAAGAAGTCATGTTTGTAAAAAGTTTAACAGAATCAATACAATTTTATATATTTTCATCTCCGGTTAAAACAAAAATTAGATATATAATAAAGACAGAGCAATGCAAATAAACATGCAATTAACAAATAAATAAGAAATCTTCCTATAAAGAATCTTTCAGGCTGGGAATCATGTGGAGGCCACGGAGGTCTTGGCCTTGGTGCCCCTTCAAATGTTTTCCATAGACTGTAAGATTTTTCAATGAAAATGCCTTTTGCAAAATGAAAATGGCCTTGCCCTCTCAAAGATGAAATTCCAGGCCGGTTGTTTTCGCCAAACATTACTTTGGGGAAAGACAATTCATAAAAAAGTGGTAATTTTTAACAGGAGCTCTAAAGATGCAGAGCAAATTTTATAAAATTCATACAAATGAGCATTAAGTTAGAGACATTCTAGTACTTCATCAGTGGTATAATAATACAGACAAGGCAGCCTTAAGTATTTGTGAAAAACACAAATCTCAAACAATTCTCAAACTTCACAGACGATAAACAACTCTTCACCTTAATTTCTTCATTTCTTCATCTTTATATTCCTGGAGGCTGTTAAGCTCTTCTGCCTTCAATGTCTGAAAATCAACGACTTCTTTATCCAAAGCGGCGAGTCCCTGATAAAAGAAATTGGGAGAGTTGGAGAAGAGGTAAGATACCTTTGATTTCGTTTTTTGTGTGTTTCCAACCTCTTGTGGTTAAACCTGCCCCCTTCCCTCTACCCCCCTTGTCTCCTTCTTCATTGTTCATCCCAAGCTTTTCTGTCTCTCTCTCTCTTTTCATTTCTTTCCACTTGACTGCTTCTGTTACACTAGTAAACCTGTTTGTGTGTATTTTGTTGTCATTTAGCCTTCGAAAAAGGCTCTGCTAGGGTCAAAACGTCAGGCCGTTAACTACTTTTTGCACTTAAACCTTAAGTCCTTTTGGGTGGTAAGCAGTTTTAACAGCTACCTAGTTCTATTTTCTCTAAAAAAATAAAATATAAGAAAAAACAAGAAGGGACCTATTTTATTGAGCTCAAAGGACAAAGGAAGTTGTTTAGCACATGAACATCCTGCTAATATGAACAGAAACAGGTTGCAAATAACAATAAATGGATGATTATAGTGTTCTCACTTGTTACTGTGTTTGGGGTAAAATAATTCTCACTTTCTGTCCAGCTGCTTTTTGGACAAAACAAAGTTTTGTAAGGAGAGTTTGGGTAGGATGGGTTCAACAACAGACACGTCCAAAAAGAGAGAAAAATGACAACTATTTTAATATGATTTTATCCTTGCATCAGCGATAGAAGAACAGAATAATTGTGAGGTGTTTTTTTACCATACATCTAATGTCTACATGGTCTATGAATAATAAAGCACTGTATATGGAAGTGTTTTTTCAGGTCCAGTTTTTAAGACATGTAAGAGGGGCTCCGAGGTCAAATTCAACTTTTGTGATGCACTCATTTTCCAATAGCTTGAGTCCTTATGAAAGTGAAGAAAAAAATTACAAGTCTCTAACCTCGAGGTTAAAAATGTGTAAAATGCCATTGTATTTGGCACCCTTCCAGTGTGATTTTTGTTAACATCCAAAAACATCCAATGACGTCACTTCAAACATGTCAAATATGGGTGTGTACAATTTTTGTACAGGAAATGTTTTAGTTCATTCCTGAATTTTGATGACATTTAATCAAAACAGCATTCAATTTTAATTTTTGACCTACGCAAAAATTCCTCTTTGAAATGTACAGACCCATTTGTTATTGATATCAAATGACGTCATGTTTCAAATTTCACTCTAAAAAAGTATCATATGAAATGACATTTTTACACCATTTTAAGTCAAGGTTAGAGACTTGTAACTTTTTCCCATTTTCATAAAGACTCTATCTTTTGGAAATAACTGCTTCACAAAACTGAGTTTGACTTTGGAGCCCCTCTTCGAATAATCAAATGATACTTCAGGTGGGACTTTAACCAGACAGTTGTTATTATTATTATTATTATTATTATATATTTCTGGTAATAAAACCAAGAATGCCTCATAAGTGAACTTTATCACTGTATCTCGCAAGCCTGATGAGGAAACCTGTAAACACGGGTGCTTGCTATGTGAACCAGAAACACCGGGGTTAACCCCCTACTCTTCCACTATAAGTGTTCTGGGTTCTTTTAAGTGCACTACAAATCCTAGTACACAATCAATGGCTTAATGTCCCATCAGAAGGACAAAGCAATTATGGTCAAGTATCTTGCTCCAGGACACAACCAGGTCTTGAACCCACACTCTGCTGATCAGAGACACCAGCAGATCAGTTGCCACTTGTAATTGGGTGCAGATGTTTTAACTACGAAAGCAAGTAAGCTTCATTGGTGATGAGAGGCAAGCTGGGTTCTTGCATCTCTTTTGCTGCTTTCTTACCTTCTCCCTCTCTTGCCTAAGCTTGGCCAAGGCTGCGTTCTCTAGACGGAATTTGGCAATCTCTGCCTCAAGCTCAAAAAGTTTCTCCTTGAGGAGTTTCGACTGGAGTCCTTCAGACGGTGAGGGCTCTTGGGCTTTTGGCTTTGACGTTATCTGCATCTAAGCGTAACAAAATCAATGGAATCATGATATCCATGAAATCAAAAATTTTGCCAACAATTTTGAAAACATATTTTACACCATTGGCGAAAAAAACAGAAAAATAAACACAAACAAAGACCTCTTGTGCTGTAGCTTAAGTACCTTCTCTTGACTCTGTTTCTGCACTGGTTTGAGCTTTGGGAAGAGTTTGGACACCAGACTTGATGTTGGGGGCGAGGCCATAGCATCCTGATGCGACGTTTCCCTTGATGGCTCTTTTCTTCCATCGAGAATAGACTTGTGCCCTAAATTTCACACACACAAATTAATTTTTTAATTTCTACACAAAATATTTGTGGAAAACAATGTCTGTTTACAGAGACTTTGTAAAGGCATGATGAAAACATGACTTAACCACAATGCAAACTGCAAAACCAATAATATTAACTGCTCATTTGGGACACGGGTCTATTTGAATGAAAAGTTAACTAACAAAATTGGCAAAGGTTGTGGGTTCGAATCCCACCCGAGTAATATGCCTGTGATATTTCTCACAGGACTCGGGAAAGTACTGAGTATACAGTGCTTTACAGACATCGATGTACGGGTAAAACCAAATGTAATATTCTTTATCCCCGATGCAAAATTTAACTTCTATAACAAAATTGTGCACTTAAAAATTTCTTTAATCTCAAAAAAAATTCTTCTGCTGATATGCTGCTGGGAAATACAAACATTATTATAAATATTAAACTTATACTTATAGGCCCTTTTCAAAACCACGACTTTGACTGAGGCTCTGTCAGACATTCTTCAAACTTACGCTTTTGTAACAGGGCTTCAAACAGTCAGACAGAGCCTCAGCTGGACCCCAAGCCAAAGCCGTGGTAATGCAATGGGCTTTTATCTGCTAGCAATATCTGCAGTGTTTTTGTTGTTGTTTTTTTCTCGCACAAGGGAAACTGACATTAAGTTTACAGTCACTTTTAGTGTCACATATAATTTCCAATGAGATGATTTCATACCTTTTTTGAACCCTGCTGGTGGGGGTGTAGATGTTGCCGAAGGTGCTCCAGCAAGAATGATGCTTGCATCATCATCTTCCTCCTCTTCCTCGTCCTCATTGTCATCCGAGCTCTCAGAGACAGCTTCCCCAAAGTCTCCCCAACTCTCGTCGTCCTCAAAGTCCACATCAACTGCATGCGAAGAGGTGGCTGCTTTCCTCTTCATGGCTCGACTCGGTCTCTTGTCTTCATCCTCGAGATCACTACTGTCTTCATGTTTGCTGCTGTCTTCTCCGCCCTCTTCTGCACCATCCCCTCGTTCTTCAACTTCATCACCATCATCCGTAGTTGCCTCATCTCTTTCCTGGTGTCTACCAGCTAAACTTCGAGGAGCTGGTCCGACATTTCCTTGTCCCCGAGACATTGCGGGTAGTTCCGGGTTAGTTATCTGCTCGATTTCGTCGGAGTCTTCTTCCGTTGCACTTCCACCCGTCTTCCACTTTTGTCCCTCTTTGACGGGATCTTTCTCTTCCAGGCTCTGTCTGCTCTCGTTGTTGTCGGTTAGCGTGTGATCTGCGTCGGCATAACTATCATCTTCAATCTGGTCATGTGCACTGTCAGGTGACTCCGGTTGGGTCTTAGGAGCTGACTTTATCAAATTGGACGGCCCGATGAGTCTCTGATGGGAATAAATTTATCAGTATAGAAACAAAAAACTTCCTTTCTATTTCTTTAATTATAATAAACCAGCTGGCTTCAAACAATTTAGTGGATAATGGGAGTTTATTTTACATTTGGGGAGCATCTGAAAAGTCTGAACGGTAGGAACATTCTGATTGGAAAGGTTAAGAAATCCTTTTGGGCATACATAGGTCGGTCCGTTGGACCACTAGAGCGTGAATATTAAAACATGCATTCTCCCATGTAGGATTGTGCCCATTGTTGCTGTCCAGCAGAACGTTCTGGCTGTCCACTGGATTGTGGGATTGTTCCTTCTTGCCTAGAACGTGCCCACTTTTGAGAGGCTCCCTTAATCCTTTCGAGACCACAAGCGGCTTGTACCAAAATGCCTATAGCGGCTGCAGACGGCCGCAGGGGTTGACCTACTTCCATTCACATAAAGAGGTCAAAGTAAAGGTCATGTCCGGATATGAAATTTTCCAATGTAGAATTGTTAACATAGTATCCAGGGTTCTCCCCAGGTTTTTCATAACTGTGGGGCATTCTGGGCCAAAATTTTGGGATGTTTGGCCGAAGCGGCTGAATTAAAACAAGGTCCTCGGAATGTTTTGTACTTGGTGTTTTTCTTGGTATTCAAAGCCCTACTGTGCAATTTGGAGCATACTTTATGGTTTTATTTTCATGTTTTTTGTAAAACTACTGTAATTAAAAAACAAATCTTGCGTATCGGCACGCAATTCTCGGCTCGATACGCTAGCTTGTGCATGGGGAGAACCCTGGTATCCGAATTTCTAAACACAAAACTAAATTTTCTGTGAAAATGAACAATATTAGCAATGTCTGGGCGTATTGTGACGATTATACAGAAATGAGTGGTCTCTAAAGGGTTAATTGGTGTAATTATTGTATCAAGTATAAAGAACAACTTATTTAGTTTTTGCCAAAAACCGATGAATGATTTCTTGTATTCCTCTGATCACAGACAACAAGCTTGTTAATATGAAGACAAAAAGCTGTTCTGCTTTACCTCCTTTTGACGAAAGACTTGTTGCATCGTGTTGACAACGACAGACGCATCACTGAAGAAGGAAGCATTCTCATCTGCCGCTTCCTCAAGTAACTCAAATAAGTCTAGCTCCTCCTTCTCTACCTACAAAGCAGAGCACAAGACGTAAGATAAAATAAGAAACTGTTAACAAGACAGTTTGATAAAAAAAGTATTACATGGTCGAGTTTAAAGGCACTGAACACATTTTGAAATTGTCAAAGACCAGTGTTCTCACTTGGTGTATCCCAACATGTGCATAAAATACCAAGCCTGTGAAAATTTGGGCTCAATTGGTCATCGAAGTTGCAAGAAAATGATGAAAGAAAAAACACCCTTGTTGTACAAATTTGTGTGCTTTCAGATAGGAATACAAACTTATTGCAAGAAGTTTTCATTATTTTAGTGAGAAATTACCTCTTTTTCAAAAACTACGTTACTTCAGAGGGAGTCGTTTCCTACAAGGTTTTATACTAGCTCTCCGTTGCTTGTTACCAAGTAAGTTTTTATGCTAATAATTGTTTTGAGTCATTACCAAACGTGTACGATACCTTTAAAGCACCAAATCATGGGTATTTCAAAAATGAGAACATCTGTAGCCAACAAGTTTTGATTGTTTAACTCACCAGAGAAATTTTTTCAGAACTGGCATAAAAAAATCAAACTAAACAGCAAATCAAATTAAGTTTAGGCCTGTCAAGGTAAAGCAAACCAATCAATTTCAGTGAACAGGAACAGTAGTAGTCGACAAGTTTAAACTGTCTAGAAAGGTTTGTGGGTAACACCATATACATGAAATATTTCTCTATGAGTTGTGGTGGATCTGAGGTGGAGAACCGGTGGTGTAACAACTAAACGTTTCATTCAGTATGCTCTGATCATCTTCAGGAGAGAGCTGTATTCTGATGCGGACGGCTGTATAAGAACTCACAAAGAATCAGCCACCTTCAAACACTCCCACATCACAGATAATCAAGTTAATTTATTTCTCCGTCATTTACATGTAAATATATTTTAAATGAACAATTTGGACACCCAGTTTTCAATTTCCAGCAAATTTGGACACCCTTTTACCAAATCCTGGCTAAAACCTTGCTCAGAAGAACCCAAGAGGTCATCAAGGTCTACAAGCATCATAAGCCATTTTGAGATATGGCGGACACGACACTAGTTGGCCATAGGGTATATTTGTCTGTATTACACCCACACCAAACAGTGCACTCATACTGTACAGTGTCCACCATACCTCAAAAAGACTAATACAGTTCCCCAACAAAACGGCTTTCAGATGAGTGATAGGTACCTCCCTCTCTTCCTAACCAATAAATACCAAAAATCACATCACCTGCCCTCTAGACTCTGGTCATCTATACCCCCCAGGTCTACCCCAGGCCCCATCCTCCCTATCCCTGCTCGTCTCCAACTGACAAAATCCAGTGAAGACACACTCCCAACCCAGCTCCACTAGGATCCAGTTCAAACTGTCCTGACTGTGCACATCATCCAGCTAATCCTTGCACACAGGTTTTAACTTCCCGCCTTCAAGCGTCAAGGAACAGACAACAGTGCTTAAATGCAGACTGAAAACGATCAGAGCGTACTGATTGAAATGTGAGTTGTTTACACTGCCAGTTCTTTTCAGAGCCACTACAACCACAGAGCAAGAACCTTGCTCCATGCTTAATAAAGAGAGAAATTCCATGTGTTAACGCAAACCTTAATAGATTGTATCTCCATCATGCAAAGTTTCAAATCCTACTTAAGTTTAAACTGGGCTCACCTCACAAGATAAACTTTTAAGAAAAGATAGTATAATAATAATAATAATATAAATAATAATAAATAATAGTGGCTTCTTATTTAGCCCACAAATCCGTCACTCAGTGACTCAGTCACTCAGCTCCAACATTATTACCCCTGGTCAAAGGGCCATTTATGTCATTTCTTAAACCATCTCAGCTCCCTTGGGAGTATACAGCCTGTGCTGCCAAATATGTAGCGCACCAAGCTAAATAAATTACAAGAACCATCTCTGTCCTCACAGGTTGTCATTTACACCTGGATGAAGAGAAGCAATTATAGTTAAGTGTCTTGCTCAAGGATACAAGTGTCATGACCGGGATTCAAACCCACACCCTGATGACTCAGCCACCAGAGCTTGAGTCTCATGCACTAACCCCCTCGGCCAGGTCACGCCATAAGAGACAATCAAAGTTAGGCGTGTTTCAAGTAACTCAAGAAAATCAACGATACATGTGTGTGTATCAGGAATAGAGCGCATTGGTCATTGTACAAAGTAAATCATTTTGAAAAAAATACTTTTGAGAAGAAAAGACCCACTTCCTCATTGTGTTCCCATTCCTGCATCCGCATCCGGAAGGACATCTCGATGGTATCATCGTGGGCGACGCCCTCTTTTGGCAAGACATGGTCAGGAGCTTCCTCATTCGGCACTGCGTCCACCCTTATCACAGGGTTGTTGTTAACTGCCAGGTCAGCAGAAGGCTTGGGTTGATTCGGTAGCTTTTCCTTGGACAAGGGCTCTTGATGGCTGGTTTTTGAAACTAAAGGAGGTTTGGAAGCCACTTTGCGTGCCATCTTAAAAACAAAGTGGAAATTGTTCACCTTAAACATAAAGGCACTGAACACGTTTGGTAATTGTCAAAGACCAGTGTTCTCACTTGGTGTATCCCAACATATGAATAAAATAACAAGCCTGTGAAAATTTGGGCTCAATTGGTCATCGAAGTTGCAAGAAAATGATGAAAGAAAAAACACCCTTGTTGTACAAATTTGTGCTTTCAGATAGGAATAAAAGGCTTCTTGCAAGAAGTCTTTTAATATTTTAGTGAGAAATTACCTCTTTCTCAAAAACTATGTTACTTCAGAGGGAGTTGTTTCTCACAATGTTTTATACTATCAACAGCTCTCTGTTGCTCGTTACCAAGTCAGTTTTTATGCTAATATATATTTTGAGTAATTACCAAACGTGTACAGTGCCTTTAATATCTTAATAATAATAATAATAAAATATTGTGTATTCAATATAAACAAGTTTTGTGTGCCACCATACCTGGGTTGGGAACAGTGGTGGGGAACTATCCCATACACTGCATCCAGGGCTCATTTCTTTGACACATCACAAAGTTCCTCAACCAATGATGTTGACGAAACTACGACATGCTCGTATGGCACAGGTAAAGTGCACAAATACAGTGCACACGTAACCTGCAAGCCTGTGCATGACACTTACGTGATAACAATTTTTCGGCTCAGGACTATAAGGTCATTCGTGCAATTTGTATGGATTTCATTAAAATGCTTTTGCATACTTTGGAACTCCTGGTGAATGGGGTTTGTTGACCAAGAGTGGTCTTCAAAGTATTTGTTTGGCAAAAAGAAACATTCATTGTCTAAGTAAAACAATTATTTGTTGATTTTGATAATTTTTTTTCAAAAGAATATGCATTTTTCATTTAATAACCTTTTGATCATTACGGATGTGAAATTGTAGTTAATGACTTTATAACACTGAGCCGACAACTTGCGCCCCAGCAATGGTGGAAAACACAGGTAAAGGACATAATGACCTAAACAAATATAAAAACCATCCGGGTTTTTTTTTAGGTCATTTTTATATGGCCTAGTTCGGTTCAATGGCTGTAAAGACTCTATAATTGGAAAATGAGTGGATCACAAAATTGAGTTTGACCTTGGAGCTGCCCCTCTTTAAGGTTACATGGTGTGCCATTACCAAATCAATTTGTGTTATGCAGAGTCTGAAAATTCAACCAGTTTAATCGGCCTTCGACACTGATATATTATCTATTCTTAATTTTACTTTTGTATTTTCATGTATGTTTAAGCACGAGAGCCAAGGCAATTTATATTGTATACTTGTATATTGATAGCAATAAACCAAATCAATCAATCAATCAATCAATAGGGTTCAAAATGTGAGAACACTTCTCAAGAAGTCACTTTCAGGATTTTTTTTCACACTGTTATTTTAGAATAGATTTGTTTTCCTTCTCACATCCCCAGGTTATTAGAGACAATCATCTGAACTCACCTGAGGTGGCTCTTCTTTCCTTTCTCTGGCGCTCCTCTTTTTCTTCTCATCAACCTTCTTTGTCTCCCTCATCTCCGGCTTCAGCAAGGTCAACTTCTTCAAGCCAACAGGTGCCTGTTTCTGGTGACCCCCTGCCTCGCCTGGCTTTGCGGACGGTTCATCTCTACCAACGGCCTTGGAAGTCTTTTTGCTGGGAGGCAGTGAGGGGTCCTGTGCTGATGGAACTCTTTGGGTTGTTCTTGAAGATGGAGGTCTGGGTGGCTTCCTTGAGATGACGCCAAAGCGGGCCGTGCCCGAGCCTTTGCGGAGGAACTCACGTCTGGGGCTGTCACATGGAGCATCTTGGGGACCACTCTGAACAGCAGGTTGATTCTGAAGGAAAAAAGAGTCAAATTTCGTTTGTATCAGAATTCTAGATGATTGTTATTGGTGAGAGGCGAGCGCTTTACGCAAAAGCCAACCATGCCAACCAATATACACTCATACACTGTATCTAAAAATGTTGTGTCAGTGCAACAAGGTTGTAACTTGATTCTGCAACAAAGCTGTACCTTGCCCTAACCTGTTCCATGCAACAACATCTCGGCTTCGTTTGACATGTACATCCGGGTTGTTTAAAGGTATTGTACACTTTTGGTAACAGCTCATTGCTCAAAATCAGTGTCCACATTTTGTGTGGTTCAACATATGCATGATCAAACAAACTTGTGAAAGTTTGAGCTCAATTGGTCATCGAGATCACGAGAAAATAGTGAAAAGAGACGATATGTGTTTTCTGTTTTTTCAAAATATCGCGCGTGATAAAAACTATTGTTTAACTCATTTCTGAGAAACGATAGCATTTTAGGCAGAAATATTTTAAGGAACCCTTTCAACTATTACTTACTTTAAATTATGTAAGTTATGTGTGAATCTGTGAACATTGGTGTTTTTCGATCTTACCAATAGTGTACAGGGCCTTTAAAGCCAGATATGACCTTTTGACATTCCTAAACTCGCCTTTCATGTTAACGCCAATTTAGGAGATACAACGTTGTTGCAGCGACACCACGAAAATACAGTCGGATTTGTTTGTTGCTGAGGGAAGATCTAAGGCAATAATAATGCAAGGAATCCCCAAACATAATTGTTAGGATAAATAATATTTGTATGAAAGTCATTTTTACAAAAAACATCAAAAGGACATAAATGAGCAAATGAATTTATATGGTTGGGGGAAATAATAGTACAGACTCGTAAATGTAGATTGTTGAATATAATGTACCCGCCTTTGGCTTGTTCATTCTATAAACGAATCTACACTTTCTCATCCATAATTCCTCACAGGTAGGGTCATACTTTGGTAATGACCCCAAAAACAAATTGTGTAATGTTTTCCAAAAGCCTACTTGTTATAAACATGGTAATAAAAAGCATCCTGCAAAATTATTTTTGTCTGAAGTACCCCCATCGATTAGAAATCGATAAAAGTATGTCAATGAAAATTTGAATCTCCAAAAATCACCTGCAGGAGACTTTTGGAAATGTCTGTGGTGACCGTTTGAATGCTGCCCTCAATATGGCCAGAGATGCATTTGGTACCCGCTGTCACCTCGCTAAATGTGGATGGCTCAACACTCTTGATGAAATTACCATAACAGGATTGTTGCTAATTTATCAACAAGTAGACAATGTCACTTCATTTAACTGAAACTTTTCACTTTTTATGGTATCTTTCTTGATAATTTTGCCTGTAAATCAGCACTACGTTGACAAAAACCAAACGATGATCCTACCTTTAACTGAGCACCAAGATCGACATGATAAAGGCCTATAAAAGAGTTACCTTCTGTTCTAGAGCACACACAACTATTGGAAGAGAAAGATGAATAAATACCGTTGACTCCGATTCTGCCTTGAGCTGGAGTTCCAACAACTCCTCAAACGTCTTAGCTTTAGAGCCCAATGCTGATTGAATTGGTCTGTCATCGAAATCTTCAGCTGCATCTTGTGTTTGACCCTGAGACTTCAGCTGTGTATTGATACAGAAAAATGTTAATCTAATCCAAACTAAAGAAATTCATTAACGTACCCAAAAAAAACACTGACAAAAAGTTCAAGGAAAACCCTCTGTGCATTTAGGATAATATTTGTAAAGACCAAGGTGCGAAATTAAGAAAATTAGCTGGTTGCCCCAGGGCAACCAACAACTGAAAATCAGGTTGCCCGCAAGTGAGTTTGGTTGCCCGAATATAATAATACACCACTAAACTGATCAGCGGTGTGAATGTTCCGTCCCAACTATAGATTCATAGAGCTTTATGTGGAAAATTCAAAACGATCTTTGGAGCTGGCACAATTAAAATAGGCAGGGTAGGCTTAAATTCTTATTTGTATAAGGTTGCCTGACAGGCAACGAGGGTTTGATCACAGGTTGCCCCGGGCAACTGGGTTAATTTCGCACACCCTGAAGACACAACGCTTGTGTACTTTGCATGCATGTCAAGTAAGGGCTGTATTGGGTGATTCGTTTTTGCAATGACATAACGATGCTTGTTTGAGGGTGAATAGAATAAGCTGTTCAAACCACACCTTATTATTCAGGGAAGCAGCATCTTGTAAGCCGTCTTCTAAAGAAATCTCTTCCATCCCAGTCTCGTCTTCATGCTCCTCCTCTTCTTCCTCATCATTTTCAAGCCTGGCTGCATCTTCTTCATCTTCTATGTAGCCATAGCTGAGTTCAGAAGCTGTCTCAGGTAGAGGGTATACCCCCTCCTCTATGACGGAGCTTGCCATCTCACTCAAGGAGTCAACATCTGTCTTCTGGTTCAGAAAAAAGAAGAGGATTTGTTTATTAACCACTTTGCAACGGTGTTAAAAACAATGTTATGGTACCTCTGCGCGGTATTAAGAATATCGTTGTCACATTGCAACCCTGACTAAAACAGAGTTAAGACAACAATGTTCTCAAAAAATGGACCAGGATTTTTTGTTGACTGCTAAGGAAAAGTGGAATGTCTTCACCGTGAATTGGCCTTCACACTTGTGTCCTTAAGCAAGAAGGGGTTTGCCCCGGTGTTTTCTGGTATGGCTGGCTGCAGATCGCACCACAGCACCTTGTCAACCATTACATTTACATGGTGCTACGTACATTGTAAATAATTGGGTCTTATAATTCCAACATAGCTCCACATGCCTAGTAGAAAAAATAATGAGCCCTTTAAGACGTCTTCGGGTATGATTGATAAAACGCTATACAAGAATTATAATACTTTCCCAAAATATTGAATTGATCGATAAAATGTGCTTTGTTTTCTTGTCAGTCCTAATCCATTCATACAGAAGACTTACTGAATCAGGAGTGTCCGCAACATCCCTTTGTGCACTCAACAGCAGTGGATTGAGAACCAGCGGGCCTGCTGTCTGCGACAGTGAAATGGGTGCTCTGGCGAGCGCATCGCGGAGACTTGACCCATGGGGGCTGGCTGGTGGACTCCTAAGTTGATGGGGGCCGGGACGAGATCGAGGTGGTGACTGCTTCACCTGTTGAATTCCTTGGGTCAAAAGTGGACAAAATACATGGTCATTAATTCCTCACATAGCTTTTTGGAGCATGGCCAGAGCCATGCTCCCTACAAAATTAGAGAAAAATACCACTCAAATAAAATGTGCTCTTTCAAGAAACGAAGCTATAGAAAAAGAGAGAGATTGTCACGTGACAACTCCAAAAGTAAACTTTTCATAATATAAACACTGAGGGCACACTTGGGTTCCCTACATTAAGGGATTGTATACGTTTGGTAATTGGAACCCACTGTTTATTTCAGTCCTATAAGAATAATCTGCAATTGGATTAAGTGATATCTTTTTCCATAAACTCAGTACTTCAAAGTGAAAAGTTTCTCAAAATGCATTACTGTCCAAAGCTGCTGCACTTCATACATGTCATACCAAGTAAGTTACTATTGCCATTAATTTTCTGAGTCATTACCAAACTAGAGGGGCTCCAAGGTAAAATTCAGTTTTGTGAGGCACCTATTTTTTCAATAGATAGAGTCCCTATGAAAAACACAACGAAAGGGGTTTGTTTTCCACAACGAAAGGGTTTGTACATTCCAAAGGAGGAATTTTTTGCAGGGGTCAAAAGGTCAAATTCAATGCCGTTTTGATTGAATATCATCTAAACTCAGGGATGAAATAATAAAATTCCTGTACAAAAAAATGTAGAGACCCACTTACATGTTTGACGATGACAACATGGCGCATTATAAATGTACACTATTAGGCCTCTTAATATTTATATTTGAAATGTGATGTCATTGGATGTTTTGGGATTTTTAACTTTTGAAGAAATCTAAAAGAAACACATAATATTAAAAGTTGTACCTACACTTAGTTCTATAAAACATGCTTTGTTTACCATGGTAATTGTTGATATACAACATTTTTGCACGGACAAATTATATGCGTGCTTTAATTTGTTCAAAAGGTTGTATCATGAAGATACGACTTTGTAGCACAAACCTCCAACGTGTGCAGTCGATGGAGAATGACATCACATTTGTATTAATTACAGAAAATAATTTACGCAAATTATTATTATTAGCAAACTGGGTCACATAATTTATGTAAATTTGTTTCTGCGATCGTGCGCTGATTGGTTCCCTAGAAAAGGCTATTAAAAAAAAAAAAAAAATGAACCCAATGCGGCAGGATTCCCAAGACGTTAGTGAGAGGTGGTCAAGTTGGTTAAATCATGCCGTAACACTAACAGGGCTCGAATTTGGGGGGAAAAATCCCCAAGAACACAGGGCTTGTAGCTCAAAATAGTTACTGGACCAGAGTTTTTTTTTCAAAAGACCACAATCAAATTGAGAAAAAACTTCCTGACACAGTTTACATGCTTGTAACTGATTTTATTTAAAGATTTCTCTCATTTGTCTTCATAGGTGTTAAATATAGTTCAATCATTCCTCAACATAATTGAAAGGAAATCAGACTCAAAGTCAATATTTGAACATAATTTATTTTTGTTCAAGATATTACACCGTCAGGTATTGTTATTCAATTGAAGAACACCAAGACCACCGGACTTGTCCGGTTATGAGTTTACTGGTCCCAATACTAAAATCACCGGCCTCGGGCCAGTGATCTTGTGTAAAATTCGAGCCCCGAGTAATATGGCGCGCTATTACAAAGTACTATGAGCTTCACTGACGTCTTGGACCAAGACTTGATAATTGTTTAACATCTTAACTTTTTGGGGGATATTGAGAAAAGAAGCTTGCTGAAATCTTGAATACTTTATACTTTGACCTTTACCTCCCCACTGCTTCTGCCGCTGTGCCACCAGTGTCTGCTCCACCCTCTGCTGTTCCAGCTGAAGCATCTGAAGCTGTTCCTGCTGTTGAAGCAGCAGGCGTTGTTGCTGCTGGTGTTGCCATTGCTTGAGCTGTTGGAAGCGCTGCAGTAGTTTAGCCTGCTCCTTGGCCTGAAGGTGCTCTGCTTGGTCGACTACGGCATCTGCTCATGGAAGTTTATTAAAAATGGTGAGTTTAACTTAAAAAGGATAGTTTGATGATTGCGGTAACACAACAATTTCAAAAGATTTACAAATCTTAACAAAGTATTTTCACTTCAATGGTTTTTTGAAGACTAAATTCATTTTAATTCTTAAATCATTAAATAAGTTCATCTGGATTGTTGAATGATAGCGGTAATTGATAGAGAACCTGACTAAACCACGAGATGGCCTAATTTGGATCAGACGCAGGGGGGAGAACACTCTCAACAAAGACGACGGGGCATACAGGCTCCAGAGCATTTATGACCAACTAGTCCAAAGCGAGCCTACAACGCCCTCTATGACCACCAAGAAAGGGTACAAAAGGCAGTTGAGCATTGGACATGGTATCCAGTCTGAAGAAGCTCCTAGCTTAGAAGTTTAACATAACTAAAATAATATGTAAGTAACATCTACAATATTGTTGGACTCCAAAAAATTAACCTCTTAATCCATAATTTTAATTCTCTTCTAGTTGTCAATAATCCGGCAAAAATTACATCAAATTAAGTGTTCCCACTTTAGTGAAAACAAAGAAAACAGCTCATGTTTTCTCAGGAATTGTGTGCACATTCCTTTTTTCCCAATTTTGATTGTGGCAATACAAAAAATAGCGAGTAATTTGGGGGTTCCTAATCCCTTTAGTCTGACAGCGAGCTTTAAGATGGAGACCGAGAGTAGTAATTTCTTGTTCTGAGGATGATCAATCTTGTTTTCCATCCTCCTTTACATGTAGGTGTACGTACACCAGGATGCCTAAAAAATTCCCATAATGCTGGGCACACAATGATGAAGTAATCCATGCCACACCATTCCTGTCATTGACATTGAACTTGTATAAGTGTGATCAATCAGTGCCACAGACTGCCACAGCAGAAATTGACTATGGTTGAGAATCTTAACTCTACCAACCGTGGCCCAAAATACATTGCAATTGAGCACAGCTGGTGGCTTCTCTCATTTACCACTCCCATTGAAGCAGTTTTGGGCAATGGCTCTACTCTCTACATCCAAGGTTTTAGCCAGAATTTTGTAAAAGGGTGTCAAAATTTGCTGGAAATTTAAAAACTGGGTGTACAAATTGTTAACTTACAAAAGACACCCACACACCCCTCTGGCTACTAAACACTGTCTACATCAGCATGCGAGTGCCTCAAAATGCCACTGATGTGGCATACTGAGGTATGGGTTGGTTTTCTCCGGAAACACGCTGATAGTAGGAGGGTTAAATAGAATCGTTGAGCTTAGTACAACTTGGTACATCTTGGCCAAGCTGAATTGGAACCAAATGACAAATTACCATTTTGCGAAAGTGCATGAAGCTCAGGTGGCATCAGTAAATGTTCTGGTCTCGTTGATACCTCTTGCTGGTTTTGCTGGGCATGGTCTCCAAAGACAGGGTCAGGATTCAGAACCACTCCAGCTCGGTTCACCCAAGCATTGGTTCTTGAGGTTGCATCCGTCCTCGTATTGAATGTAAAGGGCTTCTCGGTTGCCATGTCTCAAGGCAATTTAGGGAGGATGACCTGCAGCGGACAATGGATAGAGATACATGTACAACAACAACTATTTCAATCAATTTGTAATATTCCTAGCAACTTAAACTACTCCTTAGCTTATTATATTTGGTTTTACCCGTACACCGATGTGTGTAAAGCACTGTATACTCAGTACTTTCTCGAGTCCTGTGAAAAAAAACCAGGCATATTACTCGGGTGGGATTTGAACCCACGACCTTTTGCAATTCTAGACCACCGAGATTGCCCGGTAGCTAGAGGCAGTTCGAATCCTATAGGATACAGTGCTTTACACACATCGGTGTACGGGTAAAACCAAATATAATATTCTTTATCCCCGATGCAAATTTAACATCTATTAAAATGCTCCTTAGCTGTTTCATAAGTTAGGCCTATGGTTTGGGATTCATTCAGTTTGGAAAATAAGAAACACATCTTGTAAGTCATGTAGGCCTATGTATCACACTCAGTGATCACACTGCACCCTAGCTCTGGCAGGACACCAGTTTCCGTTGCAAAGCTACTGACGTCCTGGGTATTTAGATTCTCTACAATGCGAATAATATTTCAAAGTTCTATTAATGTTTGTTAATTAGTTTTACCTGATCTGATTAAAGAAGCTGAAACTTTGTTTATAAATTCTTCATGTCTAACTAGGCTTTTGATGGGTCCACAAAAATAGCCATGGGTGACTTTATTCCAGAAAATAAATCGCAGATCCACACTTCTGTAGTAAACATCATACAGTATCGATGGACGTGTGTGCATGCGTGATAGACTTTCACATCAACTGAAGCAAAACATTTGATTAATGTTCTTGTTATTATGGATCGATAATACAATATTTTGTAACTGAAGGCGTAAATACTGTACTAGGTGATATTAGTTACTTGAATTATTGTAGATAATCAAAACTAATCCAAGTTATTTACTGAACCTCAAAAACATGCACTTATGACAAGGGTGATGAACATCAGACTGCGCCCTCTTTCATGGTTGCTAACAACAGTGCTATGAAAGATGTGCACATGGGATGCGTACAAGTTTTTACACACGAAGTAAGTCAAAAGATTTCAGCAGAGAGTAGAGACGTCAATTACAATTTTTGTATTTTTTTTAAATAATATCGTCCAAGGATCAAATTAACAAACAGTGTTGGAATTCTGGAGATAAACCCTTAGTTGCGATAACGTAACCCTCCCGGCGGCGACCGTAACCCTCCCGAAGGCGACAGCCGGAGGGTTACGAGCCAAGCTCGAGCGGCAAACGGCAATCTGGTCCAACACGTACAATTTTGACAGCTAGTCAGCAGATTTGCTCCATTTTTACCACTTTTGAAAGTCATAACACAAACTCTAGGAACACGAACTTGATCCTCAATGTCTAATGAATCCTTCCATATCACTCAAAACACCATTGAGGAAATATTTTGTGGAAAACAGGAAAAAAAAAGTAACTACTAGTGACTACAGACGTACAGTAGTGTGGACAAAGTAGACACGTAGTCCGTACAATGACAGAATGTAGGTCTACAAGTACAAGTACCTGGCCTATGCTATCATCACTCAGTCATCATGATCCGAGTACGATTTTGACTATAGTAGTATGACTGAGTATGAACTATGATGACCATGAACAACGCATCATGACCATGAGTGAGTCCCACACGGCCAGAGAGACGGCCACCCTGATCATGATCTCAATCTGGTACTGCTGCGTTGTGTACTGACGACCAGCTGGCTCAAACCATGGAGCTATGCTAAAACTTTACCATGTTTACATACACTAGTCACACAGTACACACGTAAACTTTAGACAAAATGCCGTTCCCGACCAACACTTTATCTCCATCGATAATAAAATATAGATTCTGGATTCTAACTTACTAAAGTCTTACCTGCGCAGAAAGTTTCAGTAAACAGTCATCTTCAAGTATTAATTAATAACACTAACACTTAAGTCTTAGTGACAGCTTATAGCTCCATGGTGACAGCATGAAGAAAAAAATATTAAAAAAAACTAAGTAAAACACATCCATGACATGAAGCGCGCCATTTTGTTCGAACTCAGTACTCAACACCTCGTAACCAGATGTATAAAGAAACCTCGTATTCGTTTATAACGTCGGGGTCGACTATATTGAACCGAGGTTGTGTTGATTCAACTTCGTATTCATTTGTTGTTCTATCCCCAACATAACGGGTAGGGGGATCGAGAGGCAGGGTACCGGGTCGGGTTGGATGGGTTGAGTTGGTTTTTATTCGGGTTGGGTTAACTTGGAAACTTGGGAGTGGAAGTTTAAATTCCCTTCTGCCCCTATGTTTCGGTTAGGGTCATAGAATGATTGGTTTTCGTCAATGTGGTGCTAATTTATAAGCTAACATATCAAGACAGATACAATACAAGTCACTTGTGAAAGTTTCAGCCAAATATTATTATTATTATTATTATTATTATTATTATTATTATTATATATTTCTGGTAATGAAACCAAGGATGCCTCACAAGTGAACTTAATCACTGTAGCTCGCAAGCCTGAGGAAACCTGTAAATAAGGGTGCTTGCAATGTGAACCAGAAACACCGGGGTTAAACCCCTACTCTTCCACGATAAGTGTTCTGGGTTCTTTTACGTGCACTACCAGTCCTAGTACACGGGACCAACGGCTTTACGTCCCATCCGAAGGACGAAGCATGTGGTTAAGTGTCTTGCTTAAGGACACAAGTGTCACGACTGGGATTCGAACCCACACTCTGCTGATCAGAAACACCAGAGCTTGAGTTCGGTGTTCTTATCCGCTCGGCCACGACACGCCACATAATAATACATTGTGATCTCTACTTAAAACAGCAAACAAAAACAAAATAATAATAATAATGTCACGGTATTTTCACCAAGAAATGTATAATCATCCAGTTTAGCAAGTGACGTACCAACCGCATCTCTGGCCTCTGAATCTGAATCTTGATCTTTGGAGATAACTTTTGTCGACATAGGTGGGCCTACTTGTTGATTTCTCTAATCAACGGGCACTCAGACCAAATTTCGCAAGATGTTTACTACCACCATTTTTTCAACAATGGGCCTTCGGATGAAAATTACAATTTTTTTGTCAGGGTCATTAGGCTTAGGCCAAATTACAAAAGCATGACAGTTTTACGATAAGGACATCATGAGTCTTTGTTTGACTAATAGTGATCACATATTTCGCGGATGTGATTGGTCAATGATAAATGGGGCGGGGCTTACTGGGTCAGTGTTTTGACTGCACTTGGAGAAAAACTCATTATCAGAGTAGGCCTACTATGGGGCCTGTATCAATGGGCTCGGTGTGTAAATTCTAATTTCATAATTTTTATAGCATTATAAAAATTACAATTAGGCTTCATTTCCTATCGTTTTAAGAATAATTGCCCATACCCTAATTAGCGCGTACTAATTAAGAATGGCTTTATCCGACAGTGTATTAAAGGGTCTGTATAGACGATGTGACCTCTGGCGTCATTCGAAAACCATAACATGATGCGCGCGCATGTCGCCGGGCAAAACCTTTGTGTACTGACAGCCAGCTCTAAAGGACACGCAATGTAACCATGAGTACGCGTCTTCTTGCCCGGCGGAAACATGACTTTTGTCAACAGAGGGCGGTTTGAATGTAAACAGAGGTCACATCGTCTATACGTTTGGTAATTACTCATAAAATTAATGGCAATAAAATATTACTTGGTAAAAAGTACAGCAGCTTCTGATAGTATAAAGCATTTTGAGAAACATTTCACTTTGAAGTAATGTGGTTATGGAAAAACATATCAGTTTTTTTATATATCCCCCAAATTTTGAATCTGAGAGGCGTTTCTGTCAGAAACGTTTCTCAGATTGTGTATTTCAATTGCAGATTATTCTTCCTGCGTGGACATCACCGTTAACGTATCATTATTTATGTGGAACAAATACACAGCGGTGTATCTGAAAAATACGGCAGCGTTTCAAGGGACAATGAGAGAGAAACAAAAAGTCATTAAGCATACATAACTCATGACTTAGGCCTAACTGTTGAGAAAACGGGGGGTGGGGGTGGGGACACCCCAAAACCAAAAAATAACCAAAATCAAAACCAAAAACTGCCACGATATTTTCATAAATTATAATATGAGATATAAGTCATAATTATGACTTTCTTTTATTTGTCTTAATCTCCTTTATTTATTTGTTTATTTGTTTATTAATTCTATAGTTTTGAAGACAAGAATTCTCAGAAAAACGAACTTAATCACTAAGCCAAGAACCCCATGGAGAGAAGACAAGGAAGGAAGTTTCATTTTTAGATGTGGGAGGAAAACCCCAGAGAATTATTCCAGGGAAAACCCACACAATCAGTGAAAACCCAATCCACATAGTGCCCCGGCGGGATTCGAACATCGGAAAGCAAGGAAAGATATACCACTACGCCAACCCGACCGCTCGTAGACAAAAGAGACATGTACATTTTAAAAATAAAGAAGCAGCGCAGCGTGTAGGAAAAGTTGAATCTAAATATAGGCCTATGTCCCTATTGTAGTCATTTTGGGCAGCAGACGAAACAAAACAAAATAGACCGTAGAGCGAATGGTTGAGAATTTAAAAATTATATAGTAGTATTTGTAAGGATGGGGAAACTTTAAAGGCAATGGACACGTTTGTTGTCAAATACCAGTAATCTCACTTGGTGTATCCCAACATGAGCATAATAACAAACCTGTGAAAATTTGGGCTCAATTGGTCATCGAAGTTGCAAGAAAATAATGAAAGAAAAAACACCCATGTTGCACATTAATGTGTGTGCTTTTAGATGCCTGAAAAAGGCTTCAGGTCTGAATTTTTTTTCAGATTCAAATATTTTAGTGAGAAATTACCTCTTTCTCAAAAACTACGTTACTTCAGAGGGAGTCGTTTCTCACAATGTTTTATACTATCAACAGCTCTCCGTTGCTCGTTACCAAGTGAGTTATGCTAATATATATTTTGAGTAATTACCAAACGTGTCCAGTGCCTTCAAGCCTAGAGTTAATGTTTTGTGATTAAACGAAATATATTTCAACCTGCTCATAACACCAGTAATTTATGAGGCCGCCTTGCTGCAAATGTTTACTGCTAAGACATACTAATTAACCTCTCGGCAAGTGAAATGGGTTTCGATGTTTTTTTCTTTTAGATGCCCACGCCGCGATCTTCTTAGACCCATCTGCTTGGGACTCAATGTTATGTTGTAATACCGAAGTCAGTGTCTCTTCAGATGCAATTTCCTTGTATTCAAAAGTTTTTCAGAATGGGTTATTTCTCTGGAAGATTGGTTACGGTCTACTGGTATGAACGCTAATTGCATTGGGCTTCCAGTAGTCGTGCTTAACCCTATTCAAGACCGGGGGGGGGGGGGGGGAGATGTTCCCCTACTATATTTTTGCCCGCAACATTTTAACGCTGCATTTTATCGAGGGGTCATGTTCTTTAAAAAAAACTTGTTATCGGGAGTCAGTTGTTACCATGGTAGCCGTCTGTATGTCTGTTTTTAGTGTGGTTTTTAGTTGTTGATGTTTTTTTCAACAAAACCTCCAATTACTTTTGGCTTTTTTCCAAGAAGGTGGTAGTGATGTGTCACGTGATAGGGCAGAATGCATTGTTGGAATTCAAAATGGCCGCTGTGTTATTTTTTTTAATATGCTAATTTCTAGCTTTTCCGGCCAATAAATGCTACAAAAACATCTTTCAGGCCTCATCATTGCAACCTGGGCCCACAAAGCTGGCAGGAATATCGATTTTTAAGTGGGAAAAAAAACACGGTTATTCCTCAAAATGGGATTATTCCTCAAAATGGGATAAACCAATGATTATATCGGTGACCCCAGTAATAAAGATCAATGTCACGTTATTGATTATGTCATAAACAAGTTGGCAAGGCTGTGTAGCTTTTGCATGGAAAAATGGGAACAATGGGAACAAAATACGATATTTGACCAACAATTGGCAAAAACTTTTTAAAAAAAGCTCATTAAAAAGGAACATTTTTGGTTTTTAGTTCACGCCATAATGTCGAACTTTTGTGGCAAGTTTCATAGAAATCGCTCGAGATCTTTGGAAAATACGGTGGGGGGGGGGCACCATGTGCACCCCGGTCCCTGTAGATAGCCCCGTCCTGAGGGTTAAATACAAAGGAAAACAGAAAAAGGATGCTGAACACTGTACTGGTACTTAATTCCCTGCGGGTAGCCAAGGTGCTCACGCCGTAGGCACTTTTTAAGTATTTTTGTTAATTACAATAATTTTTTTAAATTCAGTTTCGCTGAAATTAATTTTCATCCAACCCTGAACAGTCCTTAACAAAGTGGCTGAACCGATTTTGCCCTAGAGGTCATTCACCGGGTAGGCCAGTTGTCACAAATGTGGGTCTGAGCCAAGGCGGCATTCATTTTGTGCGGTAACAAACTTGCCGCCTCTGTATCAACAAGCTGTCTGTCATCTGTCTGCCATCGGTGAACCAATGTGTCAATTCGCCGTATTTTTGACCGCGTGAGGGCGTTTGAGGACCAATTTTTACGTGATGAAAAACAAGTAAACAAACAATTTTTGTTAATTTTTGTTATTATTAAGTTGATGTATTTCGTCATTGATGCAAGAAAACTACATACAGGCAATTAAAATAAGGTGAAACTGCAATTGTGTTGCAAGACATTCCCTGAAGAAAGCGCCCTCACGCGGTCAAAAATATGGTCAATTGCCAGAATGTTAAAATCTTTGGTGTGTGTGTTCAGTGAACTTAGATTCATCTGTTCGGACCATTAGAACAAGATTTGTGCCCCCAAACACAGTTATTTACACCCCAACATAAAACGCCTACCCCGTGAGCACCTCGGGGAAACCGCGTAAATAATTATTTTAAGCTGGCTGCTCGCAGGGTTTAATAGATAGGCAAAACATGGTCAAGGTTGATGTATCTTGCGAATGGTCTTAAATGAACCGTTGAGTGTAATTATATTATGTTAAACTAATTACACTACCCCCATACGTACCATGGCAACGACGAAAAGGAAAGGGGGGGATTGCCAATTACAATTAAACAACCACGGGGGCATGTATCTTAATCCAATCACTTTTGAATTTGATGACAAACAGCACAGGTCCATCCGGGGTTTGTTCGCTACGAACTGGTCTTCTTGAAGGAAAAACATTCCACCGCACCCCCCACGAAACTAATAATAATAATAATAAGACTTGTAATGCGCACATATCCACCCTGCTGGGAAACTGTTGAAGATGGGATCAATATTTGAACCTTGTGACGTTGTTCGTAGAGTGCTGCTCCAAAACGTATTGACGGTGACTTTGCTGTTATGCATTCTCCGATCTGTGCACAGTGAGCTGATAGGTGGGTAACTTTGCTTCGAGTTTGAAATTAAAATCAAGATTATTATTATTTTTTTTTTAGTTTTTTTTGTGACAATTAAGGTTATTTACCTGCAAGTTTGAGTACGATACACTAAAAACAATGTATTCAAAGTTATCCGTACGGGACATTTCGCCCTCAAATTTTCAGTTAAATCCTTTAAAATGTCCTTTGTTACCTTTTATACACAGAATGAATAGGCATAGCCTATATTTCGTAAAAATGCAAAGAACACTTCTTCTCATTAACTAGAAATAACAAAAAGCTAAACCATAGGTCAAAGGTCAGCTTTTACGCAAAACCAGCCATCACACCTGCCACTGAAAATCCCAGGGCATATCACAAATAGATTGTCCTCTCTTTTTATCTCGATTAAATCATTTGGATGTATTATGGTGATAATGCAGGGTAGACTGCTATAGCTAAAAAAAAGCACGACAATTCACCCAGTCGCGGGACACATTCGAATAGTTTGCTGCATCGGCAAAAAATATTGTCAACACTTGTTGTCCACAAGTGAATTCAAACGAAGGTCATCCTTCCGAAAGTCGTGTGGTTTGCTCTCTCCGACACCGCATCCCACGACCGCATGAGCGCTTCAACGTTTACAACCTCTTTCCCACCGTAGGTCTGTAGCCAGCCTCTGTCTTTTCTACAGATATTTTCATGGTAAAATGTGCCACCAGTGTGTCCGACCTAGTTCCTCCTATCAGGATGTTTGAGCGTGAAACCAGACTTTCTGCTTCTACTCACCCATACACTCTTGATTTGCTGAGATGTAGAACAAGGAGCCATTTCAACAGCTTTTTTTCCCACGTACTGCTTCTTTGTGGAACTCCTTGCCTGGTGCATGTTTCCCTACATCCTATACAGTACAATCTAGACTGTTTTAAGAGAAATATCAATTCCTACCTTCAGCTCCCGTGAGTTATTTTCACTTTTTTTTGTTTTTCTTATTGTAGCTCCTTACCAAGAGTGGCTTTTAGCCTTGTTTGGGGCGAAATTGCATTAAAAAAAAAACAAAAACAAACAAACTAAGTTCATGTCTTGGAAGCCCCCCGCACGTCGTGCCTTGGCCGACCCGGTGACTTGTGTTTCGGGGAAAGAGCCATAACTCCCGAATGCGGTGTGGAGTATTGCAATAATAAAATCTCAGATTCCCAAACAATTTGATTTGATATAATGTTATTTTGTTTGTTTGATCGAGTTCCGCCTTTGCTAGCAAGTCATATAACTTGAGTTTGTCGTTAAAACATTGAGATGGTGGATTTTTGTCGTGGGTTCTTCGACGCGCTATAGCACCCGATACACCATCCGAGCCACGGTTGGTTACTCGGACTTTCATAATTAAACAAAATTCCTATTTTTTTGCAGCATCCGGAAGCTGAGGTTAAGTTTAATTCTCAGGTTTTCTTCGTTATATTGTTGAATTTATTATACTTTCCTATTTTGTATCACTAAGTATAACGTTCCCAACAACGTGTATATTTTTCATGGTCATAAACCACGTTAAACTAAAAAATTGACAAAACAAAATCTTGCCCACGTAAATCTCCATAATGGTTGGGACCACAATGGTCCCGGAAGTTCAAATATGCGCGAGACTTGCACAGACTAGCCTATACTAATGGCCAGAATAAAATAAGTTTCTGCCATAGAAATGTATTCGATTCGAACGATGCAATAAGTGATTTTAGGGGAATCAAGGAGTGAGGCTCAGTGCTCCTTTTCGAAACCACGAGGCATCGTACACGTTTGGTAATGACTCTGAAAATTTATGGCAATAAAAACTGAAGTACAGCAGCTTTGGATAGTATAATGCATTTTGAGAGACCCTTTACTTCGAACGACTGCGGTTATGGAAAAATATATCATTTTTTATCCCCAAAATATTTTGAATATTGAAAAGCGTGTATATATCGCTTCTCAGAGTGTGTATTCCAATGCAGATTATTCTTCCTGCGTGGACATAACCGCTCCAGATTTTCGGCAATATCTCAAAAACGCTACCACCTTTTGAAATGAAATTTTCACAGGTTTGTTTTATGGTATACTATTTACAACTAAACTGCTCACAAAAAGTAAGGAAACTTTTTTTAATCATGTATATTTTTATTATTTATTACCCTCTTGTATTATGTTGCATATCAATAGAAAGCTGAAGTGTTTTTCTTTAAAATGATACCAATTGTGCAATGATGACATGTTGCTGGACTTGGCCACATTAATGAGAATGAGACAAAGTCACAAATCAAATGTGCCAAAATTAGCAATTTTGTGTTACTGTGTGAACAAACAAATTGACACTGTAATTCAAACAGGCGGTAATTTTGGCACATTTGATTTGTGACTTTGCCTCATTGTCATTCATGTAGCCAAATTCAGCAACATGTAATCATTGCAAATGTGGTGTCATTTTAAAGAGGAACACTTCAGCTTTGCATTGATATATAACATATACAAAGAGGGTAATAAATAATAAAAATGTACTTGATTAAAAAAAGTTTCCTAACTTTTTGTGAGCAGTTTATATGGAATTGAAACAAACAATAGGCTCCAATTACCAAACGTGTACGATGCCTTTAATTGGGCTTGGGCTCCAATTTTATATAGGTCCCGTCGGTTATTTTGAAACATGCGTTCGGTATTATATGGGGCTTCAAAACATGGCTGACGGAGCCTCAATCCGGCTCGCGTATTTGTTTTACACCGCAGCGAGGGGTTTTGTACTGTAACACTGTCAATTCCGTCTTGAGATAGGAGACTACGTCTAACCCTAACCCCTAACCCTAACCCTAACCCTAACCCTAACCCTAACCCTCACCCTAACCCTAACCCGTATCCTAACCCTAACCTTCACCCTAGCCCTAACCCTAAGCCTAAACCTAATCCTTTATAGGTAAAATGTTTGTAGTCTCATCTCAAGACAGGAATTGGCAGTATTATAGTACAAAACCCCTCGCTGCGGTGTAAAATAAAATATGCATCCGGCTCTCGGGAGCCCGAGCAGTATAGTTTCAGAAAGGGTCATATATAGGTTAGATGATGGTGACGACGATGATAATGATGACGTCATTGACAAAATTGGCCATTTTGAAAATGATTTGTTTTGTTTTTTGTTTGTGTTAACAAGAAAAACGGTTTGTCATTTAAGGCCTACCCTCTGATGTTTATCAACTTTGATACAAGATAACTTCACAGAAAGGCAATGATGGTCGAGGGTGTCTACATAAAATGTTATAGTGAGGTTTTTTTTTTATCTTTAAAGCCCTAGATGTGTCTGGAAAATCGGCCACCCAGCAGAGAACTTTGGAATCGGCAGGTCGAGCCATAGACGGCAACGTAAATACAGCCTGTAAAAGTAAGATTTACCGACAGTTTAGTTCAATAATGTGATGTTGTTCGTCTTCCTTATTAAATAGCGTGGTATACGGCTTAATCTAGTTTTTATGCATGGTATCTGTTATCAGCACAAAAATGTTTGCTGGATTCAAAATCCACAAATTAATCAAGTGTTCTTAAAATGATAAATAATAATATACAATAAATAGGGATTTACAAAGTCGCGTTACGCAGCTTGAATCACCTCAAAGCGCTGTACAGAGTAACAAGTGTGAGACAAGAAAGAGAAACTTTTAAGATGAGCAAAACGGGCAGAATAAAAAGAAACAATAAAGTAAAAAGCACGAACAAAATTGAATAATTTGAAAAAACACAAGGACAAACTGGACCAGCCAGATACAATAAAAAACAGTTAGATGCATGTGTAATGTTGCATACAAAAGAGATGCATTTTCAGCTGACTTAGAAAAGAAAACCCACCAATTATAGATTGTGAGTTCCTGTTCATGAATAGTCTTGATTGGCGACGTTCATTTTGTTTAACGTAGTGCGATATCGCAACACGAATTACTGCCCGCAACACGAATCACTGGAGAAGAGATATCTGTATCACACGAACATCTGGATCGATTTATAGACTTGCCCAGTCCTTCTGAGTCAGCCTCCCAAACAGTCAATGTAGCGCCCTCCTCCGGTGGCTAATACAAAACAATCAAGACTAGCTCATGAAGGGTACGGCGTTTCGAAGTTTTGGGACAGAAATCGAGACTGCGGTTGAACCATTAGAGATATTCAGATGAGTAGGATGTAATTCGTAAGGTAAGTGATGATGAGCGATGGCATTGTGGGTTGGTTCATAGCGATGAATAAGCTCTTCGGGGTAAGGGTGGCGCCAAACCATTAGAGTGATGCGCTACAATACCGGATGCCAGTAAAGTTGTTTGGGAATATAGGTATGATGTTCGTGGCGTTTGCTCCGGGTTACCAGACGACGGCAGACGCGCAGCTGAATTCTGTAGTCGTTGCAGCCGGTGTCCTAGGGAAATCTGTCACCGGAGATTCTGCCCCCCCCCCCATTATGGGAAATAATTATTAAGGACTGAAGAAGAATAATTCAAAAGAGGGTGCTATCAGAGGAAGTGTGTAAAAAGTTCGCCGTATGGGAGGACAAAATCTCCGGGGGACAGAATCTCCTGCCACAACGGCAGAAGTGAAGCTGAATTTCCGAAGTCGTTGCAGCCGTTGTCGTTGGGTAATCTGTCCCCGGAGATACTGTCCACCATATGGGTTTTAACATGGACTGAAGGAGGCTGATTCAAAAGAGGGCGCTATCAGAATAAATTTGTACACAATTCGCCGTATGTGGGGGGGGGGGACATAATCTCCGGGGGACATGATCTCCTGCCACACCCGGGAAGCCAATGAAGTTGCTTGGGGATAGGTGTGATGCGCGTGGCGTTTTCTCCGGGTTACCAGACGTGCTGCTGTATTTTGAAGTCGTTGCAGCCGGTGTCCTAGGGAAATCATTCTGTCCCCCGGAGATTCTGTGTGGTCCCCCCCAATACTAAAGGAAGTTAACATGGACTGAAGGAGGTTGATTCAAAAGAGGCTCTATCAGAATAAATGTGTACACAATTCGCCGTATGGGGGGACATAATTTCCCCACCGGCTCACACGTCACAAACAGGGAACTCCGACTAGAGTAGAAGGCTGTTACAACAGTCAATACGCAAGGCAATGAATGCATACACTAGTTTTGTTGTTGTTGAACCTCTGTCGAGATACCTCCTAAGTTTGCTAATCGTAGACGAAGGATCCCATCCAGCGCGGCAAACATGTTGCTCATACAAACAAAGGGACTTGCTAATTGCAGCTGCAGGAAGTTTGAGGGGGCTTAAAAACCGTGAACTTAATGAAGTAAATGAATCTGTTTTATCTTCATAAACTGTATTCCTCAATAGCCGAAAGTAGATCCTCGGAATTAAACAAGAAGTATAGTTGCTTATCACCAGCTTACATGACGTGCTTGCGATAATTATTGTGTCACTGAGAGGAGCAATATAAAAGGTGAAAGTTGGTGCACCACAAACAGAGCCCTGTGGAGCTCCCCGATTTTCTTCATGACATGCAGAATCAACGATTCCAATAATTGTACAGACTGAAGCCAACCGTTTTTGTGTTAAGATCGAAACCATCCGAGAGCGGGACCAGTTATTCAATATAGTGATGCTTAAGTCGTACTAGAATAATAGAATGGCAGATCGTGTCAAAAACAGCACTCTGGTCTACCCCACCCCCAAACTAACAAACAAACAAATACCCCAACAAACACCCCAACAAACACCCCAACAAACACCCCAACAAACAAAAAAACAAACAAACACCGATCACTCTTTCTGCTCACCATCAGCTCTAAGTCATTTTGAAACCCCCAGTTATACGCTGTTTCGGTGTTGTGGTGTGATCGATATCCCCATTGAGCTACTGCTAGAGACTTTTGGAAGAAAAGTAAGTTGGATCTGTAGCATGCACCATCTCTCTAGAAATTTGAAAAGAAAAGAGAGAAGCGAAATCGGGCAAAATGAAGAGAAATCAAAAGAAGCGAAATCAAGATTTTTTTTAAGTATTGGGGGGACCTTGGCAACGTCTTTGAGGGAACGAAACCTGTTGATAATGATAAGTTCATACACTGGTTATAACATACTGTAAACGCACTTCTTGAGCAGGGTAGTTCATATGGTCCAGTGAACAGGTAATTTTTAAGCATGTTTACCCCAATGTACTCTAAGACGCTCAGACCAATTTCCAAATTGAACATACCCTCCCCCCCAAAAAAAACAACAACAACAAAACAACAACAACAACAACAACAACAACAACAACAACACCCCCAAAACAAAACAAAAAACAGAAAACCCAGGATTATCTCTGAAATGTTACAAGTTAACAACAAACACAATTTTCGTTCTAAACCATTTTATTCCAGCTTATGCCGACTTTCATCCATGGTGGAGGCTGGACTTGGGTGGCGAACACTGGATAGGCGTTATCACCGTCACAAACAAGAACGTAGACGGATGGCGATTCGCCGGTGCGGTAACACGGGCCGGCATGAACATCAACGTCGGCCAGAACCAAAAGTGCGGCTCCCCTGCAACAAAGGCCCAGGCCACCAATGGAGCCGTTATTGAGTTCCGGTGTGATCCACCACTGTTGGCGCGGTATGTTTCCGTGGAGAGAGATTTCTCCAAGCACCCCAACGGGGACCGATATTTGCACTTTGCCGAACTGACACTCATGGAGTACGTGAGCGGAAAATGCGGTAAGATTAAAATAAGTATAGGATTTGAAACTTTGCATGGTGGAGGTAGAGGTTTGCGGTAAAAAACACCATATGAATATTTCTTTTGAGTGGAGTTGGTTCAGAACAGAACCGGTGGTTGAACAGAACCGGTGGTTAACGACTCAACGTTTCTATCGGTATGCTCTGATCGTCTTCAGGAGAATGCTGGACTCTGTTGCTGGATGCTGCTCAAGTACTTGAGCTTGGTGTTGCGCGAAGGCGGGAACTGGATAAGCTGGGCTTAGTTCGGTGAAGCGTGTAGGCTTGGGTGGGACTAAGCCTACACTGAAACCCACAGGGAGTGGGCAGGGAGTGTGTGCTCACTGAACTGAATCAAACTCAGATTAAAATGATGACCGCAGCCGATTAATCTGACCAACCCCAAAAGCGTGTTTTAATGTATAATTTGTACAACATACAATCTAGGTCTAATTTCATATAGCTGCTAACCCTTAACTCGGGGGAGGGGCAAATGAATCATTCCACACATTGATGAAATTAGCATATCTCCAAAGTGTAATGACTGGTGGGAGTCAACTTACCCGATATCCTAGTATGGACCATTACACATCTACACAGGTGGGTCAAGTCCAATTTGCTAATTAAGAAAATGAATCAATTACTTGGTAGCTGAAGGACTCAAATAATCCTAGACAATAGCTGGACATGTAAAGAAGTCACTTAGATGTAAAAATTGTCTAGAAATGCACATAACTGGTGTGGTATATAACTGGTGTGGATAGCATTGGCCCCTTCAAGCATTTGAGAATAGTCAGTGGAGTTCCCGCAGTTAAGCACAAAATGTAACTAAGCACAACAAAATAATAATAATAACAATAATAATCATAACGTATTTTAGCGCCTACTGCAGGCCAGCATCTAAGCGCTTATGAGGTATTATTTCTTGCAAGGTATGTGGAGCTACATTTTGAAGTATGAGGCCTGTTAATTAATATAGCACAACGTTATGGTTTACAAGGTGCTGTGGCGCAATACATGTATGCAGCCAATCAAACCAGGAACACCGGGGTGAACCCCTTCTCTTTACGATAAGTGCACTGGGTTCTTTTACGTGCATTACACAACACAACACACGGGACCTACGGCTTAACGTCCCATCCAAAGGACGAAGCGTGTGGTTAAGTGTATTGCTTAAGGACACAAGTGTCACGACTGGGATTCGAACCCACACTCTGCTGATCAGAAACACCAGAGCTTGAGTTCGGTGTTCTTATCCGCTCGGCCACGACACGCCACCAGAATAAATTTAACCGCCAAACTACGATGTCAAATGTATAATTTATGACTGGTATTCTGCTCATTTCTGCTTAGCAGAAAATTGTTAGACACAATTTTCTGTTAAGCAGCTCTATGAAATTGGGCCCTGCACGTGACATATCAAAAATAGTTCACTTGAAATTCATTTTTGGTTTGATATAGTTCCATGCCTTACTTTTTTAACTCCATAAAGCAAAAGGGTTGCGGGTTCGAAATTAAATGAAATATCAATGGATTTTTGTTTGCCCTTAGGACTCGGGGATTAATTGAGTCAAAGAATGCTTCATTATGAATCGGTTTACATGTATAAGACAATAACCTATCTATGGTGGCCCTGAAAGGACATTACACATCGCATATCTTTGCAATTATTTGCGATATCGCAAATTATTATTGGCAAAGATATTTGAGACATGTGATGTCCCTTCAGGGTCCCCATACTTATCTTAGATTAATTGAAACATTTTAATGGAAAAGGGCAAAATAATAGAGAAATCAACTGTTGATACCCAATTTTACCAAACGGTACCAATGTGATATATAACTGCACCGGTGTATAAAATTACTCAGATAATTTAAGAAAATATAACCTTTTGAAATCAAATGGTTTCCATTGTGTAAGGACCCCCGCAACGAATGTTTGTTCAACACAACTAAACTTTTCACCCAGACTGGAACATCATTATTATACACGAGAACACAAGCTTCCCATAACAGAAAACTAATGAGTGACAATTTGAGACGGGAATGGAGAGGTGACGGGCGTTGTGGAGAGAAAAAGCTCCCCAGGATACTTACCCCCCCATGAGACCATTAAAAACAAAACGTGGTGATGGTCCGACGTTTCGACCTTAGCAAAATCTATCTCCATTGCTCAATGACTAAACGAGCACACTTCTATAGGTACACTAATTTAAAGGGTGTATTTTGGTCAGCTTTTTAAACAAAACATTGCACGCATTGTTTGGTTGCTTTCTCGAAGAGAGAAACCACCTTACCCATTGGTACCTATTGGTACCTACGAAATGATTACGACAATGGTGCTACCGCAAACATTTGCCAACACTGGGTGGCAGGAGATTTACCATGTAAGTTTCCGGCAATTGTTTACGTAGTTCTGAGCATGCGCACATTACCGAGAAAAAATGGATTTACCTGGTAAGTCTGCTGCCACCAAGCGTCCCGAAAGTCACCCAATACCTCCACCATGCGTCAGCTTTACGTCTTACTTTAATTACGGGACCATGTATCAAGGTGTGCCCACAACCACGCTCACCTCCCTAACTTACTAGCATTATTGAGAAAAAAATAAGTAGCTGTTGCAAACTGCTTACCAACCAAAAGGACCTATGGTATAAATGCAAAAAACTTATTATTATTGCAGACAGTCGTAAGGGAGACTCTGGGTTATTCAATTTGATCTGCAAGGGATGCCGGATTGTGAACGACAAACTGCTGATAGCCAGGGTAGCGAATAGTCTCAAGGGGTGCGCTATGCTCTGTGTCAGAGACGCAGAGTGCACAGCCTTCGACTTTGCACCCGAGAACGGCAGCTGTCATCTGCACGCTTCTACTGATGCTGGGTGGATCTTAAACACCGAGTTCGTCGCATACGAGCGTTCAGGATAACAACAAATAACTGAGAAGACGGGCCGTGTCCAAATTGACGGCTACGGCTACGGCTACGGCTACAGCTACGGCTGGATCGCTACGTCATAATGCTCTGAGATATAGGACCTCATTAACAAAATCCTGTAGCAAGAGTTGTCGTCATAGCCGCACCCGCAAATTCAGAGTCTATAACTGATTCTGGTAATTTTACGATGATTTATCTTGTATGATAGTCTAGGTCGAGCATGTGTCTTTTCGGCGTTCTGGTCGTAGCCACTGCCGAAGCCATCAATTAGGACAAGGCCTTAGATGCTGTTATTGCGGAAACGGTTTTTAATTTACAAAAATGTTACCTACTTTTTACGACTGTATTATATTATCGTTTTCTCAGAACGGAACAAGATCTGATATTAGAACAAATAAGAACCAGACAATATGGTTTATGTTTAGTTTTGTTCCAGCAGCTTTCAAATGGTACACTGATCAGCTTGAACTACCAGCTGTTGTGTTGCCGGTTCAGATCCCTCATTAGCGATAAGGCAACTGTTTAATTCTGTTCCAGCAGCTTTTAAATGGGACAATGAGTGCTTGAACTACCAGTTGTTGTGTTGCCGGTTCAGATCCCCCATTAGCGATACGGCAACTGTTTATTTGTATTCCAGCTGCTTTCAAATGGTACAATGAGCAGCTTGAACTACCAGCTGTTGTGTTGCCGGTTCAGATCCCTCTTTATAAAAAGCTTACTTTGGGCATTTTTGTCTTTTTAATGCTTACATTTAAAATCCTTTGAGTGTTTATATTAATCTCCTCCACCATCATTAACGTCTTTTTATGAACAATCCTGCCTCAATTTTACTCTGCTTTCTTTTAGCCTGTTGCTGGGTATTTTGTAGTTTGTCCTTAGAGAATAGTACAAAAACTTTGCTTCCCTGTGTTCCTTTATGACTAATAAAGCTCCCGTCCGAAATGCTTAAATTAGTTGCGGCTACGGTTGGGGCTAATTTTGATGATGTTCTGTGATTTTGATGATGTTTTATGACACCGGAATATTGCAAGATGAGTTGTGGCTTTTATAACAGCAATTTCCATTCCAGTGTCCTTTACTGTCTGAGTAATGAGACAGAGATTTATTCATGTACAGTGAACGTCATGATCACAGCAGCAAAGGTCCATTCTTCAACGTAGCACCAAAACGCCATTGGCCATATCCGTAGCTGTAGCCGCTTAATTCGGACACCACCATATTTTCTTAATTTTAAGGCCTTACATCTTACAATTAATTGTTTTCAAATATTTATTTGTTCTAATCATACATATTGAATATTTGCATTGTTGAAAACCGTTTATCGGTTTTATGTTGAGGTGGAATAACTGTTTTTGACTTGAATACCAGCGCCAAGTTTAATGGAGCTGCTTAACTTTGAAAGTGCTGGATGAATTGATTTACTGATCGGAATTCCAAGGTGGACCAGTCAGCTTCAATATGCACTGGTGTAACCAGACATTTTCATTGGGGGGGGGGTGCGCGAGGGCAAATACTTGTGTAATAGTTGTTATAATTATTATTTAATTTGTGCGATTGTTAAATCTCACGGGGGTGGGCAAGGGTTCTGAGTGGGGGATACCAACCCGCACCCCCTCCCCACTGGTTACGCCACCGGCAATATACATCACTTGGTTGGCTTTACCAGTTGTTCTCTATGTGATTCTGTTTTGCTAAACAATTAACTGTATTAATATACTCTTAAACATATGATTATGGAAATGGACCAGCAGTGAATTGCTTGCTTATGCCTTGCAAACACTGGGTTTTAATCTGAAAGATTGTACAAGGGTCAGTAATGTGTTGACTGTATTTAGCATGTAAAAAGTAGCATTAGCCGCGTGTTTTCACCCGTTCTGACAACACAACACATTCACGTATATTATTAGCGTAATAACTTCTATGTTTATATTTGTGATTGTTCGTTATTTTAGCCTTTGGTAAAGACTTTGCTTGGGCTGAAATGTTAGGCCAATACAACTTTATGTATTTGAACGACATTTCGTGTTGGTTGGTAGATAGCTTGCAAAAAGCTACCAAGGTTCGTTATTACGCCAAGGTCTCATTTTCATTGCGAAGGAGAACGAGATTTACTCTCAGCTCTCTGCCTACATATTGTCTCTTAAAATGGGTCTGTAAGATCAGTGCATGTCTTTCGGTTAAGACGGGTGGCCAGTCAATGTTAGCAATGTCTGTTGCCACTTATTTAGCGTACCAAAGCCTTCAATTCTCAACAAACTGGATGTGATCTGCTGCCACCTAGCGTTCCAAATTTTCCCATTCTCAGAGACAAACAACTTATGTCATATCGGGCTTATTAAAATTGCGGCAATCGAAAAAAGCGACGATGACATCGGGTGTGTTCAATTGCTATTTCCTCGAACTTGGCAGAATTGTAGACGGAACTATTTTTTCTTTACGGAGGATTGAGATGAGGTATATAATTTGTAATCAGCAAGCTTCAGAATGAAACTATAATCAATGTACCGATAGTTGACTATATCCTGTAATTTGTCCAAACGTATTAATCAAATTAAAGTGAATTATTAAATGTTATAGACAAGATTGCACTTTAGATTGTTGCCTGCGTTGCGCATTTCCAAATAGGCTTTCAGATCGAAACTTTCGTAATAGCCACTCCCCCACACACTCCCAGATGATTACGTCTGTCTCAAGCCATTTAAAGGGTCTGTAAACGTTTGGTATCACTCTTAAAATTAATGACAATTAAAACCTATTTGGTTAGAAGTACAGCAGCTTTCGATAGTATAAAGCATTTTGAGAATCATTTCACTTTGAAGTTTTAAAAGTGGTTATGGAAAAATATATCAGTTCTTGTCCCCCAACATTTGAATCTGAGAAACGTCATTGTCAGTATTGTTTCTCAGATTGTGTTTTCCAATTACGGATTATTCTTCCTTCGCGGACATAAACGCTCCGGATTTTCGGCAATATCTAAAAAACGCAACAGCATTTTCACAGGTTAGTTCTAAAAACCAAAGGTAAACTTTCCCTTTAAACTTAAGGGAGGGTTTACCTTTGGTAATTACTCCAACAATTTATGACCATAAAAACTTAAATGGTAAGAGGTACCGTGCAGCTGTGGATAATATATACCATTTTGAGAAACGATTTTCTTCTAAGGATTATGGTTAAAGAGAAAGGATTTCAAAACATTTCAATCTGAAAAACGTTTCTGCATGAAACTTTTCTCAGTTTGTGTATTCCAATTATGGAATATTCTTCCTTGTGGACAACACGTCCACAATTTTCGGCGATATCTCAAAAACGCTAGCACCTTTTGAAATGAAATTTTCCTAGGTTAGTTTCATGATGCATCTACATTATATATAGGGTTAAACAAATCCAATGCCGGTTCCATACATCAAAGGTATACTTTGCCTATTAAAGCACAAGGCGAAATTGGTAATTGTCAAAGACCAGTATCCACACCTTAAGTGACCAAACATACACGAAATAAACAAAAAAGATGTGAAAGTCTTATCCCAATCAGTCATTGGAGTCACAAGAAATCAGTGAAAGAGTCACAAGAAAACAGTGAAAATCCCAATTATATATGTTTTTACTGTTTTCAAACATTAGGTTTTGGACTCGCGAGATCAAAACTATTTGTTTGACCACTTTTCTCAAAAACTGCAGCAATCCATGCATTCCAAGCACAACATATTTCAGGGATGTTTTCCCACCATGACCATCTTTATACTACTATGTAAGCTATGTGCAAATCTGTGAACATTTTACATGTTCACTCTTACCATTGATACACACCCTTTAAACAAAAAATGTATTATCATTATTTTTTTCTTTTCTGGTTACTGATTCGCTCTTGCAAGAAGAAGTCTTGGTAAGGATCAATGCTTGGTAAGGATCAATCGGCCTTAAGATATTGTTCTATGCAGACAGTTAGTCATCTGTGAACCGCGGAGGCGTATGATGGTAAGGTATATGGCTTTGTGGGAACTATAATTGTGTGTGGATGTATTTATAGTATCACGCTATAGCAAGTTTCAAGGACATAAGTTACGGTCCACCACACGGAGCAAATGCTGCAATGAATTTGGCCGTTGGTTTGTTTAGGATTTGATGTTTGTTATGATAACATAATCCGCCATCTACTTCAACGCAATTCTTGTTTAAGTTTCCCAAAGTAGGTATCTCCACAGCGGGCGTACCGGTATGTACGTTAAAGTATACGGCGGTTAAAGCATGCGAATTTGAGCTTCAGTTTCAACCTATGTTTTAAGCCTCTGTTTTCACAGTGTAAATAACATTAACGAATTTCGAATTGTTGGTGATTATGACAACTAATTTGTTACATCAATGCGTCATCTGAGACGGATAAATTGAACAATTTGACTGTATTGGATTGGACACTTATGGAGCTATCAGTAATATAACGCCCCGTAATAAGTGCATGGTATTTGGTACCATTTACAAATCGCTTCGCATAAAAGTAACGTTTAAAAAAAAATCCAAATCACAAACTTTAAAAGAATCAACTCGAACCTAGACTTGTGGACAAGTCCTTAAATGTTTGTGGAAATGATAGCGAAACGGCTCTCTCGCAACAACACTCTCGCGAGACTGCTGCTCACGCGACTACGGCCCCATTTAACTTAATTTAATTCAGGTTGGGCCGTGGTCGCGAGAGCAGTAATCTCGCGCGTAGCAGCAGTCTCGCGAGAGTTTAGTTGCGAGAGAGCCGTTTCGCTAACACCGCGACAAACGTGTAACGACTTGTCCACAAGTCTAACTTGAACCTTGAATTTTACGCATTACTTTTACTTATGCATTACGTTGTAAAATCATCAATCAAACAAAAATAAATAGACCCGTCCTGAGATCAACCAAGGTAACTTAGTTTTTTTCTTCACTTCTCACATTATGTGTGTGCAGGCCTAATGTCCATTCTGATAAGGCCAAGTAACAAAAATAACGAGTTTCTTTAAAAAAAAAAAAGGAGGAGGCAGGGCTTTACTATTTACTACTTTTCATTTTTTTTGCTATTTTTTTCGAAGACGGCCGCTATGCTAATGGCTGCCAAAGGTATTATTCACAGATATTGTGCTATTGGAGTTTACTGATGCAATGTATAACAAAAACAAATTATTTGTACCATTTTTAGTCCACTTGCTAAGCAAGTTTCAAAATTCAGAAACGGCTGTTGTATTGCAAAGGTGAAAAAAGAGTCTAGACAAAGTCTTAGGCAAAAATAAACCAAGGAACTTCGTGTATTTCTTTTCCTTTTTTCCCCCCCTTTTTTTTTTGGCTCCCCCCCCCTAAAATTGTAAAATAGTAATAGTAAAAAAAAGGAGGCGGCGGCCAAAAAGGAGGCGGGCGGGGACGAGAAACTCGGCCTATAAGCAATGACGTATAAATAATGCTAACTATATAAACCTCGTGCCACAATTTGAATTTATTGGATAGTAGATGACTGATTGTATTATTTAGTACGGCGTGTGTTCCTGTATCAGGTGACCCTCCACTCTCTGGTATGACGGCCATTTAGCTCAAAATGTTTATAACGTTTATACCAGTAAATAGATAAGCGTATCAAGGCTATACAATTTTAAAACGTTAATCATATTCCGATCCCTATGATAAAACTAATACCTCTAGCGTTTCTGTAAGAAAAACTCTGTCTCGATGTTTAGTATGTTTATACAGTTTACCGTAACAATGATTTATATCATCGAAGTCCATGCGACATAACGACACTTTTCCCCTATTAAAAATTATTGTCATCATGACATTGCGTGTCATTTTCTGGTATCCAGACCTGTGTTTTCGTTAGTTCCACTGGAAAATCCAAATGAACAGCATGGTCAAAGAGAGGGAATACCAGCTATAGGAGTCGGTAGGTTTTGACAAACCTTCACTCGTTGGGCCCATATGGGAAAACTGTCGGTGGGAGAGGTGCTGGGGCATTTGATGTCACTCGGCTGTTGTTATGATCATCTAAACTAATATAAAAACGTTATTATATATACCCAGGTTCTCATGTGTCAGGAGAACGACAGGCCAACAGGTGATAGCAACAATAACAAACAGTTCATAACATTGTTACAAGAACTGATTGAGGTGTGTTATACGAAAAAGTAAACCTCGTCAACCGAAAAAAAAGACAAGACAAAGGTGTAGTGTATGTTCGTTGGGGTGTATGTTGATTATTATTATTTATTTATTTCCAGTTATCGAAATAGACGGAGATACGTCGTGTAACTTAAGAGAAAAACAATTAATAAGTATAATAAACAAATAATAATAATACAAAAATTTCCTTGTTTGGCCTTTTGTTTGAGTGTGACACGAAAGTATAATATAGGCCCTACCGGTAGATAACATCCAAAACATTAACACTGCATAGACTCCTCTTGAAATTCTATACAAAGCAAACACTAATACTGAAATGGGAACCAACTGATACATCATTGTTTTGGTGGTTTTTTTCTCATATTGTTTAAATCATCTAGTTTTTAAGAAAGATATACAAGCATTTTGCGAAATTTTCCAGTGAAATACACGAAAACAGTTCATGTTTTTTCATAATTTTGTAGGACTACCGGTTTATTATGTTCATAGGCCGGCGCTTTTTTTCCCTGCGATTATGTGGGATTTGAAATGCTACTCTCTCAACTTGAATAATCAATTTAGACGGAAATACCTCTCTCCAATGATTGTTATGAAATGATAATTAAACAAATTTGAACGGCCTCACGTTTCGAAAGCTGTGAAAACATGCGAGTGTTTTGGGGCATTCCGATTTGTTTTGTACTCAGTTCAATTTCAAATTCGAAATCAGCATTAGGGCAATTTAATTGCACGGTGGAGCTTTTCAGACGGAAGGTCGTCTCTTGACAACGCACGCTAAGACCTTAGCTCTGAAATTGTTCTTAAGCTTTGATATCGACCTTTAAAAATGATAAAACAATTAAATTAGTTTATACACGGTACAAATTCCTAATAATTTTACACTGACATGGCGTTGTCGTATAACGTGACTCTTTCAGCCAAATGATGTCATCCTCAAAGATCCAGAATGCTGATAAGGTTTTTATCTTCGCACTTCGTGGCAAAAGAAAAAAACGTAATAAGTATACAACTTTATGTAATTTTCATCAAGGTTTATTTTGACAAGCCGAGTCGTTGCTTTTCTGCAATAACCTTTCATATTTTCCAGAACGCCACTTTCGTGGGAAGAACCTTGTAAAAACAATTCTGGTGAAGTCTGCGAGCAAATTGTATAACATGATATTGTTTTCCTATCAGTGATTCACAGTGAATGAATGTACCGAGGATATATGTTTCCAGGTATGCTCATCTTCCTCTTGTTTTGATAACATAACAATAACACAATGTCAATACCTGCTTCCTGAAAAGCCCAGAATCTAAACCAGACTTCAAATCATTTACGGACCAACACCTCCCAAACGGGTGAGACTGCTTTGAGGCTGTTGGACTGTGGTTGGTAGACTAGAAGTAGTAGCATTTGGGAGTTGGGCTCACAGTGTAAGCTTTTCGTCGTCTTGGTAAAGACGTCTGTTTGCTGATCTGACATCCTGTCACTCTTTCGTGTGTAGAGCATCCGCTATCTTGAGTAGAAAGCAGGTCCAAGACACACAGAAAACACTGTAACGTGGAAAAGACTACGGTTTTGATCATTATCACTGCATTGGGCTTTGAGCTTGCAGCGGCACATGGTAAGTCTATGTTTCTTTTCAATAGAGGATTTATGATGGGCAAGAAAATCGGTTAGCTATCGGGTTAAATCGCATTTGTGGCTGGAATTAAATCAAAACTAAGGCCATGTCCAAGTTGGCGGCTACGGCTGTGACTGCGGCTATTGCTGTAAGGGTGTGGATTTGTTTCCCGGTCATAACGCTTGTGTCCTGTAAGCGAGACACTAAACCATAAATTGCTTCCCTTTTAACCCATGTGTCATGGTAACCTGCGAGGGATGAGACGGTATGTAACCCATGTGACGTTGCAATATAAAGATTTCTTGAATCAAGACGAATTGTTTTCATTCAAGTCCAATCTGTAACTCCCGTTGTCCATAAGTTATATTTTGGTCTTAATAAAATGTAGTAATGTGTTGTGACGAGAACGCACGTTGTATTTTGGTTTTATCAAAACGTCATATTTAAATCACGACGGTCACGTTGTCTTGACGTTGCATTTTGGTAACATTAAAACGTAGTAATTGTGTTGTGACGAGCACGTTGTCTGCACGTTGTATTTTGGTTTTATCAAAACGTTATATTTAAATCGCGGCGGTCACGTTGTCTTGACGTTGTATTTTGGTATTGCAAAGAAAAAAGTAGCCTACTATTCAAGTTGTGACAGCTACGTTGTCTCAACCTTCAAACGTACACTGTAACCATCAAGCTGTGGCCTTGTAGTTTTATTACAGCGTAGTTTCTTTGTTTTTACCATCACGTTGTGACATTATGTATTTTAGTTTAATTACAACGTACAAATAATAGTATTTATGTTTTGACAAGGACATCGTTTGGCGTTGTGTTTTAGTTTGTATTGGCAATGTTTAGACCATTGTGTTGAATAGTTCAAGCAGCTCGTTTGGTTTTGGAAGACATTATTAGCTAACGCAAATATTGGTAGGCCTAATGTTTGACATCGCCAACAATGTTTGTTCTCAGATTTAGTTTTTTATATCGGTTGTCATAAATAAAATAGGCACTTGAGGAGCGGCGTTGCTATCACATTGGCATTTAATGATCAATCTGAATAGTACTAATCATTAGTTGCATTTAATTGAGCTTATTGTGTCAAGCAGCAGTGCGCCGGTATGGGAGAGATTCGATTCTACCCCCCCCCCCCCCCACACACACACCACCTCATAACGTTACTTACACCAAAGTCCGACTTCATTACAACGTTGTGAGAACGTCAAATTGTTAGCTGGGAACAGACCTGGAATGGAAATCATTACAAGAAAGAAGGCTGGCTGCCCGACTAACACTCCTGTACCAAGCTTCGCATCGTCTGGCATCATTTGACCTCGACAACTTCTACATCAACCAAGAGGGATCAAGACAAACTAGAAAAAATTCTGCTTTATCATTAAGACATCCTCAACCAAACAACAACTTACGAAATGTTAACTTTGCATGGGGGATAAAGAATATAACTTGTTTTTACCCGTACACCGATGTGTATTAAGCACTGTTTACTCAGTACTTTCCCTTTTTTTCCCCAACAGAACTCGGGAAAGTACTGAGTATACAGTGCCTAACATACATCGGTGTAAGTATAAAAACTAATTATATTCAAACAAAAGCTGTTACAAATACTCACTTTTGCCAAGAACAATAGCTCAATGGAACAGCCTGCCTTCTGACATCAGTGGGTCACCAACTATAGAAATCTTAAAGTCTAGAACCAAACAGCAATCTTCTTCAAATCACATTGCACCGCGACTGCGCCCTGTGCGAGATATCCAGTCTATTGGAGTTTGCACAGTAGTCAACAGATGAAGAATTACCAATTCCTATTTTTCACGTTGAAGGGACACATATCGTAGTACGTACTATAGCGCCCCCTCGATCCTTATTCCTACTCCACTACCTACTCGAAATATGTTCGTTCCGCTATAGTCTCCACCTATGCACAAAACAACCTACGATATTCTTGATTTGATATAGATTTTCAAAGTAACGCCACTGCAACGGTTTCATCTACTAATTATTATCTAACTATAATTATGTGAAGTTTCATTATCAAGATTTTACTCCTCACATACAAATGCATCCACGGCTCAGCACCAGCATACCTTCGAAACTCATTCAAGTGTATCAACCACCGCGCACCCTCCGTTCTAGCTCAACATTGCTGCTCAATACACCGGTCACTAGCACTAAGACTTATGGACATCAGTCATTCATGCATTCACCACCTTCTCTATGAAACTCTCTTCCACATCACATCAAAACTGCAAGAACTCAAACTGTATTTTAACCACTCCTAAAACGTTACCTGCTTGTTTAATTGCCTGTATGCTTGTTTAATTGGGGGTTTCGGCTATGCGCCGAAACCACCTTTGTTTTCGTCGAGATTTTATTTTTTTTTTCGTATTATTATTTTTCTAGTCGAAAAATTCTCATAGCATTAACCAGTGAAATTTGTTATCGTTCGATCTCAGGAATTACAGTCTTAAAACACACAAACGACACATCAAATGAAAGCTTGTCCTCTAACTTAGATCCAGCAGCAGTTGTTTTGAGTGTTTTTCGTTCATTTCTTGACGATATTACCGATTTAAAAACGCCCGTCAAAAAAGCACGATCGCCGTGTCTGTGTACATGACACGTAATTGTCGCTGTACGTACCATACGGCCGTATCACACACGGCCTGTGTACACACAGATAAGTCTGCTGCAATACAGTGGATAACTCTGTGCATAGTGTGTGCATGTACCGCACAAATGAGCACAAAATTGGGCTAATAAAACTGTTTTAACTGAGTTAGTTTAGTATGAAAGTCAATTTATAAAATCAATTTACATTTTACATGATTGAAAAACTGTCTGAGATTTTAACTTGCTGTTCTTGCTTAGCGAAGTTTCGGTGTAAAACTTCGGTCGCAGCAGTCAATAAATAAAATCTTGATTTTCATTGGTAACCACCAGTGTATGCTAGATGGTTCATTGCTAACGCGGGATACCAGGGAAATCTTGCTGTTGCATTAAATATTGATCGCGCAAATGTTTTAGCTTTTCAGTTGCGGTGGGGGGGGGGTTTCTGCTGAAAATGCACATCAAGCACTTGTAAAACTCAATGGAGCAGTATCTTTTCTAAAGATTTCACATGAATTGATGAATGCCTACTTAGTATGGAATCTGCCCCGTTTTGTAAACCATGCAAGCCTCCTAATCCCACCATTGTCCGGAGTTTGGAATTAACAACCTGCTCGCTGCATCGTGACTCCAGTTTCGGATTAGTATTGCTAGCGATAGCGTCCAGTTAGCACCTCTATTGATTGTCTTACAAGCCAAAAATAACGATGTTCAGGTTGTTAAAGGTATCATCCTTTGTTTTTGTTTTATATTATTCTCGTTACAAAAGGGTTGAAAACAATGTGGGTGGATATGTGCGCATTACAAGTCTTATTATTATTATTATTATTAATGTTTTGCTCGTAACGGGCCGACAAAATTACCTCGTTGTAACCGTGTTCTCGCTACTACCGTGATGCATTGAAACACGCACGGGGCAGTTCGGGACCGGCAAAAAACCTCGTTTTAACAACTTCGTAATTTATGAACTCGTAACAACGGGAGTCGACTGTAATCTCTGTGCCACTTGTACTTTTACAGCACATGTACTTTATCTTTCATTTATAGTTTTACGACATATTTTAGCTCCTCACAAGTGCCACATTCATGACATTTCATCCTCCCACATGACCCGAACTTATACCGGTCCATCTGTTCCAAACTGGAAATTCAAATATAATAGAAATTTCACCATAAAAAAGCGCCCTAAAGCGACAGGTTCCATTTTCGTTAATTTGACCCACAATCGATCTCCATCATCGGGACTGTGTCAACTTATTAATTAAAAAACTACATTACGTCAACAAGACATTATTCCATTCTTAATAGTTCGCCTTGTTAAAGCCGAAACCCCAGTATTTGTTCGTAACAAATTCAGTTCTAGTTGGGGGTTTCGGCTATCCGCCGAAACCACCTTTGTTTTCGTCGAGATTTTTATTTTTTTTATTATTATTATACTTCCATCCGAAAGTTCCCATAGCATTAACCCGTGAAACTAAGTTATGGTTCGATCTCAGGAACTACAGTCTTAAAACACACAAACGACACATCAAATGAAAGCTTGTGCTCTAACTTAGATCCAGCAGCAGTTGTTTTGAGTGTTTTTCCTTCATTTCTTGACGATATTACCGATTTATAAACGTATTTTTGAGAATTGTACCTTTTCTCCGTGTGTGATTTTGCGTAGACACGGTACGTAAAATACGGTCCTCTCTCCAGCCATGTATAGAGAGCCCGTCAGTGTGCAACGCAATATCGTACTGACCTTTGATCCTTCCATTCATGATTTATCTAACGATGGCAGGATATAGAGCGTGGAAATAGGGAAACACAAGAGGGCGCTATACAGGCTGACCATTAATATCTCAGATTTTTAGCGCCCAAAGGGTTATCAATTATTTAGCATCTTTCGTTCACCACAACCCCATAAACACCTATTTCTACTCGTGTAAAACAATTCTCATGGACACAAGCATTACAGAAGGCAGTATTTGAACACACTAACGGCACATGTAACTTTTCATTTTTAGTTTTTAATTTATTTTTATACTTTTTAACGGCCTTTTTTTCCCATATGCTTTCAATTACTAATAATCATTACGTCACCACCCCTTCAGAGCGCCTTCTGTCAACGTGTTTTTGTTCGAAGGCATTGCATGGGGACAAATCTTATACCATATTGTAGGTTATAAATCTTACCATGAAAAACAAGTTGTCGTCATTGTGACGTCATCAGGTGTCAAGTTAATTATTATTAAATACGGAAGCGTTAAAGGGATAGTTGTTGGTTTTGGCCCATCACAATGTCAAGGTTGTGTGATAGAAATTGCAGCATAAAAGTGCTCTAAAACAACAGGTTCCATTTTCGTTAACTCTTTCACGTCTGGTGGACAATCGATGGCATCATCGGGACTAATTAACAAACTACATAACGCCACCAAGACATTATTCAATTCTTAATGGTTCGCCTTCTTAAAGCCGAAACCCCAGTATTTGTTCGTAACAAATTCAGTTCTAGTTATCTGTATTTTTATAAGGCGCATTGAGACTTTTGTGTGATGCACTATATAAGAACTGTGTTATTATTATTATTAAGAAGAGAACAAAACCGAACAAAAACATGGAAACAAGAGGTGTTCCAAGCTTCTCTCCGAACACCTAAAAAGGCACTGGCCTAGCAACCCTGACCACCAATTCAACCAAAGTGTTCATAGCATGGATGAAGATTCCAACAACTCTATAACAATCAAAACAGACTAAAAGTGACAAAAATAGGTGTGTTTCTTACAACACTGAACACAATTGGGGTGGGTAGGTGGGCAAAATCTCTTTGTTTTTGCTTTAAATGATTTTGCCCAAGCAATTTAGGGTTGACTGATGGTAATTTATATTTTTGTATTTGTTCAAACAGTATATTCAGTGGTTTCAGGCTGCAGCGCCTGTCAACTTTTAAAGCCAAACAATAATTTGTATTAATAATAATCTACTAATTTATTATTAACAAAAATCTATATAGGTTCTGCATGATTGGGCTCGGTACTTCTAGTCATATAGATGATGTGACCTCTGTTTACATTCAAACCGCCCTCTGCTGACAAAACACTCGTTTCCGCCGGGCAAGAAGACGCGTACTCATGGTAACATTGCGTGTCCTTTATAGCTGGCTGTCAGTACACAAAGGTTTTGCCCGGTGACATGCGCGCGCATCATGTTATGGTTTTCGAATGACGTCAGAGGTCACAGCGTCTATATTTGTTGGTCTTATACTTCTCAAGGATATTAAGCTCCACATTTGTAAAGTTACTACAATAAGATAGATTATTTTGGTCGAGGGATCAGTACCATTTATAGTATTACAAGTCATGAGTGAAAATTGCTAATTTTGCTCATTGCAAATGTTTTTTTTTGACTTGGCCAAGACTGGCTTGCCCTGCCAGAATTGACTGGTTGTTGATTAATGGCTCGGACTGTTAATTGCTATTCACAAGTGATGTTTAATTTGTATTTGTTTTATTGTTCTGTGAATATTAGACCTATGCCAAGTGAATCAGTGCCCAGACCAGACCCAAACATGTTATGCGAGGGAAAAGATTGGACAGCCAAACTACATCTGTGAATGTAACCAGCCCTTCAAAGCAGGCTTTGACTGCACACTCGTAACAGGTAATTCTAAAATGCTATCCTGTTGGTTTTATGTGACACACAAACCGTGATACACACTGACTCAACTGGCTTTACCTTTTTTCAGAGGCCCATAAAGAATGCATTAACATTAGCATTGTTATCTACAGGTGACCACAAGCTAAGGACTGGCCTAATGCAAGGGCCTGCAATCACATTGTAAATGACATTTTCTGTCAGTAAAAATATTATCGCCTTTCAGCCTGCAATCTAAAAGGAACTTGTGTGAAATTAGCCTAGTGTACTAACTTGGTGCAGTGGAAACAACCAATGTGCGTGACATTCACTAATACCACAGGTTTGATTGATAAGCTGGAAATCGTTTTACGTCTTCAAGCTCACCTTTTATGCAGTGAAACCTTGTTTGGAGATTAATTCTTGCTTAGAAATCTATGGCAATGATGCCTTTAAGTGTGTGTGGTAAAGTTTGATTTGTTTTTTTCTTGCAGACAACATACAGATAACCACCTGTTATGGTCCACAGTGCAGCACAGGCTCATTATCCTCAATCAACTATCCCCAACCGTACAATGTGGGCCACATTGCACTCTACTTATTGTACATCCCAGGAGCAACAGAGATTGTCTTTCAGTTCGATACACCTTTTAACATTGAGAGACCTAAAGATGAATTGTACATCGGCAGTGGTATTAGTCCAGATATAGGTACCCTCGTATCTCAAAGCAATCCTCCAAATCTATACTTCTTTGATGGCGATCAGACCCCACAGGATTCCTACAGCATTTTCTCTGACACTGCATTCGTTTACTTCCTCTCTGACGACAACATTGGGTATGAAGGATTTCGAGTACGTTGGAACAACGGTATGCATACTGAAATTTGTTTTATGTTAAAGCTTTATGTAACCATTGATATCGTACTGTCAGCTGTTAGAAATAGTGGTAATCATAACAGCACAACTTGGAATTAACAGTTTTAATGAAAAACACTGTATTCTTCTCACTATTTCTAAGATATTGTTTATCACATTTTCAAATTGACGGAAAAGGGAAGAGTATTTGTTTCTGCTAAAATACTATCAATAACTCAGTCGAAGACATTCTATTGTGGGCATAGTAGTCAAATCGTTGTAATTACTCGTCAAACATAATGTGTGTTAAACCATAGAGCAAGGAAACTATTTTGAACAATTATTGCAGCCTCGCCACCATGGGCAGCACGCTGTATTGATACCTCTGGTTACTTACCCCTGGTAGGGAAGTGCTAAAAAACAATTATGCTGATTGGCTAACCAAAAAATATTGCTCTGCGTGCATGCTTGTAAACAACTTTTGAGCGCTTGTAAGGCGCTTAATACAAAATGAAATCCACTTCAATTGTATCATGTGTTTACATGGCAACCCTAAACTGCATACAGTTAGACCGTGACACAAGATCAAGGATGAATGGGTGAGATCGTACACCACTGGGAACGAGGTTGCACTTAATGCAATCTGGCAATTCCTAGAATCCATGTAGCTTATGGAGCTGTCGCAGGAGGGCGCTATACAAGTTGATCATACGCCGCATCCTTTCTCCAATAAGAAAATGAATTATTTTTCATTTATTTAGAGACTTCTCTGTAAATGAGTGTTCATCTCTGTAAAGCAAAAGTTCCAGTTCTGATACTAGCTTAAAGGGACACGTTGCCTTGGATCGGGCAAGTTGGTCTGTAAAAAGCATTTGTAACCGTTCATTATAAAGTGCATATGGTTAGAAAGACGTTATAAAAGTAGAATACAATGATCCACACAAATATGTCTCTAAATTGCGTGGTTTTCTTTTTACATCGTGAACAAACACGGTCGGCCATTTTGTGGAGTCAACATTTGACTCCACAAAATGGCCGACCGAGTTAGTTCGCAAAGTAAAAGGAAAACCACGCAATTTCAAGGCATATTTGTGTGGATCATTGTATTCTGCTTTTATAATGTCTTTCTAACCATATGCATTTTATAACAAACGGTTACAAACGCTTTTTTTACCAACTCGTCCGATCCAAGGCAACGTGTCCCTTTAATAGAATATCGTAGCTCCAGATAATGGTTGGTTCACAGTTTAAAGTAATACAAAGAACAATAATAAACCATACTGATACAGCACCTCACATAAAAGTATGTCCAAAAGTACTTTACAAAAGTGTTACCACCCTTCCTTAAAGCCACAAACACGTTTTGACCAAATACACGATAAACATTTCTGACACAGTGAAATAGTATTTGTATCTACTATATACTACCAATATCTCATTCAGAGACTTTCTGATAATTAATCAACAAACATGGATGTAAAACCAACCTCGTTCCCAGTAGTCAGGTTGTGTACGATCTAATCTTGCTCATTCTCAACTCATTTCCTCATCCAGAGTAAACGTCTTGGATGAGACTGGTGGGACCGAGTGAATCATAACCCCCGCTGGAAGGGTGACTTTGAAATATACACATAATATTGGATATTTTAAACATTTGGTTGATCCATTCTGTGTAAGAGACATACCCAAGGCGCACTATCAAAAGAGGCATCAAATCATAGCTGTAAATCATGGAAGGGGGCAGACCCGCCCTCCTTCTTAGAACCAGTTAATGCCGGATGATGGATGACACCAAATGTGATCACACAATCTGTTAGAGTCTGTAGGAGACTGTAAGCGTAACCCGGCCGTTATGTCAAGCACCAATTTAATTAACACAAGTTCCGTATACGTATTTGCCACAAAATGAAAGAGTAAAATCTCCTGAATGATATGTATAAGCCTAATGCAATCTTTCTTCTGACAGTTGCTTGAGCAATTAATTGATGTTTTTAAAGGTAAACCTTCTTTGTGTTTATTCAGTGGATACCGAAAATCCTGTTATCACCTGTCCAGCCAGCATTAGTCAGTCAATACCTTTTGGACAAGTGGTTATTCCTGTTGTTTGGACATTCCCATCTACCTCGGACAATTCTGGGATAGATCCTACAGTGACGGCAAATCCATCGTATACTTCTGGCCGACAGTTCTCACAAGGGACAACCACTATCACCTACACAGCAACAGATAGAGCTGGCAATAGTGATTCCTGTTCGTTCTCGATAACCCTTACACATCAATGTAAGAGACAGGTCAGAGGTTAAATTAAAAGATACTCAAGGAGAAGAAATACAATACATTAAACCAAATCACAAATAATAAAACTGACAATTGGTTGATTTGTGTGTATTGCAAAATGTCAGTTTATGGCATATAGTATTTGTATCTACTATAATAAACTACCAATAACTCATTCAGAGACTTTCTGAAAATTATTCAACAAACACGGGTGTAAAACCAACCTCGTTCCCAGTAGTCAGGTGGTGTACGATCTCGCCGAGACATTTTGTCCTAGAATGTCTTGCTCATTCTCAACTCATTTCCTCATCCAGAGTAAACGTCTTGGATGAGACTGGTGGGACCGAGTGAATCATAACCCCCGCTGGAAGGGTGACTTTGAAATATACACATAATACTGGATATTTTAAACATTTGGTTGATCCATTCTGTGTAAGAGACATACCCAAGGCGCACTATCAAAAGAGGCATCAAATCATAGCTGTAAATCATGGAAGGGGGCAGACCCGCCCTCCTTCTTAGAACCAGTTAATGCCGGATGATGGATGACACCATATGTGATCGCACAATCTGTTAGAGTTTGTAGGAGACTGTAAGCGTAACCCGGCCGTTATGTCAAGCACCAATTTAATTAACACAAGTTCCGTATACGTATTTGCCACAAAATGAAAGAGTACAATCTCCTGAATAAAATTTATAGGCCTAATGCAATCTTTCTTCTGACAGTAGCTTGAGCAATTAATTGATGTTTTGAAAGGTAAACCTTCTGTGTGTTTATTCAGTGGATTACGAAAATCCTGTTATCACCTGTCCAGCCAGCATTAGTCAGTCAATACCTTTTGGACAAGTGTTTGCTCCTGTTTTTTGGACATTCCCATCTGCCTCGGACAATTCTGGGATAGATCCTACAGTGACGGCAAATCCATCGTATACTTCTGGCCGACAGTTCTCACAAGGGACAACCACTATCACCTACACAGCAACAGATGGAGCTGGCAATAGTGATTCCTGTTGGTTCTCGATAACCCTTACACAACAATGTAAGAGACAGGTCAGAGGTTAAATTAAAAGATACTCAAGGAGAAGAAATACAATACATTAAACCAAATCACAAATAATAAAACTGAGAATTTGGTTGATGTGTGTATTGTAAAATGTCAGTTTACGGCATATAGTATACACAAATATTGACTGCTTTGAGTGCTATGGTTAAAACTATGACTCCAGAGGTGATCCTCGGCGTGTTCTATTTCCCGAAAGTAAATTTAATCGCAGCGAACGGCCCAAACATTTATTGTACCTGGAAATCCAGGAACCAAGAAGCTGATGCTGATATTTTTGTATAGTACATTGGTTGTCATGGGTATAAGTCATTGTTTGTTGCGTCACTTGCGTGTATAGCTTGTCATGTTCACACAGCTTTGTATTAATAATACGACATAATCATGTGACGCTCTTTAAACCAATCAAAGGTAGAATCCTTGTAAAGGATCGGTTTCACAAAACCTGTCTTAAGCAGGATGTGTGGTAAATAATTTAAAACCACAAACACGTTTTGACCAAATACACGATAAACATTTCTGACACAGTGAAATAGCATTTGTATCTACTTTATACTACCAATAACTCATTCAAAGACGTTCTGATTATTATTAAACAAACATGGGTGTAGAGCCAACCTCGTTCCCAGTAGTCAGGTGGTGTACGATCTCGCCGAGACATTTTGTCCTAGAATGTCTTGCTCATTCTCAACTCATTTCCTCATCCAGAGTAAACGTCTTGGATGAGACTGGTGGGACCGAGTGAGTCATAACCCCCGCTGGAAGGGTGACTTTGAAATATACACATAATATTTGGATATTTTAAACATTTGGTTGATCCATTCTGTGTAAGAGACATACCCAAGGCGCACTATCAAAAGAGGCATCAAATCATAGCTGTAAATCATGGAAGGGGGCGGACCCACCCCCTTCTTAGAACCAGTTAATGCCGGATGATGGATGACACCAAATGTGATCACACAATCTGTTAGAGTCTGTAGGAGACTGTAAGCGTAACCGGCCGTTATGTCAAGCACCAATTTAATTAATACAAGTTCCGTATACGTATTTGCCACAAAATGAAAGAGTACAATCTCCTGAATAATATGTATAGGCCTAATGCAATCTTTCTTCTGACAGTAGCTTGAGCAATTAATTGATGTTTTGAAAGGTAAACCTTCTTTGTGTTTATTCAGTGGATTACGAAAATCCTGTTATCACCTGTCCAGCCAGCATTAGTCAGTCAATACCTTTTGGACAAGTGGTTATTCCTGTTGTTTGGACATTCCCATCTGCATCGGACAATTCTGGGATAGATCCTACAGTGACGGCAAATCCATCGTATACTTCTGGCCGACAGTTCTCACAAGGGACAACCACTATCACCTACACAGCAACAGATGGAGCTGGCAATAGTGATTCCTGTTCGTTCTCGATAACCCTTACACAACAATGTAAGAGACAGGTCAGAGGTTAAATTAAAGGATACTCAAGGAGAATAAATACAATACATTAAACCAAATCACAAATAATAAAACTGATAATTTGGTTGATTTGTGTGTATTGAAAAAGGTCAGTTTATGGCATATAGTATACACAAATATTGAATGCTTCGAGTGCTATGCGGGTTAAACTATGACTCCCGAGCTGATCCTCGGCGTTTTCTATTTCCCGAAAGTAATTTTAATCGCAGCGAACGCCCCAAACATTTATTGTACCTGGACATCCAGGATCCAAGAAGCTGATGTTGATATTTGTATAGTACATTGGTTGCCATGGGTATAGGTCATTGTTTGTTGCGTCACTTGCGTGTATAGCTTGTCATGTTCACACAGCATTCTAATAATAATAATAATACGACATAATCATGTGACGCTCTCTAAACCAATCAAAGGTTGAATCCTTGTAAAGGATCGGTTTCACAAAACCTGTCTTAACCAGGATGAGTGGTAAATAATTTAAAACCACAAACACGTTTTGACCAAATACACGATAAACATTTCTGACACAGTGAAATAGTATTTGTATCTACTATATACTACCAATAACTCATTCAGAGACTTTCTGATAATTATTCAACTAACATGGGTGTAAAACCAACCTCGTTCCCAGTAGTCAGGTGGTGTACGATCTCGCCGAGACATTTTGTCCTAGAATGTCTTGCTCATTCTCAACTCATTTCCTCATCCAGAGTAAACGTCTTGGATGAGACTGGTGGGACCGAGTGAGTCATAACCCCCGCTGGAAGGGTGACTTTGAAATATACACATAATATTTGGATATTTTAAACATTTGGTTGATCCATTCTGTGTAAGAGACATACCCAAGGCGCACTATCAAAAGAGGCATCAAATCATAGCTGTAAATCATGGAAGGGGGCGGACCCACCCCCTTCTTAGAACCAGTTAATGCCGGATGATGGATGACACCAAATGTGATCACACAATCTGTTAGAGTCTGTAGGAGACTGTAAGCGTAACCGGCCGTTATGTCAAGCACCAATTTAATTAATACAAGTTCCGTATACGTATTTGCCACAAAATGAAAGAGTACAATCTCCTGAATAATATGTATAGGCCTAATGCAATCTTTCTTCTGACAGTAGCTTGAGCAATTAATTGATGTTTTGAAAGGTAAACCTTCTTTGTGTTTATTCAGTGGATTACGAAAATCCTGTTATCACCTGTCCAGCCAGCATTAGTCAGTCAATACCTTTTGGACAAGTGGTTATTCCTGTTGTTTGGACATTCCCATCTGCATCGGACAATTCTGGGATAGATCCTACAGTGACGGCAAATCCATCGTATACTTCTGGCCGACAGTTCTCACAAGGGACAACCACTATCACCTACACAGCAACAGATGGAGCTGGCAATAGTGATTCCTGTTCGTTCTCGATAACCCTTACACATCAATGTAAGAGACAGGTCAGAGGTTAAATTAAAAGATACTCAAGGAGAAGAAATACAATACATTAAACCAAATCACAAATAATAAAATTGAGAATTTGGTTGATGTGTGTGTATTGCAAAATGTCAGTTTATGGCATATAGTTTACACAAATATTGAATGCTTCCAGTGCTATGGTTAAAACTATGACTCCCGAGCTGATCCTCGGCGTATTCTATTTCCCGAAAGTAATTTTAATCGCAGCGAACGCCCAAACATTTATTGTACCTGGACATCCAGGAACCAAGAAGGTGATGTTGATATTTGTATAGTACATTGGTTGCCATGGGTATAGGTCATTGTTTGTTGCGTCACTTGCGTGTATAGCTTGTCATGTTCACACAGCATTCTAATAATAATAATACGACATAATCATGTGACGCCCTCTAAACCAATCAAAGGTTGAATCCTTGTAAAGGATCGGTTTCACAAAACCTGTCTTAACCAGGATGAGTGGTAAATAATTTAAAACCACAAACACGTTTTGACTAAATACACGATAAACATTTCTGACACAGTGAAATAGCATTTGTATCTACTATATACTACCAATAACTCATTCAGAGACTTTCTGATAATTATTCAACAAACATGGGTGTAAAACCAATCTCGTTCCCAGTACTCAGGTGGTGTACGATCTCGCCGAGACATTTTGTCCTAGAATGTCTTGCTCATTCTCAACTCATTTCCTCATTCAGAGTAAACGTCTTGGATGAGACTGGTGGGACCGAGTGAATCATAACCCCCGCTGGAAGGGTGACTTTGCAATATACACATCATATTGGATATTTTAAACATTTGGTTGATCCATTCTGTGTAAGAGACATACCCAAGGCGCACTATCAAAAGAGGCATCAAGTCATAGCTGTAAATCATGGAAGGGGGCGGACCCACCCCCTTCTTACAACCAGTTAATGCCGGATGATGGATGACACCAAATGTGATCACACAATCTGTTAGAGTCTGTAAGAGACTGTAAGCGTAACCCGGCCGTTATGTCAAGCACCAATTTAATTAACACAAGTTCCGTATACGTATTTGCCACAAAATGAAAGAGTAAAATCTCCTGAATGATATGTATAAGCCTAATGCAATCTTTCTTCTGACAGTTGCTTGAGCAATTAATTGATGTTTTTAAAGGTAAACCTTCTTTGTGTTTATTCAGTGGATACCGAAAATCCTGTTATCACCTGTCCAGCCAGCATTAGTCAGTCAATACCTTTTGGACAAGTGGTTATTCCTGTTGTTTGGACATTCCCATCTGCATCGGACAATTCTGGGATAGATCCTACAGTGACGGCAAATCCATCGTATACTTCTGGCCGACAGTTCTCACAAGGGACAACCACTATTACCTACACAGCAACAGATAGAGCTGGCAATAGTGATTCCTTTTCGTTCTCGATAACCCTTACACATCAATGTAAGAGACAGGTCAGAGGTTAAATTAAAAGATACTCAAGGAGAAGAAATACAATACATTAAACCAAATCACAAATAATAAAACTAATGATTTGGTTGATTTGTGTGTATTGCAAAATGTCAGTTTATGGCATATAGTATTTTTATCTACTATAATATACTACCAATAACTCATTCAGAGACTTTCTGATAATTATTCAACAAACACGGGTGTAAAACCAACCTCGTTCCCAGTAGTCAGGTGGTGTACGATCTCGCCGAGACATTCTGTCCTAGAATGTCTTGCTCATTCTCAACTCATTTCCTCATCCAGAGTAAACGTCTTGGATGAGACTGGTGGGACCGAGTGAATCATAACCCCCGCTGGAAGGGTGACTTTGAAATATACACATAATGTTGGATATTTTAAACATTTGGTTGATCCATTCTGTGTAAGAGACATACCCACGGCGCACTATCAAAATAGACATCAAATCATAGCTGTAAATCATGGATGGGGGCGGACCCGCCCCCTTCTTAGAACCAGTTAATGCCGGATGATGGATGACACCAAATGTGATCACACAATCTGTTAGAGTCTGTAGGAGACTGTAAGCGTAATCCGGCCGTTATGTCAAGCACCAATTTAATTAACACAAGTTCCGTATACGTATTTGCCACAAAATGAAAGAGGAAAATTTCCTGAATGATATGTATAAGCCTAATGCAATCTTTCTTCCGACAGTAGTAAGTAATTGATTGATGTTTTTAAAGGTAAACCCTCTTTTTGTTTATTCAGTGGATACCGAAAATCCTGTTATCACCTGTCCAGCCGGCATTAGTCAGTCAATACCTTTTGGACAAGTGGTTACTCCTGTTTTTTGGACATTCCCATCTGTCTCGGACAATTCTGGGATAGCTCCTACAGTGACGGCAAATCCATCGTATACTTCTGGCCAACAGTTCTCACAAGGGACAACCACTATCACCTACATAGCAACAGATGGAGCTGGCAATAGTGATTCCTGTTTGTTCTCGATAACCCTTGCACAACAATGTAAGAGACAGGTCAGAGGTTAAATTAAAGGATACTCAAGGAGAAGAAATACAATGCATTAAACCAAATCACAAATAATAAAACTGATAATTTGGTTGATGTGTGTGTATTGCAAAATGTCAGTTTATGGCATATAGTATACACAAATATTGACTGCTTCGAGTGCTATGGTTAAAAATATGAACGGCTCATGGTGGTATCATGGTTTAACGTGATAGATCAACAACACTAACAAGCGAGGCGGAACCCTAGCCCTAACCCTAACTCTAACCCTAACCCTAACCCCAACCCTAACCTTAACCCTCACTTGTTAACGCTGGTGATTTATCACGTTATTTCATGATACCATCATGATCCGTTTATATACGGTGCACCTTTGCTTGAAATCCTTAATTACGGTGGCTACGAGAATAGGGTGTCTCAAGACATCCTGTCCTCAAAGCGAACTCTGCAAACTCGGTGATCATGTTCTGCTGACTTCACTGTCTGTCTTGCTGGATCAACATACGTAATATTTTCATGATGAACCTGTATCATGCCCATCTGTTGAGCTGTTCTACTACCTAATAAGGGTGCCACTCCTTCATCTTTCACAAGAACAAAATCTACCTTGTACTTTTTCTAGTTCTTTAGATTGACCACCTTAGTCTGCATCACCCAAGTAGTCTCATCAGTGTTGTCTTGTTGTACATGGGCAACACCTGATTAGTCTCTGCCAGTTGTGCATCTCCAATCACATGTTTTGGGATCATGTTACAATTAGTTGCTCCTGATTCTTTTTGAAGTAGAACTTGCTTTTTTGTTATCATCATTTTGCTTAGATGTCCCCTGCAACGGGATTTCTCAACTGTGTGTGAATTTTCTATGGTACGAGCTCCATGGTCACGAGTTCCTTGTAATAGGAGTCATTGGAACTGTTGTCAACACTAGCACTTGTTTGGCAAAGTGGTTCATCTTGTGACACTTTGTGCATTCCTTGCCATATGTTGGGTTTATCTCTTAAAAATTCATGCTCTAGGCCACAGAATATATTATTGTTTGCATTGTTGCTGTTTTTGTTCATCACTGCATGCTGGCTTTTTCGTTTTCTTTGTTTGACAACACTGCATGCACTTCTGCGGCTCCAGGTTCTTCCAAGATTTTAATTCTTTCCTTGGACAACTCTGATGATCAGGGTAAGACATTTTTCACGGTCAAGGTTACTCTCTCATAGGAGCTTTTCACGTGAATTTTGTGTTCCACATGTGATCTCTCAGAAGTGAATCACAAATTATGTCAACATTGCAAGTTTGGGCAAGTAGTTTCAGCTCGGTTAGATATTTCCCTATCGATTCAGTCTCCAATCTCTTGATTTCTATTGGAAAATCTGTATCTTTCTACTGTTTCACTCTTTTGTGGATCACAGTGTGCATCAAAAGCCTTTAGGACACTGGCAAACTTTGATTCATTTGTTAGCCCAAGTCAAAGTGTCTTGTACACCTCTCGTCCTGTAGCACCAACAAGGTATTCAAACCATTCACAAGAGGAACAAGGCATTGACAATTACACAGAAATTATCAAAATGTCAATTAACCTTTTTAATATTGCACATTCCTAAGTCAAGATTGATACATTATAGTGAACACAAGGAACACTTTTTGGAACACTGTGAAACCAGAAGCAGCTAGTTTCAATGTTTAAAAAGTTGTAATTAGCAGCAGGAAGTACATATATACTACATAATCTGCTGGACTACAGTAGTCTGTTAGAAATGCACCAAGTGTTAGCCAGTGACGAAACTATAGGGTTTGAAGTTATGGGGACAAGGGGATGCACCATATTTTCCAGGGGGCACTTCTGGCCAATAAAACTGTAGTTTCCATTACTTTGCATTTTTCTTAGATAAACCCCTTTTCATCAGTGCTCTTGTCCCATTTACTATGTTTTGAAGATAATCTCAGTTGGATGTTAAAACAAATACAATGTCTGCCTGTAAATTGGCAAATAATAATTTAAACACTTTTAAATTATCACATAAAAAGCTTACAAATGTAACGTTTTATTCTGGGCAGCTGTTATCTCGAAAGTACAGGTTTCAAATGAGGGGGTCCCCTGGGTGGTACAAACATCAATTGGAGGGGCACATACTCCTGTAAGTTACGCCACTGGTTGTAGCCGGGAACTTTGCTAAGAAAATTGGTTTAATGAGCTGTATTTTATATTCTGTCTTAATGTTTAGTTTTGTGTGGCAACCTGAATGGGCACTGCATGAACGGGGCAACGTGTGATGTGGCAAACAACAGGTGCATCTGCCAAATGGGATATCTTGGAACTCTCTGTAATGAAGGTAACAAATGAAGACATTCTGTGAAAGGGACCTTAACAAATTAAGTTGTGTCAAGTGCTCTCCTCCACCAAACTTTAACTTTAAAAAGATAGGAGTTTATTTTGTAATTATGAAATGGGTAAAATTCATAACAAACCTACTTGCTAATCTATCAACAATTATATATTATTGCATATCTGTTGTAATATGTTTGTTTATTTTTACTTTTTGTTTTGACAACTGTGCTTTATGGAACGACTTACCTCTTTATGTTCGCCAAGCTGACTCTCTTCAGATTTTCAAGGGACTTTTAAAGACTCCTAGTTGTTTAAATATATATTTTTGTACTAAATTGCTTGATATATATTTCATTTCATTGTTTTATGTCTTGTGTTGCGCATAGGGGCTCCCCCGTTATGCGCTATATAAATGTCTCGTATTATTATTATTAATAGTAGTAGTAGTAATAGGTTGTCCTGAGCCCATCAATGTCAACCTGCCACAAGGTAATAGTGATGTGGTTGTCACATGGATTGAGCCATCAACTTCTGAAACCATTGGGGTATCACAAACTGAGACCCACCGACCTGGATCTAGATTCCCAGATGGAGTTACCACAGTCCAATACACCTTCACTGATCAGATTCAATTAATCTCTAATTAATGACATTTACATTTCCATTTGTATGAAGCTCTCACTGACAATGTAGTCATGGTTTTTACTAATTATAGACTTAATAATATCAAGTGATTTGCCATATCTGTACGTATGTATTCATTTATTTATTTCGTCTCGTTTTACTAGGCTAGCCCATCAGTTTTCAATGAAGTGATCTTTTTACGACCCTGGATAAACCATACAAAATTACTCGTTTTTAAAGACATCTCCAGTTAAATTCATTACCTGGTTACACGAACATCTAACAGATTGATACTGAAATCTGTTATAGATGGCGGCCTGTTCAAAGTTTAGAATTTAACTATACGTACCGGTATCTATTTCATGGGAGATTCGGTACATATACCTTGTAACTTAGATACAATGTGTGGTTTAATTTAAATTAGTTTCGGTTTCCCAAGTCATTGTCAAAAGCAGCTTTGATTAACTTGGCCTAAATACTTGGCCTAAAAAAATAAATGTACGCACACAAGTCATGTATCTAAAAAAGGAGCAGTGTTTTTCAGTACTTCTTTTGCCTATTTTCTTTAAAATCAAGTTCTACCTGTCTTAAGCCAACCTCCTACGGTAACTGTTGAACCTACATCAGCTGTAGTCACGTGGCAGGCATGGGATGAAGCCAAGGATACCGGAGATGGGCCAATCATTGCATACATAGTCTATTTCACCTCTATGGAAGACTCCAATTGGAAGTCCGCTGGAAATGTCACAGACACAGCTCAATCTACACACAGTTTCCTGGTTGAAAATTTACAGCCGGGTACGGAGTACAGCTTCAGCGTAGCTGCAGTAAGAGATGGTCAAGGAGGGGAAGGACCGAGAAGTCCACCAACCAGGATTCAGACCCTGCCACCAACCACAGGAGCAGTAACAACCCCCAAAACCACACCATTACTGTGTATGACTTTGAAAGTGGTAAAATTATGTGGTTCAATAAGGCACAATCACTTTTTGGGGGCAAACTTGGTTTCACTTTCAACTCCCTGTCAAAAAATGTAAACAAATGCATTCGTTGGTCGTTTTACATGTTTTTTTTATTTTATTTTTTTATTATTTGTTAATAGGAGGATAATTACAACTAAAAAAAAAAGCGACAAAAAGGACTGGTTTTAGCAAAAAACGCCATAAGTATTCATTAAAAATAGTTTTTGTTTATGCAGGGATTTCTCCCTATCTTTCTAAAGACAAATGAAATAAAAATACAAACTCAGGATATAGTTTAATGAAATAATATAGACAAACGTGTACACAACAATTATGACCATTTATGGTTTGCAGCCACGAACGAAGCTCCTTCAGCCGGATCATCGTCTACAATTATAATTATCAACTGCGTGATCGTCGTTGTCGTCATTCTTGTCATGGATTTTTCTTGTCATGGGGTTTAGTTTCTCAGAGTTCGAAAGAAAAAAAATCAGCATCAAAAGCCACAAGGATCACACGGGACCACGAAATGGTAAGAAGTGAAAATACACCTGGTGAAAATTTGTTACTATACCAAAGGCTACACATCACTGGAAAGTTGCATTTGAACCCTGTAATACCTTGATCGACACAAATATCGAATACGCCAAAGGTTGAGACTAAGACTGGTATCAAGTTTGTATGACACTTGCAATTATTATCTCCGTGGTTTAAATCATCTTTAAAGGTATCGTACACGTTTGGTAATGACTCAAAACAAATATTAGCATAAAAACTTACTCGGTAACAAGCAACGGGGAGCTGTTGATAGTATAAATCATTGTAGGAAACGACTCCCTCTGAAGTAACGTAGTTTTTGAGAAAGAGTTAATTTCTCACTAAAATAATAAAATATTCTTGCAAGACGTTTTTATTCCTATCTCAAAGCACACAAATTTGTACAACAAGGGTGTTTTTTCTTTCATCATTTTCTTGCAACTTCGATGACCAATTGAGCCCAAATGTTCACAGGCTTGTTATTTTATGCATATGTTGGGATACACCAAGTGAGAATACTGGTCTTTGACAATTTCCAAACGTGTTCAGTGCCTTTAAGTAGGAGAAATAAACCGGAGATGACGAGAATAAAATAACATAAAAACAAGAAAAAGAGGGGGACATAATTATTTACAACGGGCTATGCTGTAAAAGTGAACAAGAGAACCACCTTTATATACCTCTCAACTAAAGGCCTACAAAAAAAATGTTATGTTGGCGTAACGGGCCAGAAAAAAATAGGGTGGGTAGGTCGGGATTTATTTATTTTTTACCAAAAAATAATTAAACGAAACTTGTGAATTTCAGTTAACTGTTTAACTTTTCTACCGTTCCAATCAAAACTTTAAGGCAGCGGATGTCAACACACTTTCCATGAACACTATTCCCACTCCTAAAGGTCACAGAACCAGGTCATAAAACCAAGACATAGCGCGTGACTTGTCTTTTGATTACAAACTGAAACAATGTATAACTGCAGAGGATTAAGATAAGACGTAATTGGATCTCAATAGTAGGAGTGTCAATCATTCTCCCAGGGCTTGAGAGTGTCTGGGGCTGACATTAAATTAAGAAAATAATGTCAGGTTTTTTTTCACTGTCGGCTTCGTTTGTGGTAGGAAAGTTGTTTGTTTAATCATTGACAAAACTTCAGCTGGGGGAAAACAAGTCGAACAAAAAATAAAAATATCCAGGGTAGGCCGTATTTTTAGGGGAAGGTCGGGTTACGCTAACATAACAATTTTCTTGTTAGGCCTTACCAGCCACAGAGCGGTACTTGAAGCCTTCCATCCAGGTAGGCTTTGGCAGCTTTTCGCAGACCACTTCCTCACAAATTACAGAATGTTTTGGATATCAAAATAAGCTATTTAAAGTTGTTAATGGGTTATTACATCAAACAGATAAAAGCCTGTATTTAGTGCGGTTAGATGCGGTTTTGGCAGATAGTTATTTTCACTATTTCACATTTGACAAATTCTTAGAAATTTCCCTGTATCAACTTGTTCTGATATGTCGTCAGATAAACATTTTCATTCATTCATTTCATTCATTTTTTGTCTTCCAACACACAAAGAATAATAAGAAAACATAAGGACATTTAGATAATTGTGTGAGGATGGAGGTCTCCAAGAAGCATTAGCTTGTCGAGTAGAGACCCCACTCGATACCAGAACAAAAACAGAACAATACAGCAATATGAAAACACTATTACAACTAAATTACAACTTAAATATTGGTATAGAATAGTATAAAGTAAACTCGAGGTTGGAATAAAAGTTAGCCTGCTTATAAATATTTGCTGATTAATTCATTTTTAAAATTTCCGCTTGAATAAGAATAAACTCCATATTTTTCTCAGAGCGGTATTCGAGGAATTCCACAGCTTAGGCCCTTCATGTTTGACACCTTTTTGAGCTAGTGTGGTACGAGCATTATGGCTTCGTGATCAGGAGACGAATGTAAGCCGTCTAAAAACTGTCTGGCAAAACTGAGAGTGTATCACATATTTCCGAGTTTGAACCTGCTATGTTTGAGATCATAACATTCAAGTAGTTCTCCTGCCAAATCATGTGAACTGCACCCTGTACCTACATATCTTTAAAAAAAAAGTGTGTTGATGTTCTAGCACCACTTACTACTACTATTGTGAAAAAAGTCTTTTTGAGCAAGGTATTTTTCCAGACAGTTTTAAGACGACTTACATTCGTCTCCTAATCAAGAAGCCAGGTTTAGATACAGATAATTAGACCGATGGCTAATTATTTGAAGTTTCTTGGCAAGACCATTGAGGGCATTGTTGTCTCCAGATTGTTTAATGTTATGTCTGACTTTGGTCTTGCTGATAAATTTCAATCTGCAGACAAGTATAGGCATAGCACTGATCGGCACTTTTGCGAGTGCAAAATGACATTTTATGTGCTATGGATGAAGGCAATGTGACTGCCCTGATTCTGCTTGATTTAAGTGCGGCTTTTGACACCGTGGATTACAATATTTTGCTCAAGAGACTTCGTGATATTTTGTGGTTTACAAGGTATTGCCCTTAAAAGGTGCCAATCATATTTGCAAAACAGACCACAACATGTTCGCATTGGAATTCCACATCCGATCCGGTTGTTCACGATTGTTCGGTACCTCAAGGGTCAATTCTTGGACCACTGTAGTTCACAGTGTACACCTACCCATCACATCATCGTGAAACATAAACTTAACTATCATTAATATGCAAGCAGATGACACTCGGTTATATTTCTTTGTTAAACCTTCCATCACATACTTCTGCTTTATGTGTATATATCACTAACTAACAATGCCCCTGCATATATTGATGATCTTCTCAAAACATACGATCCTCGCACGCAAACTCCGGTCTTACAATTCTAACCTTCTTATTGAGCCCACATCAAATTATTCACGGGGAGACCGATCTTTCTCACATGCTGTGCCACGCCTATAGAACAAATTACCATCACAAGTAAAATCATCTGTTTCTATAACCCAATTAACATAATAACAAAATCATCTTTTCAACCAAGTATTTAAGTAATGTTTTTTTCGGGTTTTTCCCCTGTGTTTAGTTTTGCATTTCTTTACTACATAAATTGTATTCCGGATTTCTAAGGGTTAGGCATAAGTTACCATTTTAATTATTGTACATGTAAGGCCTACATGTTATTGTTTGTATTAGGGCCATGAACACTTTTGTGGATTTGCGCGCTTTATAAGTTTTCATTATTATTACGATTATATGACCCCTTAACAGCCACAGTTTTTGCCGCCCAGTTGGACACGGAATTAAATCACAATGTTTTGCTGTTTTGCTGGATTTCCTTTAATAATATTTGTCACGATACAAGTAGGGGCCGGAACTTTTTCACTGAATCATTGAGTAATTGATTATGAGGCCCTCAAAGTACATTTTTGTGTTATTTCATTGGTATTATTTTGTTTTGGTATAATATCTGTTACGTATCGGTATTTAAAATTTACAATTAAATATAATAATAACATGCCTTACTCTTACCTTTGGTTTGAAAATAATCATAGCAAATAATTCTCATTCAACGTAACTGTTTTTTCTTTGAATTAGTATATTGAACAGAATCGATGTTGTTGTTTTTTTGTTTATCTTTTATTATTATTTTCTGATGTTTTTATTCAAAAGCTGCAAGTTGAATTACTCAGCATTGATAGAATGATTTAATGTGAAGAGTTGTTGTATTGCTGTATTATACCCAGTAGAATAGACATTTAAATTTAAATATCAGTTAAATTTGTATTAAAAGCTTTTGAAATTTTGACCAAGCAGATTTTTCCGTCCACTTTTTGACGAATTATGTCATAGGATGTGTTACAACCGATAAACAGGATTCCCAAGTCTGTGATGGAAGGGGAATCCACAAGAGGGCGCCATTTCAGGCATTACTGTATTGAATATCACACGGGTAGAAAAAAAACCTCAACAAACAAACACGATTACAGACTTGGTACCAAGTCTAGCGTCATCTGACGTCAAATATCGAGACTCGTGAAGAACGCCATATACCGGCCTTTATATAGAACCGGTGGATCGTGGAATAAAAGCAGCAGGATGTCCTGAACCATGCATCGTGCAAGGTGGAGACTATGACAGACACCCCATTCACTAAAATTAGTTACAAAATGAAAAACGACCCACAATCAAACTGTTCCTGATATCCACACTCATGTCCAAGTACATCGCAGGGAAGCGAATAATTGTTAAACATTTATAAGCATCCGTTCAAGGTTTCAAGTGTCTCTGAGTGACGAGAGTTAAAAACCTGGGACAGATTTGTTAAATTCTTCATGAAATGAGACCAAGTTGACAACACCATTTTCACAATAAAACAAATATTTAAAACAACTTCTTCTGTCTGAGAGAGACACAAGTTCCAAAGTCTTTTGTCTTTCCTATATAAGAATATTCCATATATATTTTTTTTCTGGACGAATTTATACCATTTTGATTGATCCATTTAATACAACTATTTGACAATGACTAAACAATAATTTGTTATAGTATCTGAAACAATAATACATGTTTTAGTAAACATCAGTAACTACTACTTAAATGAAAACTGGATTTAAACAAACTAAAACGTGTTACAATTAAAAACTTTCTGAACAATCATAAAGAAGACTGGAATAGACACGCTACTTAAGCAATCATAAGATGACAGTACCGATTGGTGGGACGTACAAACAAAACATGTAACTATTTTTGGGGCGCGGACGGAGGCTCTCCTTACAGGGAGGTAATTAAGTTTCCAGGAAGGTAACTCGGAATATTGCACATGCGCGCTAGGGTTTCTAAAACCGGTACGCCATGAAATTATTTACGTATAAGCCAGCTACTGCTTATAATTAGTTAAATTGAATAACATTGTACTACTTATAACTTCAATTGAAATCGAAGAGATATTCTCTGAAAAGGGGAATGTGATTCTTTTTCAAAATTCATAATTAGACAACTATAGTGTATGTTACGCCAATGTATTGTAAATTATATACACACGAAGAAAGGTGCATTTATGTTTGCAATATGGGGAAACACTTGTATTATTCGAGGCTCGAAACATGACATGACAGGTATTGGGGTTGACAACTCTGTTCATATCTTGATTGTTTGTTTCACACTTTCTGATTATCGAATTGTTCAACATGAGTAAAATTCTTAGCATAAGGCCTAAATACATCAAGGTATTTGATTTCCATTTCAAAAAAGGAAGACTTCTTGAATGCTTTCTTAAAGGTATTGTACACGTTTGGTAATGACTCAAAACAAATATTAACATAAACACTTACTTGGTAACAAGCAACGGAGAGCTGCAGCTGTTGGTAGTATAAAGCATTGTAGGAAAAAATCCCTCTGAAGTAACGTAGTTTTTTAGAAAGAGTTAATTTCTCACTAAAATAATAAAATCTTCTTGCAAGAAGTTTTTATTCCTATCTGAAAGCACACAAATTTGTACAACATTGGTGTTTTTTCTTTCATAATTTTCTTGCAACTTCGATGACCAATTGAGCCCAAATTGTCATGCATATGTTGGGATACACCAAGTGAGAACACTGGTCTTTGACAATTTCCTAACGTGTACAGTGCCTTTAAATCAAGTGCGACCACTTTCTAATAATAGTAATGAAAGAACTTAGGTATTCAGCCAGCCGAGAACATTGCAGCAGAAAGGAACAGCTAAACTAGGAATGTTCAGCTCGGCAATTATTTGGCTAAAAAGAATTCCAAAATGAAATCAAATGGTACAAACTGTGACCATTACTATCCCGATACCGATCGAAATATACTCCGTTCAAGATTAGGGTCTCTTTCACAATCAATACTTTATTCTCAATAACCACCACCAAACTAAATTAGAATTACCCAGCAATGTTTCAAAAGGAGTAATATTTTGTAAGGTTCAGTCTGAAATTTGACGCAATTGATGATGAATGTAAAATCAACGAATGTTTAATGTAAAATCACCAAGTAAGTTTTTTATGGACATTATTTTTTTTTGAGTAGGCCTACCTATCAATCTTTGACCCCCCTTAATACACATTGGTGTAATGGGAAAAAAATCGTTATCCACGATGCAAAACTACGATCTATTTTAAATTAATATCTTAAATTATTTTAAACTAATTTTGGGTTGAACAAAGAAAAATTGACTAGAGCGGGATTTGAACCTGCAATGACCGGATTAAAGTGCCCGCGCTCTATCAACTGAGCAACCTAGCCCGAATGTTGGCGGTCTCCCTATTAATTGTTCATTAGCTTTTGTCCGGTTGTCAGACAGAACTTCGTTTACCCCGTTTAGCAGCGAACGACATAATGGTCTGCTACCATCTAGCGGTTGAAAAGTGTCACTCCTTGCGTATCCGGCATGATACAGCTGAATCTTCGTAGATCCGTGTTAAAAAGTGGTGGGATGAAAGTTGCGCATACATTAATGTAAACTGTTAAATCAATTAACATAATGAGTGAAGGATTTACCCCAATAGTTACACAATAATGCAGGAAGGGCAACTGGTTACTAGCACCTAAAGCCAAACAGTTTGATTGGCAGGGAGGACTTTGGAAACCACAGAAACTAGCGCAGGTTGTCAACAAGACATCTGGAAGCCTGCTACAAAGAACACTATACGGGGGATACTTAAAACAATGCCAAGTATTTGACAACGCAAAGTTCGAACGGCGAGCTCCGCAGATCGCGACCAGGGCCCCGAGAAAACTAAATTAAAATTGATGCTCTGGTGCATTCTGAGCTTTTCTGGATTATCGTTAAAAGCACTTAGTTGGGAGTGTTCTTTTACTAATGTATTTTGTTATTATTATTTTTTTATTATTATTATTATGGTTTATTCATTATAAAACACGTAGTAGGCAGCAACAAAAGAGTAACTGAAATAAACACGTTTACACTTTACAAAAATTAAAAATTGTTACATACCAGTTAAAAAGAGTAGAATATTAAAATTACAACAAAGTACCCACTTGCACCATTATTGTAAACAATATTAAGAATTACAAACGTTAAGCTAAAACAGGAATTGTAGACTTTATGTATCTATCAGTTTTGCACTAAGGTACAACTAGAGTAGACGTGGAACTGTTACTGAGTATTCTGGTAGATGTGTTATTCAATTTAAGAGGGGAGAGCATATTTCTAAATATGTAATGTAATGGTTTTGTGCCAAAGTTTTACAGTGTCTCTCCTAGTTTCAAGGCTAGAAATGCCCAGAACTTCCAATCGTATCGCTCCCCCACCTCCACCCCACCCCCCGCTCTCTTTCTTTCGTTTTATTTTGGTGAAACTTACCGCGAGTAGTAAAAGTGCTCAGGCACTTCGTAACCTTAATTTCATTTGGCAATGGGGTACTTTCCCAATTAGCACCCCCAAAAATGAATTTGATAACATTATTTGGGCTCTAGTGCATGATCATCGATGATTTCTTTTCAATAAAACGCTCTATTGGTGATAAAATGCAATACCTGAATCAATGCAGCAATTTTTATTGTTTTCAGGAATGATTGCGGCTGTTCTTATGTTACAGCTGGAATGCAGCGGGGGAAAGAGGAACGGCTTATAGAAATAAGGCATGTTGGGGGGTTTTTCTTCGTTTTTTGTGCAATGAAAAAATATGATTAAATAAATAAAATAAGTAAAAAACGAAAGCTAGTTTGACTTCTCTCATTTGGCCCAGGTTGAAGAAAAAAGAACACTATGGGTATGGCGAAGTGGATTTCTCGGAAGAAGATCTGGGGCATGTTCGATGTTTTATGCAAAACAAAAATAATAAGTACGGTATTATAATAAAGTGAATTTGTGTGCACTCTATAAAAATTCTCGGATCAGAAGTAACAAGGGGTGTGACCATTTTCGTTGTGGCAAGAGATTATGTGGTGTCCCCCCCCCCCGAGATTCTGTGTCCCCCCTCCCCCCAACGGCGAATTGAGTACAAATTTATTCTGATAGCGCCCTCTTTTTGAATCAACCTCCTTCAGTCCATGTTAATTTCCCATACGGGGGAACAGAATCTCCGGGGGGGGGGGGGGGACACACAGATTTCCCTAGGACACCGGGTCAGGCTGACCCGGAAAGTTGTTGAAAAATGGGATTTTATGTATCATTTTTGCTAATTTATGTTTGATTTTGAGATGGATTCCGGGTCTTACTGACCCAGGAATGGGTCAGGCCCCAGGGGAACCCAGATCGGGGTTAACTTTGACCCCGACGTTTTCAGCTTGTGGGAACCAGCTTGTAGGAATGTGACACTCGGGCTTTACCCTGTTTTTATGTTATTTTACTTGCGTTGTCGTTTATTTTCTTTTAATATGTTTAATACTGTGTTATAGTAGCATTTAACAATGTCTGAAAGGCCAGTTAACAACAGTTTTAACAGGTAGTCAATTTGTGACTTTAATGTTGTCCATTAATTATACTCATAGTATTTTCTTGTCCAGTGCGATTTATATATGTATATATTTTGTTTTAACCTAATTTATACAGAGAGGAATGAGAACAAAACATATAAGTTTGTTCATTTTTATTAACGTTGATACCTTTCAACAGCGTGCAAAAAACCCAAAACAACAACAACAACAACAACGAAAAAAACTCCGACATGACAGTTAATAATGTTGCTGAAACGTAAGTTTAGTTTGGATATACCGGTATGACATTCCCTGGGATGTTAGCGTTTTGTGTGTGCAGACCTAATTAATGTATGGACAACTCATGTTATTTTAATGCACACATTCATCCTGTCCCTGCTGGCTAATTGCCTAGAGACATAAAACTCTACTTTCATTATTTACCGTATATTAAGACCTTGTCGATGATCAAAATGTCAAAAAGCAAACCCAAGGGACGGTCTCAACAAGTGTCTCTTAATTGCGGTCGTTCCCTGTGTACCGGTACCTCTCCACACCGACCATTACGCGTAATATCTTTGTTTCACCGCTCATCGGTAAAATATTAAAACGGCTCTCTAGCTCTACTGGTAATTGGCGACTCAGCAATACTGCGGAAATGGAGGGCTTTACAACTTGTAGTTGATGATCTAATCGCCAAACAAGGCTCGGGTAGCTCCATCTGTACGCTACGAAACACTCGCTATAGCAGTTAATTCAGGACATCACTGTCTTGTGCACATCACACCTGGCGTCGTTTGTGCATGCATCGGGCAAAGATCTTCCTGAGTGAGATGGCTGTTCTGATCGAGAGGGATACATGATGTGCATTAAAAACACTACTCTCTCGGCTAACTCGAACAGCTCGAGCAGAAATTCAACCGTAGAAAGCGCGCTTCACGAACTGATGTACGGAGAGCTGCCTCGCTCAAAAAGGAATGTTTAACCTGCGCAGCCTGTCCGTAGAAAAATGCACGAGCTGTTGGGCACGCATCACTTATTTACCATTGAGTTGTTTCATTAACCTACATTGCCTATACAATGGTCGTCTGTCGCCAACCACAGCTTCCATCAATACAGCAGGCTGGCGGCTATGATGTAAGTCTGAACGCAATATTTATCGACTGCTCTTCAACAATTTTCAATGTATTGTTCAGTTGTATGCTGTACGAGGCCTCATTATAAAATTCCGTTTTGAACGGACTCGTTACTGTGACAATGCTTTCGTTGGTTTTAATGTAAGGTATCGTCTATGCCATTACTACAATTTTGTCATGACAACTAACGTATGCAACACAGCAGCTTATTGACGAACCTGGAATTCAACTAAACCAAGCGTGAGTCTTATTTTGCTAAGGGTTCCGTCATCGGGTAGTGAGCTCTACTGCTGTGTAATCTACCTATGAAACTAATCGTTTGCATCGATAGCAACGCCGTGGCTATTGGGAGCATTAGCAGTCGGTGGTGACCGACGGTTTAATTATGGCGGCCGGGCTGAGCAAGCTTCTACGGCAAAGTAACCGGGCACCGCCGAGCGTTCGCCGGAAAAGACACTCGTTTAGCCGGGTGAGAAAGCTCCGATTAGGTAACCAGGACAGCACGACCTCACCGGAGAATTCGGTCACCCTCCCAGCGGGTAGTGGGGGAGCAACCGGCGGTGGTCCCGGTGTCGGAGGAGGGGGCGGTGCACAAGCGATGATCATCACCAATGAAGAACCGGATATACGACGGGAGATGAATATTGTTAGATTCAGTGATGATTCTTTTGGTACTTGTTCAGACGACAACCCGGTTGCATTACCCGGCATGATCCCTTCGTCGGAATCACCGGTAGTTCGGAGTAAATCAGGACCCAACTTAAAGAACAAGTCGGAGGCAAGCACGTCAAAGGTTAAACCAGCCGGACAGGGTATATCGTCATCTGATCTTGAGGATATACCCCAACCAACTAAAAAGTACGTGACGAATGTACGCAACCGTCGCGTCATGAAAGAGTACGGTGCAGTTAATCGCATCAGCGAGATTGACGACCCTGCATTTGAGGTAAGTCTGGTGTCAGATAATCTCTACGAGTGGAGCATCAAGCTGTTCCAGGTTGACCCGATCTCGCAGCTTTACGACGACATGCAGGTCACAAAGACGACCTCTATTGACTTCAACATGACATTCCCGGACAATTTCCCCTTCTCCCCGCCGTTTGTCCGAGTCACGGCACCTCGCATTGAGAACGGGTACGTCTTAGACGGCGGGGCCATCTGCATGGAGCTACTGACCCCCCAAGGCTGGTCTAGCTCCTACACTATTGAAGCGGTTATCTTGCAGTTGGGGGCAACCCTTGTCGCAGGCCACGCCCGAATCTGTCAAAATAAGAAGAAACTCTTTGGTGAGATACCATTTAATAAACAGGAGGCACTTGAGAGCTTTAATAACATTGTAGAGACTCACAAACGCTACGGTTGGTTGAATCCGCCTGGTGAGTTCAGCTGATTCTCTGTTGATCAGTTGATCAGAATCCGCTATTGTCTATGACGTAATCATGACCTCATAGAGGGTGTCATTTTAACATGTTGCTACATTTGCCTGGAAATCATTGCTGGTTTAACACTCGCTCTGGCAATACTGTTTTCGAAGACGTAGCGTAGCAACAGTTTTGACGTTTGAAATGAGAACCTTTTGAATATTACATCGATCTCATTCAATGTTTATTCATGAGTTTCCATGACGCCATGTTGCCGTCATATTAAAAGTAGGAGCAATGACAGTGCCTTAATTAAATGTGCTTACTAACAACGTGCCTCGTCTTTGTAAAACGAAAGATTTGCCGCTATACCCTTTTAATAATGAGATTAAACTTTGCAGTGTGTAACGCCGCAATTTTAATTGAATTGCAATAAATTCAAAATTGATTAGATGTATTTTTGTTTCACACTTAGCCGTTGAAGTTGAATGAACTCGTATTGTTTTTTTGGTGTTTTTTGTGTTTTTTTCTTCTTTTTTTAGAGCCACGTAACGTTTAACAAGTGCTCTTGGATAACTTGACATTTAAAAAAACAGTGATAAAAAGAGAAAACTATCATTAAATTCATATCATTTTGTACAAAGTAAACATTACAAGAATGTGCTATAACTACAATTTCAATACACAATGACCACAACAGTGTTTGCTCTAAATTTATCTGTTTTGCACAACGCTCATTAGCATAATTATAATGTTAAACTATGTAAATTAAAGTTAAGGTACACCATCGGTTGCTTAGAAACAAACAACATAATCCAATTCAAAATCTTTTCGAACTAAAAATAAAAGCGACACTAAGATATTAAACACCTTTGTCTAGAGACAACAATTGTGGTTGAAATAAATCGGGCACAGTAACAAATAAAACTGACCTTTAAATGAGCGATCTACACTTACTAAAATTGAATTGTTTTGTTATGGGGGAAGTTATAGTTACGCCGGGCATTTTACTAAGCTTTATTCTCATAATGTAAACACATCTGTTGAAAAACCAATGTTGTACCTTGTCTTTAAAATGAGTTACTTATTATTATCAGTGTTTTATTATTATTAATTTCTTTTCACTTTTGTGTTGGTACGGGTTACTTTGTTAGCGGCAGGTTACTCAATATTTACGTTGTAGCAGATGGAGATGCACGATGTTTTGTTTAGTTTTTTCCAAGCCACTAAATTAATGTCCGTCACTGAAATACAGGGCGAGGTGTTTGAGTAAGCAATCGAATTGACCTATAACTGGCACTTGAACTCGGTCATACAATCCGAAAAATTAACTGCTTTTGTCATCCCATCCACGCATACAAATTTGTGGGTATAGTTTTCATAGTTTAACCAAATTTTACTGTGAGGCCTATATTAGGCCTCGAATTACTTTTTTAAAAATTTTTTTATATGTAATTTGACTCTATTTTATAGATTCGTCAGACTCGACGTCAACGGGTCCCAACGGGACGCCAGTTTAATGTGATTGAAAATAACGCCGTGGACGTTCTAAATCTTATTGATATAACGTCAGTGTGTTTCCCGAGTGACATTTCGCAAATCTAAGGACAAAAAAATTAAAGCAGCAAATCTGCAAATGAAAAAACCCACAAAACTGACCGTTGTATAATCACGTATGAACATTGGCAATGTGTGTCATCGTATTTCGGCGCGGCCGTTTGTTTAGTCACAATAATTAATTATGATAATTTTTGAGGAACGCATCAAGCAGGAAATCAAGGTCCACTTGTTTTGTGTATTAAGCTGGACTTTGCTTTTATTGGGATGTTGTGCGCAGTTTGACAACGTTTGTTATCACCGGGTGCTTACGTATACGAGCAGATTTACGTTAAAACCATACACTGATCTAAAAGCCCTGTCAGCACATGCTGACATATTTTAATTATTCAATCACATGCTGACATATTTTAATTCTTCAATTGTCTCATTTTTATCCACATCTTACGCACTGGTCAGCTCACATGCCATGGATAAAAACCTCCGCCAGCACCCTTTGCGCACAACATCGGTATGTCAATTGTCAAGGTAGATGAAAGTTATACAACTTAATTAATCAAGCAAACTCATAAGCTTAAATTTACCCAGGCAATATCTGAACTTGTTAACACTACCCTTAGCTAATAATAATAAAATAAATACAAAACAATCGTTGTAAAAAAAAAAACCAAAAGCAAAAAAAACCCTGCTATGGATAAAGCTTGTCAGCATGTGCTGATTACGTACCGGGGGGGGGGGGGCGTTAACATACACTGATGACCCGGTGCAATTACAACGTTCATAAATTTCATTTCATTAATAGCCTTTTGAGAATAATAATTTTCTCAATCACTTTCAATTTCGCTTATAGAGATGCTGGCCCTCGTTTTGTGTGGCCGAAATTATAGATGCTATCGTTGATTGGATGACAGCTGGCCGTCGACATTTTCATTTGTTTTCGTTGGATGTGTGTTATTAGTAACTAAAATCCCGTGAATACGGGCGAGGTATTATTTTTTTCACTGCCACAGTACCAGCAGTTTCCCACATACTTCTTTCCCGGCGACGAATAAATTAGACATTTTCTTTCGCCTTCGGCTACGGACGATATAAGGTAAAATGTGCACTGCACGTACATTGTAATGGTACACACTGGTTAAAGAGTTACGCTATCTACGAAACGGAAACAATAATGGAGTTTAACTGTCGGTGAAAATGCATTACGGATGCCACAATAAGTGTAATGGGAGCACTCAAGACCTAGATTTGGGTAATTTTTCACTTCGAAAAAGGAAATGTGAAGTTCGTGTCAGATGAGAAAGATTTTTTAATTTTAGCGAATCATAGTCTGTCTGCTCGAATGTAACTTGATGGAAGTGGTTCACTATTGTATTTTTTGTTCCAGAAATGGAAATGGAAATGATGCAGTTAATGTATTGTATACAGACCAGTTATAACTATTGCTGTGCTCTGGGTACTACTCTGTAGCCTGGATTACATTTCTTTTTAAAAGCCTACCCCCGAAAGTGTTAAAAATTGTTATCTATAAAACACCATCATACTAACACGAACTTCATACGTCCAGTGTATTTGTCAACTTCAGTATAATTTCTGGGAATTGTATATAGTGCCCCAATTCATAGTCTTACCTACACTTATAAAAGTCTAGTTCAAGCCAAAACAATTTCCTTAACGAGCAAAGGTTTTCTAAATTTCATTTGTGATTTCTCGTAAATTTGAATTTCTTTGTTAGTATGTGTTTTTAAGCGTAAACGGACAATCATGGAATTATTGGACTTATTGAGTGGAAATCAAACGCTACAGGTACATTTTCTTGCAAGGGGATTGTTTTGTTAATTATTACAGTTGTGTACAGATTTTAAAAGAAAATGTCCATGGATGAATTCAAAACAGTCTTTCCATAGCAAGGGTTAAAATGTGCGGCATTGGTTGAAGACTCGATTGCCTACGCTAAAAATGTTCCAGAATGTGATCTGTTTGGAAACATCCATCTGAGAAAACGGCGTGAACATACTAATCTATCGTAATAAGGGCCTGACAATTATGGCTACTGCAAGCTGAGAGTCGATGTATATTCGGTTTGCATCATTGTGTATACTGTTCAACCTAGTTCTAAAAAGAACTGTCCGGTGATTTCCCATCCTCACCAGGTCGTATACTTAATAAACAGGTCAGTCCTTTTCAGAAATAGGTAGGCTATAGTCTCCCGAATTCCGAAATCTACTCCGCGGCAACTTGCACAGCAAAATGTACAGTGCTCTTCGGGAACTTGTCTTGCTTATTAATTTTCCTGCCGCGGTGTATTTACGGATACAGGCCTACCTCACCATGCAATGCCTCAAAACCCATAAGCTATAAGGTTGTCCATCTCTGATTCATTCTTCAAACACTAATGCCTCATGGATATACACACTTATGTTGGGATTTGCATAGAACGACTGAATTTATACCCAAACAAATGTTCTGCATAACAGAAACTCGGGACAAAACGAACGTTTGTGGGTGATTTTAACCATCAACAAGTCCGTCTTAACATCATACCGTTAGTCATGAACTGCCGTTATAACCAAGCTGATCAACCCGAGGCTGCGAGTTTATAGTCTGGCGCCATTTTGGATATATTTTAAATAGAATCAGTATACACATGTTTTTATCCGACACGAAAAGGGAAAAGAACAAAGATGGTTGCCTCTTGGGAAAAATAGGAAACTTGTGGATCAAAATCTTCTATTTACTCACACAAAATATTTTCGTTTCGTGGATGGTACAAAATGCCGTTAAAATATGTAAAAGTTAAATTGCAGGAGATTGGACGCTGCGAGAACGTTTTCCATTTTCGATTAACTCGCGTCTAAGGCGAGACTGTACCAAGTGCCCGAAGAAACAAAGATAAATGTTGGCATTAACATTTGCATGTCAAAATCAAGTGCAGTTTGTATTTGTTTAAATTTAAACATGTTGCTGTTTTTCTTATGCGTAATAGGTGTTTGGTAGTTTTATACAACAAAACGCCAAAGAGTAAATAAGTAAACAGAGTTGTTGATGAAAATTGTAGCAAGATAATTACTTTTCAAGAACAGAATCCAAGTAAATTAGTAACTTACTGTTCAGAGTGAGATATACATTTCAAAACCCGCAAACATTTAACAACAACAACGATTCATTTAAATAACAATTGTGTCTTAAAATGCTTTTAGTATGTCTATTTATTTTTAACACATTTTGTGAAAATTTAGTTGCTTGTTTTTATATGTTTTGAAAAACAGACACACATTTTAATATAGAATTCCAATCAAGTTATAGAATCAACTCGGATTCAAAAACTATATTCGACCACAACGAACTTGACATATACAATGAAATTATTTCTTGTTTTCTTTAGGTTTTTGTTTTCATTTGACACAGCTTTTTTTAAGGAGATAACAAAAATATCGGAGTAATCATTAAGCCCTGAACTGGAAACTAATTGGAATGGTTCTTATTAATGTTTGGGATTAATTATTTGTTTTTCAGAAGACGCTCTCAGTTTCTGCAAATAGAGTCTTTATTCGTCGCCAGAATATTTATTACTTCGTTCAATTTGCACAGACCTCTATTTGCACATCGTACAATTACTTTGTAAGATCTATCCCGGAGGTATACGTCCTCGTAGAGAAGAATTACATTTGCAATGACTATCTGCGTTTTAGCTTGTAACAATAGACGACCTCGTAAAGATTGTGCTGATGACGAGGTTATTTCGTCGTTGAAAATGTCACAGACCGTTTAGGTCAGCTCTCTGCGCTGTGCTCTGTGCACCTTGATTTGGGTGAATTGGCCTAGACCTTAATCTCGCTGGTGCGCTTGTTGTGTTTGTTCTTTCCATGAAGGTAGCATATTCAAGATTATTATTTGTATCTATTCTTATCCCCCCCGTACAAAAACAATGTTAAGATATCAACAATTGCGAACAAAATAATCAAGAAATTTCAAAAGTGTGGAAATAAGCAAGAAACACTATAATTCCCAACTTTGGTTTAAGGTTTGATTGTTATACAAATTATGTTAATTTGCCCTTTCTTGCTTGCTAGTATTAAAACAAATATTTCCTAAAGAACGGTTCAACAATGGTTATAACCGAATTAAAAAATTACAGAGAACTCATAAAACCTCTAAGAATAGTCGTAAAGTAGAGGTGGGATTGTAAACAATATTTTGCACATCCTCAAATTTGCAGAAAATTGCTGAACATATTTAGCTGCTTGCAAGACCAGATGCATATGCACTAAGTGATAACTTGGCTGGTAGCCTGTATTTCTAAGCAAGCTTTTTTTATGTTCAGCAAACTTGTGTGCGAATCAGTTGCTCACGATTGTTGCAACAAATGCTGTGCAAAATCATCTTTATATGAAAACCTGGGCCCAATTTCATAGAGCTGCTTAAGCACAGAGAGTAGCTGAGCGCAACAAAATTATGCTTACCAGAATAAGGTTACCAGCCAAACAACCATGTCACGTGTACAATTTGTGACTGGTATCCTGCCTATTTCTGCTTAGCAGAAAATTGTTAAGCAATATTTTCTGCTTAAGCAGCTCATGAAATGGGTTCTGGCTCAAAAACTTTAACAGGGTAGTTTTATGATAGTTACGCAATACATGACTTAGGGACCAATTTTAAACTTTATTCAAGAAGAATAGCAAATTTAGATTTGTGACAGGAAACACAATGTAGGGACCACTTTGTATTCGTCACTTTAGCAGTTTGTCCAATGGTTGTAATTTTTGTAAGTAGGCCTACCTGAAACCACCCACAAGGTGTTTGAACATGACTGCGAATGAACATGCAGGTTTACTGAAAATAGTTTGAGTGGATTATTATTATTCAAATCTTTAATGTTTCAAGTACCCTCAAATTCCAATAAAAAAACCGGATACATTAGGCAAATTTTTCCGTCCACTTTTGATGGAAATTTAAGGATGAAGAAGAATAAGTTATCAAAATATATTCCATATAAACCTGAACTTTTCATTCACATCATTGGTATTTGGGTGTACTTTCGAGTACCTAAAAGTGACCATCTTTTGGGAAAAACTGCTAAAATGACACATGCAAATTCTTTCCCTATATCGTGTTTGGTTTATTATTAATTTAGATATAACAATGATTTGAACTATTTGCACGAAATTGATTTTGCTTTTAATTTGTTTTCTTTTTATATGATCTAAGCTATTATGTGACACATTTTGTTGTATAACGATAATTGTTTGCTATAATAAAACAAATCATTATAGAATTAAGAGAGTTTCTTAGAACTTATTTTCAAGGCCTAAATGTATTTTACATTCATAAGTTACATACAATGAAACCCCGAGGATTGTTCATGTTGTACCCCTTTGTTGTTACATAAACCTACTTGAACCATCTTAAAGGCACTGAACACGTTTGGTAATTGTCAACGACCAGTATTCTCACTTGGTGTATCCCAACACATGCATTAAATAACAAACCTGTGAACATTTGGGCTCAATTGGTCATCGAAGTTGCAAGAAAATGATGAAAGAAAAACACCCTTGTTGTACAAATGTGTGTGCTTTCAGATAGAAATAAAAGGCTTCAGGCCTGAAGTCTCTTATTATTTTGGTGAGAAATTACCTCTACGTTACTTCAGAGGGAGTCGTTTCTCACAATGTTTTATATTATCAACAGCTCCCCGTTGCTTGTTACCAAGTCAGTTTTTATGCTAATATATATTTTGAGTAATTACCGAACGTGGACAGTGCCTTTAACCATGCACACTCCAGCTGTAGCTGACTTCATCCAATCAGCTAACAAATAATTTATTTGTTTATTAATTTGTTCATTGTTGGTATAGTCCATCCTCGTATCAACGCAAACAAAAAACAGGAAAATAAATTTCACTTGACCCCTCTGCATTCGTTTACAAATTCCTGGGTGTCTAACACTGTACAAAAAACCCACACACAACAAAAAAAACACGAACAAAAACAAAACTGGGAAATCGACCAAACAGCATAGTCTCCCGGGATGAAACATAGGCTAATAAAAAAATATATGTATTAATAAAAGTCATAATGATCAACATTTGTTTAATTTAGTTTAATGTTCAATACCTGCAGACCCCCAGAAGAGAGAATAACCCCAGGAAGATTTAAGATATTTTTTGTTTTAATTTTTGCAAACGGCACTTTATGCTTTTGACTGTCGGCTACGCTATCCTGCAGATTGTGTAATGTGATATCATTAAAGGTATCGTACACGTTTGGTAATGACTCAAACCAAATATTAGCATACAAACTTACTTGGTAACAGGCAACGGAGAGCTGTTGATAGTATAAAACATTGTAGGAAACGACCCCCTCTGAAGCAACGTAGTTTTTGAGAAAGAGGTAATTTCTCACAAAAATAATAAAAACTTCTTGCAAGAAAGCACACAAATTTGTACAACAAGGGTGTTTTTTCTTTCATCATTTTCTTGCAACTTCGATGACCAATTGAGCCCAAATTTCCACAGGTTTGTTATTTTATGCATATGTTGTGATATACCAAGTGAGAACACTGGTCTTTGACATTTTCCAAACGTGTTCAGTGCCTTTAAGCACATAGGCTTAACGGATTTCTTGTTATCTTAAAGTCGTCCAGACTCATACTTACCCACACGGAGTTGTTAACATAAATTCAAGCGCTGCAAGGAGAGTACACATCACAAAAAATGGGAGCTTTTCGATGAAAGCGAACTTCTCCTACCCCCCCCCCCCGGTCACGCTTTCATTTACGCTGCAGCTTCTCGACCCCGCCGACTTGCTATTATGGTCGGTTCTGGTTATGGATAATTAAGTCCAGGGGCAGGTATTTATTGGATGCCAGACACTGTGCAGAGCAGGTATACTGTGGAATGACATTTTTTTGTGTTGCCTTGATTGAAAGCAGGCTTGGGGGTATTCGATTTGTGGTAGACTCGTTTATTTCTTGTTTTGTGTCATGTATGCAGGTGGTGCCCATACACGGGGCTGTTTTCACGTAAAGTTATTCAGGATATCCGGTTAAAACCCTTTCTCCCAATGCGGGTATTATTTATCCACATCAGCTGCGAATGCAACGACAACACTTAGCTATTTTCATACGGTGATTTCATTCTTCGTTACTAGTACGTTTGAGTATGTTTTGCATTGTGCCTTTCCGAAAACAAAATATACTCCGAATGAATACCTATATATCCCAATGAAGATACCAACAAAGGTGCATCATGCCGATCAGTAAACACACATACAAATCGTTTTGCGCGTGTCATCACTAACGGAAAACAGAATGCGCACGCATTACTTCTGGTCAAACAGCTTTGAACAGGTTCATTTTTAAATGCATTTTTTCATTTGTGGGCATTTTTCAAATTTTAAGCTTACAATTGTCATTATAGTCCAAAAATTGCTATCGAAAACAGGATTTAAAAGCAACAATTTTTTCTTTTATCATTTTCTCCTCCAAATTGTGAAAAACATGCTCCAGATTTTAGGCATCAATCTAATTTTGTCTAGGCTAACAATTAACAAATTGATAAATTCCAGTTATTTGTTACTTTTATTGCTGTTTTGTCATGTTTGAGGTTCAAGGGATAAACAAGTTTTTTCCCCTCCTCTTTTTCGCTTGGTTTGAGCAGCAAAGGATAACAATTGTTATCCCTTCCACTTTTCGGATAAGTTTGAGGAACGAGGTATACAAAATTCCATACCCTCCTCTTTTCGACTGGGTTTGAGCAACAAGGGATGTACAATTTTATCCCCTACACTTTTCGCCTGGGTTGAGCAGCAAAGAATACAAAAATCTATCCCCAACTCTTTTCGGCTGGGTTTTAGGAACAAGGGATAACAAAATCTATCCCCTTACTTAAATTATTACCACTCGAACCACAAATAAACTAATTTTTTGGGGTCAGCTTGCTCAATAATGCAGTATATTGTAAATAAAAAGGTGTGCGTATTTTTCTGTGATATTATGATGCAATAATAGTTTGGAGTACAAAATGTGGCAAATTTTGTTGCTAACAACAAAAGACTTTGAACAATATTTTTAAAAGTGCACCCGATTCTTACTTTGTTCCTCCAACAATATTTTATGAAGAAAAACAGCATGATTTGAACATTTTGAAAACAACTCCAACTTCAAGAAAAGTTGCTATATATAAAAAGGATAAAAAAGAAAAAAAAAGAAAAAATGAACCTTTTTTGGTAGTGTTGTAATCTTGTAAACAAAGTTCAAATCGTTTTCTAATGTTGATGATTGTGTTTACACTATGGGAGTATTCTCGTTGGTTGTATTATTGAGTCAAAATGATGTGGAAAGCACAAGCAACATCATTTCGGAGGAAAGAAAGGGAAGGTATTCTTTTGGTAATTACTCCAAAAATTCATGACCCCAAAAACGTACTTGGTAAGAAGTACTGCAGATGTTGATAATGTATAACATTTTGAGAAATAAATCCCTTCATAGGAAAAAAGGTTTTAGAGAGAGGGATTAAACACAAAATTAAAACTCTACCATCACCTTTTGAAATTAATTGTCCACAGGTTAGTTTTATTGTGTATAGCATCTTCATTTATTGGATTAAAACAATCGAACGATTTCCCGAAAGGTATTCCCAAAGGTGTACTTTGCCTATTAGAAAAGAGTAATATAAATTATTTAGAAGCATTATCCTGTGATAAATTCATGGCAAGGGGGGTTACGTAAAACACAATTACCAAAACAACAACAAAACCTTCATTTTGCCTCATTATGGATGCTGAATTTTCTTAATTAAGTACCCATTCTTGTATTCGATTAACTGGTCCATTTGTAACTTTGAAACCCGAAAACACATGGGTTCGAACTAGACTTACTCTTCCACAAAAAATTCATAGTGTTCACATTAGTATCAGTATCTTCCCTCCAAACGGTCACCCTATGTGTTTACAGTATTTTATAAATAGCCCGCTCATTTAAAAATTATTGTTTTCAACAAGAGCATGCGAGTCAAACCTGAGTAACTTGAGAATTAATTGTGTGTCATTAACTAAACAAATTGAAAATGATAATAAATCATAGGCCCACGGGAAATTATAATTAGCATTAATCTCTACTGCTATCTGTTGAAGAGCTTTAGACAAGGTAATTTATTATTTAAAATGACACAAAGGGGGACGGGAGCAGTTCCACTTAACTTGGCAGCTCATGGGCTAATCAGTCAGAGACATACATGACGGGCGATATAGCACATCAATACATGTCAGTAAAGTGACGCTCGCGCGCATCTGTTGCGCGCGCAAAGTTTTCACTTTTTTCGACTCAAAAAGCTGGCAGACCGGTTTGTGTTTAATTGAAATTTTTCGTGTCCATCGTTCTAAAGCAGTTCTTACTGTTAATTCTAAAAAGACCTTGAGACTTTGAAAAACAGTGGTAAATATATATTTGTGGCGTGTCGTGGTCGAGCGGTTACGAGCACCGGACTCAAGCTCTGGTGTTTCTGATCAGCAGAGTGTGGTTCGAGTTCCGGTCGGTCATGACACTTGTATTGAGCAAGATACTTGACCATAATTGCTTTGTCCTTTGGATGGGACATTAAGCCATAGATCACGTGTACTAGGATCGGTAGTGCGCGTAAAAGAACCCATAACACTTACCGTGGAAGAGTAGGGGTTAACCCCGGTGTTTCTGGTTCACATATAGCAAGCACTCTTGTATACAGGTTTCCTCGGGCTTGCGAGCTACAGTGATTAAGTTCACTTATGAGGCATCCTTGGTTTCATTACCAGAAATGTAAAATAATAATAATAATACAAATATATTTAATTCATACATAAATCCTCAAAGAAACTATATAGCTTGATGCATTTCTAGCAATCGTTGGAGCCAACTTATTGGAGACGGCGTAACGTAAGTTACGGTGTAATTACGTGACACATACGAACATGTCTATTATTAGGTAGGATATAACAATACACCTTTGTCTTATGGCAGCCACTCTGTTTTTTCTTCTGTCAAAATCAACCAAACAACGACTTCGGCAGTGGCTATTCTTACCTTGAAGCTAAAAGCCAATAGGCACAGCTAAGTCAAGGTCTTCTAATACGAACACGGTTTGCGCATCGAGATAGTGCTGTATATATCTCTATGGTCTGATTATAACCATGGAGGAAGTCCATACACACACCAAAGGAGGAAGGGCAAAATGGTCTGAACCCCTTTTTGTAGAACAACAAAGTCAACTTGATTATTGATACTACATACAGGGAACTATACATAGAGGGTGTAAGCGTGACAACAAGGGCTGACAAGCAGTTTCCCTTGCAATGTATTTTATAATATTGATTGACCAGCTGATCTGGCTCCCTTGAAAACACAGTTATCAAACTATTTGAAAGCGCGTGTTATAGTCTAGACGTTTATCGTGCAAACGGTTCTTCACATGCCATGAAAATGTCTTTATTTTCACCACCTCTCATGTATATTCAATCGATTTATTTTGAAAATACTTTTTAAGTTTTTGTTTTTGTCAACCAGTGGTTAGGATCATACTACAAAACTGGTGGGGGACTATCTTCCTCCAATTCGAGGCCCTTTCCGCGGCTACGGCCGAGGCTATTGCTGGTGGGGATCCTTCGCCCCAGCGCATGTTCACTTAATGATCAAGCCACAGCCACAGTCGCAGCTAGCCGCAGCCACTAATTTGGACACAGCCTAAGTTAGAATACCAATAACAGAATAACAACAACACCAACAGCAGCAGCAGCAACAACAACAACAGCAGCAGCAACAACAACAACAACAACAGCAACAACAACAACAACAACAACAACAACAACAACAACAACATCAACAACAACAACAACAACAACAACAACAATATGATTCAAATTAACAAAGGACCCACTTTTTTTCTAAAAATGAACCTGGCAAAACAAGTCGATCGTTCGTTTTATAACGGCCGTACCACGGACCAAGTACGCTGTGTACCGTCAACAATTGATTCATGTTTGCACAAGCTGTATGCACGCGCAGACTTTCCCGGACTGTTTTTTCTTAATGAAAAACTGACACTCAAAAACGTGGATGCTCATTAAGGGAGGTGTTTGACAAACACGACCAGGTATCGATCCAGATTATTATTTTTGTCCCACACTGAGTAAAGTAGCAGCGAAGTGTATTGTGAATAGTATGTGACAAGACTAGTATTGGCGACGAGCAAGTAACTGAGCAAGTTATTGGGTGGTTCATGAAACCTTGTCAATTTTGTATTGCGTTTTCAAACTGCGTCTTTGTTGTTGATTATGTTGTTGTTGTTGTTGTCGTCGTCTTCGTCATCGTCGTTGTTGCTGTTGTCGTCGTCGTTTTTTACCTGTTTGTTACCAAATGATATGAAATGGTAATGTTGTTAGCTTTGGGGTATATTTATGTTGTACATGACAGTGATCGTGCACATGATAACTGTGTTGAACACACTCTGTGGACATGCCTTTGCTCTGTACACTTAAGAAAGAAAAAAAAGAAAAAAGAAAAAAACCCGAAACATAATCTTCAACAATTATTCAAAAAAACACTGTGTGTTAGCCCACACTGGTTTTTCAATTCCCTACATTGTGTGGACACCTTTTGTTCTCAGATTCACGCTTGGCATATAACGCTTGAACAACCGATTTAGCATAAATGAGAGCGAGCTAACAATTCTTTTAAAACTCTACATGTAATTATAGAGATTCTGATAAGCGATGGTTTCATTTCATTTTATTAAATTTATTCTGGTTGTGAAGCCAAGGACTCCCAGAAAAGCAAACTTAATCACTGTACTAGCCAAGAACCCAATGGAGAGAAGACAAGGAAGGAAGTTTCAGTTTTAGATGTGGGAGGAAAACCCCGATAATTATTCCAGGGAAAACCCACGCAGTCAGGTATGGACTGAAAACCCAATCCACATAGTGCCCCGGCATGATTCAAACTGGGGTCCTAGAGGTGGAAGGCGAGGAAAGATACCACTACGCCAACCCAACCAACGGGTTGTTAATGTATAAATATGTAATACTTGTCCAGTTTATGGGAAGAGTTTTATTTATTGGCTGTTATTCAAATAGGCCTACATTATTATCAGGATATTCACCCAACATGTCAAAAGCGATTCAATGTATGATCAAGCCAATTCTAAAACACTAAAAGTACAGAAAATTCCTTTTTAAATTTTGTTTGAGGACCCCCCCCCAAAAAAATACAAAATACAAAAAACAAAAACAACAACAAAAAAACACCACACAAATACAAAAATACAACATTAGAACAGACATTAAGAGTATATATTGTACATGTATGTGTTGTAGTCCAATAACTCTGAACACATCTCGTTGGGATGATGTGGCGTGCGCGGATATCACGCTAGTACAAGTAGTAGTAGGTAAGCAAGGTGTGTTTTATGTGTTATGAATACAGATGTCGCGACATCTGTAAATTTGTCATGGATTCAACCGACATGTCGGTTGAATCCATGACAAATTTGAAGTCCACTCAATTTAGTCTAACATTGAATCTATTTTTGTTCAATGTAACAATTGCTAAGAAGTAATTAAAATTATTCATGGTCGGATGCAAGGATCTTTAATTCTTGTTCCGTGCTTAATTTGTTACCCGAAGCATCTTTTAAAAGGGAAAATGAAATTCAACTTAGAACATTAGAACAATACTATAAAGATGGTCTGAATACATTGGCACATACAGGGGGTCATCAATACAAGCCCTATGGGTTTCTTCTAGATGGTCCCCCCGCTCGCGATTTTTTTTCCCAAACGACATTGCTATGATGACCTTTTTTTGTTATGATTTTGATTTTGATTTTTTTCGATCGGAATGCGGATGTTGGAAAGAAATAAAATATATAACAAAAGGTAAATAAAAAATAAGTTTCGGGGAAAAAAAAATTCGCCCCCCGCTCAGCTTTTCATTCATCAATTACGTTGTTTCTAATTATATGTTTTTACTTGAGTGGAAATTAAATAAACCATACCATACCATACCAATGTCTTACACTGCCAGGTATAGATGGGAACAATTTGAAGCGTTCCCTGGTGCAGGAACAACAGAACCGGGTAGGTTCACTGGTGACAACCATGTCATAAAAACATATCTTTTGGGAGAAGTTTTGGTTCTAAGGAGAACCATGGTGCGAATGGGAGAACCAAGGTTTAAAGACACTAGAGTGTTGACGTCTTTTTCTCTTCTGAAGACGAACCCAACTTGTTCGAGACAATTATGAAGACCAAATGTTTTCTTAATCCCTTCTTTTCGTAACCAACACTTCTCCCAAAGGAGATTTTTAACCGCATGCTTGTTGCCCGAAAACCTACTTACCGCCTGGGTCGAATATAGAGAAACGCACGGACATTGAGAGCTGGTGAATTTACCGTTTGGCGGTCCTTCTTTGGGCGGCATTTTTTTCTTCTCAGCAAGACAGGGCCCAAGTAGCTAAGCACAACAAAATTATGCTTGCCTGACTAAGGTTACCAGCCAAACTGCCATGTCACGTTTACAATTTGTGACTGGTATCCTGCTCATTTCTGCTAGCTGAAAATTGCTAAGCAATATTTTCTGCTTAAGCAGCTCCATGAAATTTGGCCCTGATTACTGATGCAATCGGTTTCTTATTGCATTAAGCTGCATAGCAGAACTGCTAAGCATAATTGTTTAATATAACAAGTGGGGCAGTGTAATCTATTTCTGCTGAGCATGTTTTTTTTGTGCTTACATCCTTTTTGAAATTAAGTTCAGAGCCCGATCTCATGGAGCTACTTTTAGCAGAAAAAAATGTGCTGACAATTTTCTGCTAAGCATAACTAAGCAGGAAACTAGTCAAAGACAGTACACGGAAAATGGTATCATGGTTGGTAACCATAAGCACAATTGTTTTGTGCTTAGCTAATTGTTGTGCTTAAGCAATTCCAATCTCATGGAGCTCCTTTTAAGAAGAAGATTTTGCTGACAATTTTCTGCTAAGCAAAACTAAGCAGGAAACCAGTCAAAGACAGTACATGGGAAATGGTATCATGGTTGGTAACCATAAGCAAAATTGTTTTGTGCTTACCTACTTGCTTAAAGACCCTGTACACTATTGGTAAGATCGAACAACACAATTGTTCACAGATTCACACATAACTTACATGGTTTAAAGTAAGTAATGGTAGAAAGGGTTCCTTAAAATATTTCTGCCTAAAATGCTATCGTTTCTGAGAAATTAGTAAAAAAAATAGTTTTTATCACGCGCGATAAAAACTTGATGTTTGAAAAAACAGAAAACACATAAGGTCTCTTTTCTCTATTTTTCGTGACCTCGATGACCAATTGAGCTCAAACTTTCACATGTTCGTTTGTTCATGCATAATGTTGAATCACACAAAATGTGGACACTGATTTTGAGCTGTTACCAAAAGTGTACAATACCTTTTTTAAGCAGTTCCTGAATTTGAGCCCATCAGGTTGTAGAGAGCCGTGTAAATTTTCTTTAACATTGTAATTTATTATGTACGAGTCTGTCTCGTAAACTCTCGCCGTTAAATCGCACTTGTTCCGCAGGTGCACCATCCTGAAGATACGATTAACGATTGTTCTTTTAGCTCCTAAGGGGATCCTTAACAGATAATATCCGCAGAATCCTTCGAGTGAATTCATTATTATGCGGCGAGCATGTAAGTTCATTTACTACACGCTTTTTTAACCATCAACTGCAACCGATTAAGTGTTGGTTTTGTTTCACATAATTAGATACAGGATGCTTTGTATTTCCTTACGTGCTGTTGCAGCTGCTATCAGAGTGAGCTACACATGATTGCATTTGTCTCAGAAGAGTACATTATCATCTACAGGTAAACAAAAAAGGGAAAACAGGAGAGGGGAGAGAAAGACAGAAAAAAGAAGCGGCAGTTGAAATAAGTAAAAAATGTAATGAATGTCGAAAAAAATCGCGCCATCAGTTGCAGAACAGAAGGGTTGATCATAGCAATCTGTTAAAAGTGAGGCAGCAGGTATCATATAGCCTCTCATATTCGAATCCCACCCAGTTCATATCGTAGTGTGAACCCTAAGCCCAATTTCATAGAACATTTTTCAGCTAAGCACAACTATAAGCAGAATACCAGCTACATTTTGTACATGTAAAATGGTATTTTACCTGGTAACCTTATTCTGGTAAGCATAATTTTGTTGTGCTTAGCAACTTTGTTATTCTTAAGCAGCTCTTTGAAATTGGGCCCCAGGTCTGATCTTTGCCATGGTGAATATGGAATTAACGTTAAGGGGTGCTCTCCGGCGCCTGCCCCGTCCAAAGGAGGCAGAAGACTTCCGCAACACGTCACAGGGACCATTAGAAAACGGTGCAGGTACGGGATGGGAGTGCGGCTCGGAAATTTTGTTCATGACTTCATCATTGTTTTGTTTACTCGCACGGCGTTTCTGACGTGCGATGCAGAAACGCCGTGCGAGTAAAATTTATTAACATTTTATGAACATTTTATGAATTGTCATGAACAATTTTTCCGAGCCGCACTCCCATCCCGTACCTGCACCGTTTTCTAATGGTACCTTGCGGCAGCTGACGGGACACACTGATTTCATAATTGAATTGAGTTGACTCTGACAAGAGTTCCATGTTTGGCTACACTAATGTTCCGGCTAATAAAAAGTTGGGGAAAAATTAGCCCTTGCATTACAACATCAAGAGCTCAGACCCCTTATTGGCAAGTAGGCCTGTACACCCGACCTGTTCGTTGCATATGTGGCTTGTGCGTAAAGCGCTCGCCTCTCACCAATGTGGCTGGTTCGATTCCCGGCTAGGGCCATATTTGTGAGTAGAGTTGTGCGTTTGTTCTCCCATATGCTAAGAGGGTTTTTCTCCGGCTGTGCCCCGTGTCATGATTCGACGTGGCTGGCTGGCAAATACATCCTTCATGTCCTTTTCGGACACACGTATACCATCCTTCCTTCGCATCCTCTTAATATTATTACAAGGTGCATTTTCCCGCCATTGACTCAGCAATGGCGGTCTTTGCAAGGCATCGTCATGGTAAACTCGGAATTTGAATCCTGTTTCCCTAACGAGGGGTCGGTTCAGTTTGACCGTGGTTCGGGTCATGCCTGATTCCGGATCGTCTTGATGATCCAGATACGGATCCAGTTTATTTCGCACGACGATCTCTTTTGTTACCCAGTTTCGGAATCGAAATTGTGAATGACATTTCGACCAAGTCCCTTGGTTTCTCAGGAACTACCAAAAACCTAGCATCGGTTCACTTCATCAACGTCATATGCTTTTTTATTATTATGTTAGATCACAATTAACCGACTGGTATTACTCTAGTTTGCTTCCTCCGTGGATTAGGTGACAACACCGCTTAAAGTAATGGACGCATCTGCAAAGCAGGAACACGTTCAATCACATAGGGGCAGATCCCGGGAGCAAATTACCGAAGAGAGGGATGCTGAGTGTCAATCTGCAGTGTGGACGAGTTGGTGAACACTGATCTTATTGTGCTAAAATTGGTTCAAAGTTGCATGGCCAGATTTTGACCGACATATATTTTGTTTTCTCTTTTGGGGATTTTTTTCTCTGAAAGAATTTTGCAAGGTGATGCTGTTTCAAATCGGATCTTGTTTTGCATGTGCCACAAACAATGCACAGAATACATCATAACATGCAAAGTTGCTAGTACATGACTGACCGATCCCGAAAATAGTTCATTTTTAGTTTGTAATAAACCGCCACTAATCATCGGTGGATTTTCGAGCAATAGCTTAAAAGAAAGCTACGTTCTCGAATCTATAACAATACAACCTAATTGTCGGGTTAAACATGCCAAACATTGTACTAGCACCGTTAACAAAGCATTTGGTTAACTTTCCCGAGGTATATCCACCTCGAACCCATGAATATGCCCCCTTCCCCCCCCCCCCCGGAGCAAGAACTTTACAGCAGAAAGGAGACGGGACTTGGATAAATATTGATTAATAACCTGCAAGTATATCAATCAGATGCCCTTCTCTTCTACCCTAACCACTCAGGGTAAAAAAAAAAAGAGAAAAGAAGGGGGAATATAAAATAAAAATACCTCAGAATTGTAATAAAAAAGTTAACTATCCCCCAATGCACACAGAATATATTTCAATTTATTATTCAAGGACTGTTGGCTTACAATATGCGCTAATATTTGTTTTGACCCGTCCAGTTAACACGAAATTAAACACCCGAATCTTTACTCAGGCAGACAAACAGCCGAATCGTGTCTGGTCTAAGCTAGCAACATCGATATATCATGCATTGTAATACCTCACGGTACGCACACACTCGTTCCGATGATATGTCGGTTATATACTTCGTACCGAGTGGCACTGCTGCAGATCAAGACCCAATTTCATAGAGCTGCTAAGCACAACAAATTGCTTAGCATGAAATTTCTTCCTTGATAAAAACAGGATTACCAACCAAATTTCCATGTGTTGCATATTGCTTGTTACTGTATTCAGCTGTTGTTTGCTTATCCTGAAAATCACGTGGAAGTTTGGTTGGTAATCCTGTTTTTATCGAGGAAGAAATTTCATGCTATGCAAATTATTGTGCTTAGCAGCTCTATGAAATTGGGCCCAGGACCCAATTTCATAGAGCTGCTTTTAAGCAGAAAAAGTTACTAAGCACAACAAAATTATGCTTAACAGATTAAGGTTACCAGCTAAAATACCATATATTATATGTACAACATGGAACTGGTGTCCTGCTTAGTTGTGCTTAGCAGAAAAGAATTAAGCAATGTTTTCAGCTTAAGCAGCTCTATGAAATTGGGCCCTGACTATACGGTTTGAATCTATATCTATCAAAAAGCAAAAAAACACACAGAAAAAACACAGACAATTGCTTTACTTATTTTGTGTCTGAACAGGCTGACTCTTAAGCTTGATAATGGCCTTATATATAATTAAATTAGGCCGAACAATTAGAATATTTATATATGGGCTACGTCGTTGTTGGCAGCACTCTTCCAATTGAGATAAATTGACTACAACCATGTTCATGCAACAATGTGAAACAAGGCAGCGATGGCGCAACAAAGAATAGTATATACACGGATTAAGAATTATATGATAAACTTAAAAAAAAAAAAAAATAATAATAATAATAATAATAATGGCAGGTGAACCTGAGATGTTGGGATTCATGAGGTTTTTAATTAAAATCCACTGAAAGTACATTTCATTTCTATACGTTTTGTGTGTGTCGTTACAATAACTCTTCATGATTTTGGTGCTTTATTCAAAAGTTATTTATCTTGTATTGTTATTGTTTTATTTCTTGGATGCTCAAACATGCGCGCGCAATCGTGACTCACAATGTGGGGAACATAATTTTAAGAAGAAAGCCAAATCACAGCTCTCATTTTCGTTCATGCATGTCAAGATGTCTATAGAGTATGTTTTATTATGACTTTATACTTTTTGCTGTTTGTGGTTTAAATAAGGAGCTGCTACCGATCCCGATGGGAATTATCTTGACGATAGGGAGTCTTAACCTTAAAGGTCCCTTTCACACGAGCACCAGTAACAAAGGTCCCCTGTGATGGATGCCGGTTGACTGTCACTCCGTTCGATTGCGATTATTTAACAAGCTTTCACATGAGTTTTTGAAACACACATTTACCAACGTCCCTTGTTTTTCAGGGATGGAGGGGGGGGGGGAGTAAAGGTCATGATTTTCCAATCACTGAACAATTTCTTCTACTAGTGACGCGTTATGTGCGTGCGACTAATGATATCGCCATAGCAGAGGTCCTCCGTTATGGCAAGGTAATCGTTTCGCACTACATATCGTGGTGATTTGTCGTGGTGATTTTACTACTCTTTTGAGGAGGTCTGGATCTATGTGAAAATTAGCAAGAGTCCTTGGTTAATATGTAACAATGATATGTTTCACGCGACTGGAATTGTTTAAATGCACCGAACGCGTTTGGAAATTGTCAAAGACCAGTGTTCTCACTTGGTGTATCCCAACATATGCATAAAATAACAAGCCTGTGAACATTTTTGGCTCAATTGGTCATCGAAGTTGCAAGAAAATGATGAAAGAAAAAACACCATTGTTGTACAAATTTGTGTGCTTTCAGATAGGAATAAAAACTTATTGTAAGAATTTTTTTATTATTTTAGTGAGAAATTACCTCTTTTTCAAAAACTACGTTACTTCAGAGGGAGTCGTTTCCTACAATGTGTTATACTATCAACAGCTCTCCGTTGCTTGTTACCAAGTAAGTTTTTATGCTAATATCTGTGTTGAGTCATTACCAAACGTGTACGATACTTTTAACATCAATGTGATTTTATTCAAGATCTCTTGTTAAAATTTGTCTCGTGGTCTGTATGGGTATTACAACCAACCCCCCTCCAAACTGGAGGACCCTTGCAGTCGTACGCACTGAGAAACACCCTCTACATCACCCCCTTCTGGCTGGCTTGTGACATTGGATGTTGAACAATAATATTGTTGCTGAAATAGATTGAAAATTATTTGCAAGACCGAGCGCACTAAACGAAACAGACAGACCTCGAACTTATATAAATTGGATTATAGGCTGCATACTATATTAAGCAGTGACCTTTCTGTGTGAAAAACAACTATAATCGGATTGGGAAAATGTGACTTTTGTAAGTGGAGTATCAAATACAAAAAATCGTATTCTAACAAAACAATGCAGTCAGATGATTATAGAATAGACTCGAGTCGGGTAGCACTGCATTAATTCCTGACAGAATGGTGACTTCGTCTTCGAAAAGATGAAAGTTATAACATAAAGCGTGAAGGCCTAGGCCTCAAATCTTACCACTTTTTCAACTGGGTTAATGGAACACAAACTCAAGATGCTTACACCTTCAATTCAATCCAATAATTTGTTCCCCCATACTCCCATGCAAGAGAAAACAATCTAACAAATCAACAACTAAGTAAAATTACCAATTAATGAAGACAATGTATAGTATGAGGAGAAAGAGGAGAAAGAGGAGTATGGAGGCTGAATACAGTAAAACTGGTAGGAATCACCCGACAAGACATACAGCTAAAGATACAATATACAGACATTAGACTAGACAGACTAAAGTATGATTACATGAGAAAACCTAACAATAAGCATTATTTAAACAAAAATATGATAGCAATGTTTAAACAAAATTAATATATACAACCAGAAGCCTTATTAAAGGCACTGAACACGTTTGGAAATTGTCAAAGACCAGTGTTTTTCACTTGGTGTATCCCAACATATGCATAAAATAACAAGCCTGTAAAAAATTGGGCTCAATTGGTCATCGAAGTTGCAAGAAAATGATGAAAGTCAAAACACCCTTGTTGTACAAATTTGTGTGCTTTCAGATAGGAATAAAAACTTATTGCAAAAAGTTGTTATTACTTTAGTGAGAAATTACCTCTTTCTCAAAAACTACGTTACTTCAGAGGGAGTCGTTTCCTACAATGTTTTATACTATGAACAGCTCTCCGTTGCTTGTTACCAAGTCAGTTTTTATGCTAATATTTGTTTTGAGTCATTACCAAACGTGTACGATACCTTTAATGAGAGAAAGCTATTATATGGCACACTATTTATAAGAATGACTCTTTTGTAAGAGGATATTAAACGAGCTACTGACGGCTGAGATTTGAAGTTCTTCACCAATGGCACTCCACATCAGGCGAGGACCATAGAAACAAAGGGTGTTCATTGAATAGCAATTGGGAGTGAACGGCACCACCAGATTAGTCTGAGGTATTGTAACATAAAACTTTGCTTTATTTTGACAACTAATTTTTGTTGAAAAACGATACCGAAATTTAGATGACATTTCAAAAGTGATGTATACACCATGTTCTCAAATATGATGAACGGCTATAGAAACTAGTAACAAGGTTGTGTAGAATTACTACATGGACCAGGCGCTTATAAATGAGTTACAAGTACAGAATAAAGTTAACTCGAAGAAGGGCATTTGTATAATGTTTACTCATCTTTTGCATCCGATTGGTGGATCACAGAGTAGTATTTGTCCCTCGTGGTTGGTCCTTTAAATTGTGTATAATGTGTTCACATTCAATACTGTGGGAGTTCGTGGAGCTTAATTTTACAAGGCGATGTATAACAGAAGTACCCTTTGCACAGAATGCAAATATAAAATATTAATCTTGTTCAACCCAAGAGAAATTGTGAACCAACATGCCATGTAAATGTACATTATAAACAAACTCCCTGGTCAGAATTGAACAGGATTCAAGTTCCCATATGGACTCATTTCTGGGTCAGCGGCTGTGCCGGAAAACTGCGTCAGTTTGACATAGTTTTTGGGGGTCATTTTGACACAGTTTCCGGGTCACGCAGACCCAGAAATGCGGCCAGATCCCGGGTCAATTCTGACCCAATGACCCGGGAGTTTTTGTAGTGTATAGTGGTTGAGACTGGCTCTCTTGCTAAAATTTGCTGGGCAACTTTTACTGCTTTGCGGAATTGGACTATGAGGTTACTTCTCGATGTGCAAAGGGGACCAGTTAGCATAAAATGATACGTGAGCCGCCGGGTCGCGTTGACATGCTGTGCGCACGTCATTTAAAACTCCATAATTGTTACAAATCTAAGAAAGTACCATTCGAAACGGTACGACAGTCTCTCTTCGCGTTAACATGGTAACGTCCGTAAAAATAAAGCTAGTGTGCACCAAGCCCTCAGAGAACAAGCAAAACTCAATGAGGCTGCAAAAAAACATTTCGATCACAAAGCAAGCTATCGATCAATGATATCATGATGGTCGGAGTGAACATGAACGGCACATCAATGCCAGCCGCTAGCTCCACTCCGGCAGCTTGTCAACAAATAAATGGCCAGCAAATTCTCACAATCTAATGTCAATTACATGCCCCCTTCGCGGATCTTAAAGCCGAAAATGCCTTAATAGATAAGTGATTCCTGAATTGTTTATACGCACATCCTGTGATTTGTCCTGTGATATGAGTGTATTGTCGCAGAATATAATCATGGGGTATGAGACTAAAGCCAAATGAAATAGAAATGACATATTTCACCGAGTGATGATGTTCTACCACAATGCACGAAGGAAACACAATCAATGTTTGTTCTACTTTCCCTTAAATATTTACAATGCAAAATTATGCGAAATTTAAATACGTATCACTAAAAAGGAGAATTGATGAAAGCAGTCGGTCTTTCGAGAACTTGTTTGTCCATCCATACTGATATATATTTAAAAGAAAGTAAACAAGTGTGATCCTGTGCAACTGTCGTCAAATATAGTCTTTTGCATGCATCGATGCCTGTTGTCATGACAGCAGTAAGTTGTTAGTTTTTTTTTTTCTCGGTGCCATTGCCTCCATAATTAGTCAATTTATTATTCGAACAATCGTTTGATAAATAAAAATCGACAATGAACATTTGTAAAATTACATCGTAAAATATTGCTTTCGTTGGAGCCTTAAATGTGTACCATTTTCTTTACATTATTAATGTAGGCTGAGCAAATAACTTGAACAATTTCACCCTAATTATTGCATAAAAATTCACTAAATTGCTATCAGCATAAAGGCTGACTGTATGCTAAAAAACACAACAATTAAACCCGGACCTGTGTACAAACAGAAGTAAACAAAACGTAAAAAACAACGACACAAAAACAAAGACACAAAAACAACAACAACAACAACAACAACAACAACAACAACAGCAACAACAACAACAACAACAACACCAATAACAACAACAACAACAACAACAACAACAACAACAGCAACAACAACGACGACGACGACACGACGATGACGACGACGACGACGACGGCAACCACAACATCAACCACAACAACAACAACAACAACAACAACAACAACAACAACAACAACAACAACAACAACAACAACAACAACAACAATAACAACAACAACAACAACAACAACAACAACAACAACAACAACAACAACAACAGCAACAGCAACAGCAACAGCAACAACAACAGCAACAGCAACAGCAACAGCAACAGCAGCAGCAGCAGCAGCAGCAGCAACAACAACAACAACAACAGCAACAACAACGACAACAATAACAACAACAACAACAACAATAACACCAGCACCACCATCACCACCACCACCACATCAACAGCAACAACAACGTCATTTGAATTGCTTGGAAGTCCTTTGATGCTGCGTAATATTTTTGCTTCGAAAGCTTTTATTATACTGTTTGACCTTACCTACGTCATGTTTATTATTAACGTCATGTTTATTATTAAACCTCTTATTTTTTTACGACAGTCATAACAACCGAACACATACACAATGGTCTTTACAATGATCCAAATTAACACTCGCTCCAAGCGAAACTGGTACACGTTATATTGTTTGCACGACACGCCGTACTTTTTTATTAAGTAAAGAACACCGGGTTGGGAAGCAACAGGACTTCAATTTATCAAACAGTCAGAGTCTACAGCGGATGTTTGTCACTGAGATGAGATGGGGGGGGGGGGGGCCGTGCAACCGAGTCGGCGGCTTGTGTACATACAATTCATTACATGCTAAGTAAACCATACTAACAATGCTTTGAGAGCTATGAATGAAGCACCATGAAGGTAGCCAGTACCCCCCCCCCCCAACCCGCCGCGCGCTCTTGGACAGATCGATCATGTGACCTGTAAGCTAGCGTCGTTGCCATGACGATATATATGCCCACATTGCAGTTTCATATCGTACACAGGGAATTGTAAGCTAAAATGGAGGTGTTCCCGTTGAATGCTGTGCTACACAATAACGCGCTGTTAATGGCAACATGAAGACAATGCGACCATATAATATGTTGGTATTATTTTCACATCGTTCAAGTTATTACTCATTTTATTCAATCATTACATCGCGTCAGGGATTATTTTGTTGTACACATTAAAATCAAATATTAAAATTGCGTCCATCCACTCAAGGGTGATTTTGGTGGATTTTCAGAAACGAAGCAAGATAATCTAATCTGAAGGATTACTTGACAATAACAATTTATATAAATAGTAATAACAATAATATTAATAATAAAACATGTCATCTTTTATCATTGATTGCTATCGAAGAGCAATAATTTGACTTTTTTAATGTGGAATTTATGTAATGTTGTTTGGTTATTGTTGTTTTGTTTTCGTTGCTGTTGTTGTTGTTGTTGTTGTTGTTGTTGTTGTTGTTGTTGTTGTTGTTGTTGAATAAATGAAGCTTTATAGCTTCAAAGCAAGAGAAAAGATAAAATAAACATGTCATCTTCAAAATGCAATTTTCTCGAAAAATAACTAATGTAATTTGTCTGTCTATCAGACGTCTCATCACCAGAAACACCGGCTTTCAAAATGCGTGTTTTTTTAATTTTATTTGTGTTTGTGCAAATATTCTGAATGTTGTTTTTAGTACCCTTACTTGTATGATGTTTATAGTTGAATATACAATAGACCCATTAGGTCTATAGGGGATGTTTTGGTATGTATGTATATACAAATATATTCTTTAAAAAAATTGTAAAGCCATTTTTAATCCACGTTTATTTACGTTTATCTTTTGTTTGTCTTGAATTTTATATTACCTTGTATTTATCGGGAGCTAAATGCCTGAGGACAACAGTGATTTAATTCCCTTGTTTAGTTCCTGTCATCAGCTAGTGTCTCTTGTATTGTTGGTTTTCTTGTTTTGTATCTTGTTTGAATGATGACAAATAAATAATAATAATAATAATAATAATAATATAACATTTCAATCATTGTGTGACATGAACTTGAAGAGCTCATGGGGATATTGGAAGAAAGAGGTGAACAAATAAATAACTTACAAAAAATACTACGGCGCATGATAAGCACCAGTTATGAACCAAATTCTCACAGCTAGATAATGAATATTGCATTTTTAAGTAAGACCTTGGTCCTGCATTAATACCAAAGTCAATACTTGGACTTTTAATTAATCATTTACCATGCCGATTAGCAATCCGGCAGACAACACTTAACAATTTATCATAACGGTGAATACCTGAGTCGAATGTTTGGCAAACCTAATTTGGAATCAACACAAATTCCCATGTCATTAATTATTATTATTATTATGTATATATATATATATATTTGTTTTATCTTGCTTTGAAGCTATACAGCCTCAGTAATTCACAAATAACAAAACAGTATTACATCAACGATCCACATTAAAAGAAGTCCACAAAATGTACTGCTGATTGTTTTTATATATGTATAATTATTATTATTATTATTAATATTATTTTTCTTTTTAAACCTGGCTTTCATCTTGAGTGTGGTGCGTAGCTTTATCCACAACCTTCAGCGTATTCTCCAATATTGGCCTCTACTCTACTGTCAACGGCAATTCATCGGCGCAACTTGTTGATCTCCGTCTTGTCTATTTTTGTCCTTGTTAATAATAAGTGGTCCTGGGCTTGATTCGACGGCTGTTTTATGTATCTGTCCGTGCAATTTCATGCACGTGTAAGTTAACAATGTGAGCCTATACTCATATGAATGTTGTCGCTGAGGGGTCAACTTTGCTGAGTGAAAAAAATAGTAAGGGTCTTGTTTTCTATCGAAATAGGAAGTTAACTTGCTTAGAAACTTGTACTAAAACACCAGAATAGCAATTTTGAAAGTAGATCTTACGTTTTTGAGAACTGCAAAAAGTTGCACAACTATATTTATTCAGTTTCTTCGAAAACTTGCACACTAAAGTTGTTTTTTGACAGAATTTCAAAGGGCTTGAAAAGTTAACAGAAAAAGAGAAGCATGTAAGAAATGTGGGATTTTTAAGATGAAACAATGGTACACTAATACAGTGCTGTGTACGACACAAGTTCAAAAACCTGTATTTCATACTTCTAGCTTGTCAGCCCTTTTACCCTTGAAGTCAAGCATGATTATGTACAAAAACACTTTATACAAATACATGATTGACTGATTTTTAAATGTCAAATCTATGCCTGATAAATTTGTGATTGAAAAACAGTAATTGAAATTGCGAGCACAGATATTTTTTTGTGTAAGAACAAAATAAAATAGGTATACATAGAAAGAAGATAAATAAACAGATTTAGCTTATCTACTGTCAGAAATACATGACTCGATCGGATAGCACTTGGTATTATTTAACAGGCAAACACCAGAATATAATTATCAAGTAAAATATAAGAAATATTCAGAAACAAAAAACATAAAAGTGTAATAACTGTATATATAATTATTTACTTTGTTTCCTACGAGTATAATTCAAAAGTCCTAAGCCGATTGGAAGTCAGAAGCCGATTGTAATTTGTAATTTACTTTTGTGTAGAAACATTAAGTTAATGGTAATTGGAAATATTGTCAAAGACCAGTATCAACACTTAATGTGCCCCGACATGTAGATGAAATACCAAACCTGTTTAAGCTAAGTCGGTCTTCGGAGTCGCGAGAAAACAGTGAAAAACCCCATGATATTTTTTCACTGTTTTCAAACATCGGATTTTATCACCAGTGATAAAGACTAATTTGTTTTACTCTTTTCTTAAAAACCTATAAATAGTATTTCAAGCAAAACTATTTCAAGGGAAGTTTTACACCATGACCATCTTTACGCCATGCAAGTTATGTGAAAATCTGTGAACAGTTATATTTTCAACCTTACCAATGTTGTACACATCCTTTATGGAGTGATGTGTTGACGATGATAGTGATACTGCAATGGATATATATTGGCAGCAAACGTTAAGCTTAGCACCACTAGCACTATCAAACCTCAACTTAAGCTAATATATGGCAATATGTTCAAACAACTCAGAGTCAGGGTGTCACTGTTAAAAAAAATAATTCAGGGTTTATAGGGTTAAGAGTAAGTGCACTGTACTTCATTGTTTGTCTTCAACTGACAATTCTTTATTCCAAGTGGTTTTTTTTTTATAAATAGTAACCTTTTTTGGTTTGAATTTTGGCATTAATATTTTACAATATGAAATTATCAAAATAATAAAGCCTTGTTATGAATTATGAAATGGAGCCATGTAAGTATCAACAAAAGTAGACATAACGTTAAAGAGGAAGAGTGTGTGAGTTTCCAAGATGAAATCGCACTCTAATGGGTCGACTTTGGAACGTTAGGGGCAACTTACCAAATAAATTTCCATTGTTTACGTAGTTCTGAGTTGGCACACACTTTTCCCGAGAACAATGGATTTACCTGGAAAGTCTGCTTTCACCTATAAGAACTGTCTCGCATTTTGTTGGTACATTCCTTCTCTGTGAGCACAGGCCTACCCGTTATGCCGGCTCTAAGTCTTTTTTCTCTTGCTGGACCGAAGGAATGGAACAAATTACCTAAACTCATCAGGGAATCATCTTCAACTGCAATATTCAAGAAAAACCTTAAAACCTACTTTTTCAGTCAGCCTCATCATTATTCCTTTGTATTTGTTTTGTATTTCTTGTTTCTTTGTTAATTTATATTATTGTACAGCGCTTTGATACCTACATTATTATTGTTATTATATTATTATTACATTACCTACTCACGTAAGACACAAAAACGTGTGTTTCCAAACAGCCGTCAACGTGGGTGGAAGTCAATTTTGAAACCACTATTAATTAAACACGATCAAATGGTTACCTTGGCTGTATCTGATTTAAGTTGTTTTAGCCACGGCAAACGGAAGAACTCAATACCAAAGACAATTGCCATCTCCAAATAAACCACTCATGAGGTACAGAAGTTTAATTATTACAATCCATGGGCCATCCATAACACTGGTTCCTTATATTTCTCCCCACTGCAAAAACCGGGGTGTTAAAATTGACACCATGGGTATGTGTTGTCACATATCAAAACAAGAATCCAAATTTACACCATAGGTGTTAAAATTATACTAATTGTTGTCAAAACAATTACATTGATGTTATTTGAACAGCCTATTATGTTAATTTTGATTCTCTCTTTGGTATCTATTATGTAACAACACCCTTGGTGTAAATTTAAACACCCCAGTTTTGGCAGTGTGTAAATTTTCCCTCACCTACTGACAAACCTTTGCTTAAAGGCACTGGACACGTTTGGTATTTGTCGTATTTGTCGAAGACCAGTATTCTCACTTGGTGTATCCCAACATATGCATAAAATAACATTTGGGCTCAATTGGTCATCGAAGTTGCAAGAAAATGATGAAAGAAAAAACACCCTTGTTGCACCAATTTGTGTGCTTTCAGATGCCCGAGAAAGGCTTCAGGTCTGAAGTCTTTTTCAGATTCATTTTTTTTTAGTGAGAAATTACCTGTTTCTCAGAGGGAGTCGTTTCTCAAAGTGTTTTTTTTTTTTACTATCAACAGCTCCCCGTTGCTCGTTATCAAGTAAGTTTTTAAGCTAATTATATATTTTGAGTAATTACAAAACGTGTCCAGTGCCTTTAAAGAGGGGTTCTAAGGTCAAATTCAGTTTTGTGATGGACTTATTTTCCAATAAATACACTACTTATTAAAGAAGAAACATCTTTACAAGTCTCTTGCCTAAGGACTCTGTCTATTGGAAAATATAGCCATAACAAAACTGAATTTGAAATTTTAGAGCCTCTTTTTAAAAACAAGGTTTGTCAGGAGGGGGGAAAATGTGCTTGTCGTGGCCGAGCAGTCAAGCGCACCGATTTTAAGCTCTTGCGTTTCTGATCAGCAGAGTGTGGGTTCGAGTCCCGGTCGTGACACTTGTGTCCTTGGGCAAGATACTTTACCATTATTGCTTCGTCCTTCGGATAGGACGTAAAGCCATATGTCCCGTGTGTTGTCTAATGCACGTAAAAGAACCCATTCGTTCATCGTTAAGAGAAGGGGTTCGCCCGGTGTTTCTTGCAGTTGCTGCTGAGTGCACCGCAGCACGTTGTAAACTATTGTAGTTTATTTATAAATGGTGACCTGACTATTTTTCCCGTTCAGCCTCGGTTTAAAGTTATGGTGTGGAGCAACCTCGTTCTCAGTGGTGTACGATCTCGCCACGCCATTTTTTTCCCAGGATGCCTTGCTCGAGAAGTATCTAACTGCCCCTGGGAACGGGTTTGGGTGTGAATTGTAGAGCTGCAAGATGGCTGCACCGTGATCGATGTCTGTGTTGTATCAATCCAAAGTAGTGAGTGCATCACTTCTGGAAGATCTTGAAACGCAATGACTTAGAGAAGACATACCCTTCCACAGTTTTGTAGCAATTACAGTTTCATTTGATTGAAAAAGAATTATCAATTTATAATTTGTATCATTATTAACTTATTTTCTCTCCAAAAAATTCAATAAATTGCACACTCAAATTCGGGGGAAAATCGCTAAGTGAAAAGAAAACAATAACAACTTTAATTAGATGTAGAGAAAAGCCTAGACTGAGAAGGAAAATGAAATCAACAAAATTAATCGTATAACCAATCGTATTAATCGTCTGCCAACAAGATGTTTTCAAGTTCAGACGCAAGTTTTACATTATTTTTGAGCGACGCTGTTTTTATATACATCACGTAGGCCTATCTACGTGAATTTCATTTTATCGTTTACTACGCCGTGACTATTCAGCCTTTTTTCGAGAAATTCCTCTCAACAATAATGCAATGTTCGTGCATGTTACTATCAATGATGCAAGTTACTCGACAACGTAACCATAAACGACAAATATGATTAATGCTCCGCCGATTGTTCATTGATTTGACGAGCCCTATTTCTTTCTAGTCACTTCGTACATAAGACTGAAGTGTGTTACAAGGATCTGCTGATTTCTAGACCTTCCTCATGCGTGCTAAGTGTGTTGTGAATCTCGACTCGGAGTCCAAGGTCCTTCGAGGAATATCATTATGCGCCACTTTTTTACGAGTTACATCTGACAGCATTATTTTTAGCCCGTTAATTCTCCTCCTGAATAATGTATTGATCTCACAAAAAATATACCATCATCAATAGTGACATCGGTTGACTGGAGGCATTGTCAAACCATGAGGAATTAGTGAACAATTTATGTTGGACTACGTTTCTTTGTCTCGCGCAGACAAGAGTTATGGTGATTGAAGGAAATTTATCACTCGGTCCGTCAAGAACACTACAAAAGAGTTCTGTTGACAATCAGACCAAGGTGATTCAAGCAGCTCACAATTCGGGAAAATAATTAGGCCTAATTAAATAACATATGAGGTAATCTCAACGCAAAAGGAACACCTCGGTATAGCACAAGATAATTTTGTTCTGCTACTTTTATATTCAAAACAATTTTGTCCCTATTAAATTTTTCATGTGACATGGCCCTTTTACAATAACTTAATAACTAACTTTAAACAAAAATATAAAAAAATAAAAAATAAACAAAATTAATAGGTAAATAAAGTGACAAGTTCTTATTTTTTCATGCTAGAGATATCAAATTTTGCTTAAATTATGGGAAAATCAACTAGAATCCAGCGACTATACCAACACTTTGTTCATGCTTCATTTGTGTACTCTGCATTATCTGTTTTACTAATTTCAGAATACAGCTAGTTTTATATACCTTGAATTATTGTACTACAACTCATGTAAAATGTTAATTGTATTGATCCACTTTTATTACGGTGGATTTGTTAGCTGTGTTCGAGATTGATTTTGGAGTATGAAAAAAAATGAAGTTTGGTTTAGACTTAAGTCGTATTCACCAATCAGTTGAGACCTACCATCGAGCACAAATGATTCAGCGGGATTTGCACTCGACGAACTTTGCTTTTCTGTTAACCCCCTCCACGTCGTTGCTGAGTTTATGTTCTAAGCACCGTTGGCCTTGTCTTATTTACTTTAAATATATTAAGTTGATCAGTGCGTATGTACCTTTATGTGTTATTGTGGAAATAAAGTGATTAATTGATTGATTGAAACAAGGAGAAAACAAAATACTCATACAAATAAAAACCGAATGTGAACGATGGTATTTCTTCGCAATTTATGTATATTGATATACTTTAATGGAATTACGAATACAAGTATTCCACGGGTTAAGTACACTAAAAATAACTTACGAATGTAATCTAAACTTCACACTCAACTCAGATTACAATCGAAAGCACTCTACTTACTGTATAACTGAGATCATAATCTGAGGACCTTAAACTTTGAAGCATTTAACACTTCGTATCCTGCGGTACGTAACGTCGCTATAAACAACTTGAAGCCGAAACTAATCGTATCAAAATACTACGCAATAATTAGTGTTGCTATTGTAAGGTTGGTACAAATGGTGTCACGGTGCAAAGTGAGAGGTTATTATCTAGAAAGGCCGAGTTTATGTCATTGTAATAATATGTTCAATTACATGATTATTCACAATTGATAAATTGTAAACTCACTTCACACGAATACTTTACATGGATACCGATACCAGCAGGGATAGGCCTATGTAATAAGTAACTATTAGTTATCTGTTGGCGGGACAGACGTATCTCCGTAATACTGTGGTTTGGGAACTTTGCCTGCATTCTCTGCATTTTAAAAATGTGTTATGTGCTTTTAATTATTTTTATGTAAGAGGTGCACTATAGATTTTAACTATTATTAGTATTACTATTATTATAATTATTATTATTATTTTATTCTTATAATTACATATCGATGCTATTCCATACCCTTGCAAAGCTTGAGAGACATGGTCAAGCCCCCGAAATCAACAAAACATCTCATTCATTCAACATCTCATAATATTCAAAATAGCCTCCTTCCTTATTAAATATATATATTTTTGTTTAACACTCAGTTGTTATACTGGGGGAGATTTACCTTGTTGTTTCATTTTAATTTGTTCTTTTATGTGAATAATTTGTTTAAATTTGAAATAAAATATGTTACTGTAAATGTAGTGCTTTATTAAAATCTTTAAACCATTTCAATATATAATGGCTGAACGACGTAAACCTTCGTGGTAAGAGTGTGCCAGGTTTAATAACAATAATAAAACCAAATAAATGTAGAGAATCTCATAAAAAAATACACAGGTAAAGAAAACTATTATCTCAGAGACTCCAACATAACCCTAGGATATGACTTAAAACCAGTGCAAATAGTTTTAATTGTTAAGATGCACCGCCAGGAATATCAGAAGAAGAAAACAAATGACTTCGACGGTATAAAAGCCCTCAGACATCGATACTTGAAAAGTTTCAAAACCGTTTTTCATAGAAATAACTGTTTGTGCTCCGTCAACGAAGAAAATAAATTAGAATTTAGTGATTGACATGTTTCTCAGCTCCCTCTGAGCATTAGGGCCTACATTGTATAACTTTGCTAACTGAATTCCTTTATTGTAATTAGCTGTTGTGGAGAAGAATTAACCTTCCGAGCAGCCACGGGGAGCTGCAGGCGCGAGGACCAGCTTCATACTTTTTTTAATAACTACAAAATGTGTGGATCAATTCCGCTGATTTTTTTTTTAACTACCTTTAAACACCCTCTTTGTTATACTGTAGTGATTTTTGGGTGAGTGACCTTAGAGGTTGACATAAAGTGTGGGAAAACTGGGTCCCATTATAACGTGCACACACAAATCCTATTGTGTGCACAAGAACTTAATCCTTTCGAAATGAACTATGTTTTGAAAATTAGGAGTGCACCAATGTGTAAATTTCCAGAATGCTTAAATCTTTAGTGTGTGGGCCCAGGAAACATCTATTCATCCGTTCAGACCAGTAGAACAAGAATTGTGCATGCCGCACACAACAATCCTATTGTGTGCAAAAAAACTTGATCCTTTCGAAATGTACCATCTTTTGAAAATTAGTAGTGCACCAATGTGTATCCAGCATGTAATTTTTTTTTTTTCCTGTGGCTGCTCGGTATGCGGCCATATCACTGAAATAGCGCATTCTTTAATACTGAGCTTACTGTTGCTTACTGTTATCACCATTGCATAGCGGGTGTATCGACTTAGCATTCGGTCACTTAATTTTGTTCCAAGTGATAAGTGTCACTTTAATTTGTATAAAAATGTTTTTATTTTAATGTGTTTATTCAAAATTTGCTTATTTAAAGGCATCGTACACGTTTGGTAATTGTCAAAGACCAGTGTTCTCACTTGGTGTATCCCAACATATGCATAAAATAACAAGCCTGTGAAAATTTGGGTTCAATTGGTCATCGAAGTTGCAAGAAAATGATGAAAGAAAAACACCCTTGTTGTGCAAATGTGTGTGCTTTCAGATAGGAATAAAAACTTCTTGCAAGAAGTTTTTATTATTTTAGTGAGAAATTACCTCTTTCTCAAAAACTACGTTACTTCAGAGGGAGTCGTTTCTCACAATGTTTTTTACTATCAACAGCTCTCTGTTGCTCGTTGCCAAGGCAGTTTTTATGCCAATATATATTTTTAGTAATTACCAAACGTGTACGATGCCTTTAATGGCATAGCCGTTCTGTAAAAGTATATTTTGCCAATGAATGTGTATGTCTGTTGTTGATGATTCTTGAATAAACGGAGTAAAATAACGCCACTCAAGAGAAAACAAATTATACAAAATTAATAAATAAAAACAAACAGAACCACACAACAACAAGAATAACAATTTAAAATGTTGGCAAATTTGACAATTTTAACAATTAAGCAGAACTTTTGAGAAAATCATATGCCTCACTGCTCATCTGTTGTTTTATTGTGTACACTTTGGTTACCAAATCATAAAATGCTTACCCGCTCGAATTAAAAAATAAAATGTAAAAATAAGAATAATTCGTACATTCTAGTGCACAGTATACTATCTGCATATAGTTATATTTATTTAAAACTATTTTTGTTCGCCTCTTTTTGAAATATTTGAAATACAACGTGCAGGTAAATAATAGCCGAGTGTTGTAATTAAACTGCCATCTCGCCTGAAGCAAAATTTGAAATACTAAAGTTGGCGTCAGGAAAACTCGCCAACCCTCCCAAATGTAAAATAATGCCCACTATACAAAGTTGTCCCTCGTCCTCAGAGACAGTCGCCCCTGGGGCGTGCTAGCTGTGAAGATAATCAGCTGTCCCGTGTAAAGCCCCGTTCGTGAGTGTCCCTCACATTATTCGCAACAAAACAATTTGCTCAAGTTGAAATGACTAAACTCTTGCGAAACGTCGCATTATGACGTCAACATCGCTTAGCATTCGCGGATTAACATTAACTTTGTTGACACAGAATCCAATGAATAGGAACATTAAATCAATATTATGCAATTTCTCGATCGTTGTGTGAATAATGTTAAAGCATTGTGAGTCTTCATGTATCGTACTTAAAGAGAAAACGTTGAAGACTTAACAAACTTAACAATAAGTCAGATTTTACATAAGCTTATTGTTATTATTGTTTTATAATAATGAATAGTATAACACACCTCTTGATGTTTTCTGGTTGGCTGAAACACGGTCACGTGGGGTTAACTTATGCTAGTGCATCAGACTTGCGCCACCTTGAACTAGACGCAAGACATGCATCGTGCGCACATGATTTGCGGGAAACAGTTCCCGAACCGGGCACTATACTTAACATTTTCGTTTATAGTGCCCTCTCATGATGTGAGCAGTGAACAGCAACTACAAAACTGACTCTGGTGAAACTAAAAGCTTTCCTTTAATTGTTGAATTACTTATGATTTGATTGCTCATGAGTTATTTGTTGAGTTAAACTGTTACCTATAAAACCCTGAAATGTTTCTTTTATTATTTCATATTTAGACCGAGGTGTGTTATAAAACAGATAATATGGACTGGCATAATTCGGTCACTACCGGTACTGCACGTCTATCTCCCTCAGGCCTGTGAGTGACCAGAATTCGGTCACTACCGGTACTGCACGTCTATCTCCCTCAGGCCTGTGAGTGACCAGAAGAGGGATATATTTCCCTCCTCGGGAAATAGGTACATGTTTTGTTTTGTTTTTTTGTTTTTTTGTGTGTTTTGTGTGTTTTGTGTGTTTTTTTTCCAGTTTTTTACAGTTATGATAGTAATGTAAAAAGATAATAATTAAGATACAAATGGAGGTAACATCCAGAGGAGGTATAACCCTCCTGTAGTGTAGTTCCCGGACTGCTATTGGCAAATTAATATATTAATTGCATGCAAAAAATGCCTATAATGAAAAATTTAAAAAAATAATATTCTTTCCCGAGGGTAACTAATAATAAGGCTAAATATATATAATAAAACAAATTTAAAAAATGGAAAAAAAATAATGCCCTGCTGATTCAAAGAAAACTGGTATACTTGTCCAAATAAAACTCTTTAAGATGGGTAAGGAAAAGCTTCCTAGATATACTTGACAATTTATTTCTCAGGCAAACAGGAAGGGAGTTAACAATTTTTGGTGGAAGCTTACGATATATGGAAGAATCCACATCCTCTTTTGGTCTCTCAAACTCCCTCGGATGATAGACGTGCTATAGTGACCTCATTGTCAGTCCATAATGTGTATTACCGGACTGTCCCGTCACACATAGTTCCAGCCTTATGAACATTTATAATAAACCCGAAGCCTGATGATGAACAAGTTAATAACTGTCTTTTTTGTTCGCCGATCTTATCAGATCATCTGAAATGTGGTTCCCCAAGGCTTTCTGCTTGGCATGCTTCGTTCCCCAGGGCTCTATGCTTGGCACGTTGAGTTGTTCGCCCACGATGGGTAGTTATACACGTCGAACATGGGAATGGCTAGAGTATTTATCAACACATTAACCATGACGATACCTATGAGGTTCATCATGGCACCAGATCTTGCCTGGAAGGGGGTGGCAGGAAAATAAAAAAATTGTTGTTAATGTAGACGAAATCATATTCTTAAATTTATATTCACAAGCCATACTTTTACACGGCAAGGGCATGATACACGGTACTGCTAATCTAAATTACAGCGATGGATGTTATTCAAACGAAACTAGACAGTCGATGAATGATGCATATTCACCGTTAAGCCGAAGGAAGGAAATTTGATATAGATCCATGCACTCAATTTTAGAAATTTATGCTGCATGATTACAAATTTTACCGGGGGAAATTTCATCAAAGATAGAGTTCGTGTTTTCTTTAATAAGCAAATGAATGCCGAGCGTACTTTTCCCATCGCCTGTGTGGCCCTAGCCCAGGTAAGCTCGACTTTGCAATGCTCAGTATAAAGTGAACATTATTAAATAATAAAAAGGTCTACTCTTACTAGAATGCGGGGACTGGGTTCAACTCTCACCTGAGTAGTCAGAGATCCTGTAATGGATTTTGTTTCGGCATGACTCGGAAAAGCACTGAGTAAAAAGTGCTTGTTACACGTCGATGAACATTATTAAATAATAAAAAGGTCTACTCTTACTAGAATGCGGGGATTGGGTTCAACTCCCACCTGAGTAGTCAGAGATCCTAACGGATTTTGTTTCCGCATGACTTGGAAATACACTGAGTAAAAAGTGCTTGTCACACGTCGATGTAGTAGGGTACAACTACTAATAAGAAACATTTTGTATAGAAATTTGTCATGAACTGTTGAATACAAGTTATCAACCGACAATCAATGTTAAAGGCACACGTTGCCTTGAATTGGGCGATTTGAAATGGTTATGGTTGAAAATATGTTTTAAAAGTAGAATATAATGATCCACACAAAAATATGCCTCCAAATTGTGTGGTATTTCTTTTACTTCGTGAACTGACATGGTCCGCCATCTTGTAGA